>JAQFVV010000100.1:3714889-4181053 GCA_028023455.1 Epiperipatus broadwayi | reverse complement strand
CGCACGTGTACATATTTGACCGTTACAATATATAAATTAACAATGCGAAATCATCCGATTTACAACGAAGCAATATTTTTAAATCTAATGAAATGATATTAATAAATGTAAATATATTAAATTTAAGCGTAAACAGATAATATTATAATAACGTGAAAGCTAAACACCTTCAAACAGATATGCTTTAATAGTTCTGGCTTGTGTTTTAGAATTTAGAGTCCCATATGATGTCATTATTCCATCTGATTGGCTGTCACATAAGCATTTTTAAAGCGTATCTGTTTGAAGGTGTTTAGCTTTCACGTTATTATAATATTATCTGTTTACGCTTAAATTTAATATATTTACATTTATTAATATCATTTCATTAGATTTAAAAATATTGCTTCGTTGTAAATCGGATGATTTCGCGTTGTTAATTTATATATATAATATTTAGTGGATTAAATGTGAAGGTATTTAACTTCACACTCTTAGTTCAAAATGCTTGAGTCTGGCTTATTTAAATATAATTGAGGCATAGATTAAGATGGGTCCCATCTTTTTCTAACAGTTCTGGCTTGTGTTTTAGAATTTAGAGTCCCATGTGATGTCATTATTCCATCTGATTGGCTGTCACTTTCACGTTATTATAATATTATCTGTTTACGCTTAAATTTCATATATTTACATTTATTAATATCATTTCATTAGATTTAAAAATATTGCTTCGTTGTAAATCGGATGATTTCACGTTGTTAATTTATATATATAATATTTAGTGGATTAAATGTGAAGGTATTTAAGCTTCACACTTTTAGTTCAAAATGCTTGAGTCTGACTTATTTAAATATAATTGAGGCATAGATTAAGATGGGTCCCATCTTTTTCTAATAGTTCTGGCTTGTGTTTTAGAATTTAGAGTCCCATGTGATGTCATTATTCCATCTGATTGGCTGTCACATAAGCATTTTTAAAGCGTATCTGTTTGAAGGTGTTTAGCTTTCACGTTATTATAATATTATGTTTACGCTTAAATTTAATATATTATTTTAATAAGTATAAATAAAACCTTTCAGATTATAAAACAGAATTTTGTTGCTTTATGAGGTTTTAATAATAATTTGTTTGGAATTTAGAAATGGTTTTCAAGAAATAATTCATTCAATATTTTTAAACAGCATGTGTATAATAATGATCCAATATGAGAAAATGTTATTGTTCTTATATATGTATTACCCTATAATACTTTCTATATTTGTAAAGTTGAAATATTATGTTTTAGACTCTTTTTTATTTGCATTTGTAATAAATATTATTAAGATAAGATTTAATTGTAAAATTAAAATGTCACATATATAACTAAAATTGCCACTAGAGGCTGTCAAAAAAGATTTGGTAGTGAAAAACTTAAAATAAAGCATGTTAAACAATTAAGATAATGCAGGGTACATTTTAATGGGATTCCTTCGAATAGCATTTAGTAGTGTCTTCTGATGCTATGTTTATTTCTTGGTCTTTCTTTACTTTCTTGTGGATATTTATAACACTATTTTGCCCATCTCACATGCATTTAATGACAAAAACTGGAACTAAACCATATATATATATTCATTAGTTTATAAAAATTTGCAGATATCAGTATTTTACAGACAGTAGTCAAACTATGCTGCAGATTTGTAGATTCTTTGTTTTCAGCCTTCAAAAGCACCTATAAGTGTACTTGCATGGATTTTTTTATTACTTTGGGAAAAATTGTACATTTTCTATCATTTATTTTCATATTTAAATTTTTTTTTTTTTTTAAAATAGTTGTTTTAATCACTTTCCAATCAGCAGCAAACAAACTTAACATTTTAATATGTTGTTATGGTATTTCTATCATTTCAGATTTTCATTTTCTTTTTTGTGGTTATCTATAATAATGATTCTCCAGTTCACATTTTTTGGAATAGAAATTAGAACTAAAATTATTAGTTTAAAAAAATCTGAAGATGTTAGTATTATACAAATAAACAAATGTTCAAATTCAAAGGAAGTTGACAATGTCATGATTGGTTGTATCATAATAAAATAATAAAAAGAAATTGCTAACATCACTAATTGGTTGTTTACTTGGCCTTAAGCTTTTGAGAGCATGTTGTTTTTTGTTTTAGTATTATGGAAAAAAATATTTTTCAGTAATTTACTTAATATTTATGCTTCTTTATGCAAGCTGTTTATAAAATATTCATTTAAGGCAAACAGATTTTATTTGAAAATGTTTGTTTTTAAGGAGACAATTTTTTAAAACTATAATTATGGTAAAGTAGAAGCTATTATTTGCTGAAAAAAAATGATTTCCTATATATCACTAAAGAATTTTTTTGTGAAATTTTAAACTTTAAATATATTTTCATTGATTCATGGCATGTCAAATAAAATTTATTAATATTGTGAAAATGGAATTCAAATAAAAAATAATTCATTTAATAATTTTTATAAATAGATGAAGATGACAATGCAATATAAAAAAGCTGTATTCAATTTACTATTTTATTTTTATATTTTGTAAAGGTCAAATATAAACTTTTAAATTGTCTTTCATTAGTAAATTTATATATCTAATAAATAACATAAAGATTATTAAAATTAAGATTATTAAAATATGATATAAAATAAAGTTGTAATTGTAAAACTAAGATATTGAAAATGTGACCAAAACTACCAATAGATATTTTATTAAAAGAATGGAAAGAGTTGTTAGTATGTGCATTAATCTTTTTAAATTTTGATATTTGCTATTGTTACACCTGGTGATAATTTTTGAAAGTGCTTAACTTTTCATTTCTGTGTGAAATCTTTATGTTAAAAGTAAATAAATTGGACTTGATTTTTTTCTTAATCTAATTTTATAAATAAACAATATTCTAAAAAATCATATTTGAACTTTATAAATCTTTAAAAACTGAATTGTAAATAAGAACAAAAGATGTAACATCATCAATAATATCCGTGTAAATACAGTTTCAGATAATGAGTGAATTCTTTTTTATTTTAATTTTTTTAATGCAAATGAATGCATGTGGATTTGTGATAAATATATCAAATTCTGCCTTAATCTAATATTTGCTTTATAATTATTAAAATATTTGAAAAAATTCTAATTCTAATATCATGTTAATTTTGATAAATGATGATGTTACATGATTAGTATGGTCAAATCTACATTGTAATTTTTGCTGTTAATACTATGATTAAATTTGCTAACTTCTATTTACAAATATGAAACGAATAAATAAAATAAAATAAAATTGAATGTGTATAAAAATAATCAAATATATTTAACAAACAAACAAAATTAATATTTTTTTATTCTGAAAACTTTGTGAGAAAATGAAACCAGAATGAAGGATGCTTTTAAAACAAATCATTTCTTTAAGAGTAAGAGTAATTACTACTGATATTTGCAGACTGTTATAGGATACTGACTTTTTCAGATTTTTTTCTTCAGTTAAAAAATCAATTAAAGCAGTAACATAGTATGCTATAAAACATCCTACAGTAATACCAGTTACAATAATAGTAAAACAAAAATCAAAAGTAGCTGAACTACAACATTTTTCTCTCAAAAAATCACTCAATAGTTCTTAACAAATATGAAGTTTAAAAGATTAAACTAAAAATATTCATGATTACAATTAAATTTTTTTGAAAAGGGTTTTTTAAGAAAACAAATCAAGTGAAAATATAATTATAAAAAAGCAAAAGTTATGATTCCCTGAATAAGAAACACTTTTGTAAGTGCAATTTTAAATTTCAAAACAGAATTTTATTGCTTTATGATGTTTTAGAAATGGAGTCCAAATAAGAAATAATTAGTTCAATAATTTTTTTTAACGAGAAATAAGAAGTTTATTTTTATATATGTATTTTAGTTCATTATTTTTGTGTTTTCCAAGTTGAAATATTAAATTTTAGTATGTTTCTCCTTTAAAAACTTATATTTCTAATAAGTAAGGTAAAGATTGTTAAAGTATGATATAGAATAAGAGTTTGATTGTAAAAATAAAATGTTGCAATTATAACTAAAATTGCCACTAGGGCTTTTAAAGAAGAGTAGGAGGACTTAGTGAACTAGTTAAAATTTATTTTCAATGCACTTTATGATCTATTATCAGTTTTTTATTTTCCTAATTATCTAACTAATAAAACGTTGCACTTTTTTTGCAGTGCTGCTATTTTTTTTAAAGAAACCATTCAAAATTTTATTTATTTCATGTAAATGTGGTTATAATTAAACAAGAATTAGATAAAGAAATGAAATGCTCAATTGACTGCTGTAAATGTTTTTAATTTTTTTGTTTCTTTTTGCTAAATTATTTCATTATAAATTAACATTTTTGCCTGGAGAAATTAAAATTTTTATAGGTATAAAAGGATCAGTTAAAAAATTATTAAATAAAAATTGTTTTTAAAGTAATGCACATATTTTAAATTTTATTATTAATATATATTTATTGTTCTATATCATGGAAGTTTGTATTGAATAAAATTTGTATTTTTTTAATATTCTTTTACATTCATGATGAGAGCTATCATTACCTTTAATATGACAGGAATAAATTATGAGTTTAATTAGTAAAAAGTAAACTATTTAGTAATATTTTCAATTTATGTTTAGAACTATTTAATTGTATAAAATTTATCATTCATTTTATAGTGCATAAAATAGTCACATCCCCACATCCCAATTATAATGATAACATTTTGCCTTGGCTGAAATGAGCATTTAAAAAAAATTTAAGTGAAAATTGATTGGGTGAATATATTTTAACCAATGTACAAAATTTAAATTTTATTATTAATGTACTTTGCTATTATATATAAATATAGTATCTGTTTCATTATTTATTATAGTAAATGAAACTTTAATATTTTTTTGCTTTTAGTTATCTTGAATGAGTCATAAATCAAAGTACAAACTGTCAAAAAGACTGGATGAAAATTGGATGTTAGTAATCATATGTAATGATCAGTAACAATAATTCCTTTAACCCGACCTAGAGATATGGGTAAAAGAAGGTTCGAACTTCATTCATCCTTCTAGATCATAACTAAGAGACTCACTTCCTTAACCACAAAAGTTAATTTTCTTAATGAAGCCCAGTGGTCAGGTATAGACAAGACTCTTAGGAATCCTAGCATGTGATGATTAAGTTTATACATATACAATAATGAACTTGGTTACTATTACAAATTATAGTTTATTGTTAGCATAAGATTATTTATGTTTCATTTAATGGAATTATTTACAAATAACAAGAAAGCACCCATGAATGTATATAAGATTCAATTGTACTTAGATTTTTGAAATAAAAAAAAAAACATTTTGATATGCATTATTGAACATAGGGATAAATTTGATGAGATTGAGAGGAAGTGCGGAAATTGATCTAAGGTGCGAGAACATGGTAAAGTTAACATATTTAAATTAGCTAAACAAACCAGAGACTGAATTGAACATAGCCTCATTTATACTAAAATATATATATAATCCCAACGAATCTTTTTTAACAATAGATTTGCATTACCAATACACAGATCATGTATCAATAGCCATAATTATAAAACAAAGACGCAAGATTCAGTGTGGTACTCAATGATTATGTATATAGTTAAATGCGTGTCTCTAAAATATAGTAAAATCTTCATCATGATGCCAATTTGATTAATGGATAGCTACTTCGCCTCTAATTGATTATTAGAGAAAGGAACCCGTTCGGCTAAGCGTGACCTGGGTTCAGGAGCAAAGTGTTTTGTGATAGTTTAATGTCAATTTCTTCCCGCTGTCACTTTAACAGGATTCTTTATTCCAGGCAACTGATATGTCCAGTATTCATGAGCTGGCTGGATGAAGTAATTCGCAAAAGCAATAAAAAAATGTAAAGACATGATATAATCACTAAGTAACACAGTATTAGGAATGCGATAAAATGTCCATAAATATTAAAGCCTTATTGCTAGAAAATCCATTATACAATAATAATAAAAACCTCACTTCAAAGTCATTAAATAAACTTATATGCATGTATTATACCAGCATTTATTCTTAACCTGATTAATCAATAATTATCGTTATTTAACTAATTTATGCACATAAATTTGATGAATATTGAATAGATAATTAATTATATGAAGATCACACTGTCCCCCTCTATTACAAAATATAAAAACAGCAGACGCTTATATATACCGTATCTCCCAATAGGTATTTATTTAATAAGCATTTAGCTTGATTAAGTACACATACTTATAATAATAATTGCGAGGTACTTTTCTAAAAATATAAATCAACAAATTAAATAGACGCATATATATATGAACGTCTTTCTTAGTCTAATTATAAAATGAATATAGATTTTAGTTAAACTAAATGCCAATATATTGTTTTCTCTCTCTCTTTTAAAAACATTTAATAAAAAATAAATAACTGTAGGAGAAGGTGAATGGAATTTTTTGAAAATCATTATAACTTTTACAAATTATTTAGAAACGACTTCCGCCTTTATTATAGCAGGTAGGGGAACTAAAAATAAATGTTTTAACTTATTTAAACTACCTTCCAGCTCCTCCCTTATATATATACTGTATTCCACATTACCAATGAAATAATAAATTATAAAAAGATCTTGTTGATTTCATATATATGCTAACAATATGTCAATATATATATCAAGAAAAAAACAGAATTAGTTGATTGTTAGAATACATAACTTAATCCTTTTTAAATATATATAATGTACAATTAGTTAATATTTATTAAGCAGAAGCATAATAAAAAAATTACAAAAATAAACATTTCTGATAACTCAGACGTGCGTATATATATATATATGGATTAAGCTTTTTATGGATGGCGAATTAAGTGTCCCTTTTTAGAGGCCTCAAGCTGTTACAGTCTACATCATGGACGTCTGTGCTCATATTTTCCATCTTAGATAAGTCTTTCTTTCTGGTAGCAAAGGTAGGCAGTTACCAGGCATGATTCTTCGGTCTTCTGCTGACTTTCATCTCTAGGACTCCTTTCAAGGATAGACAGGAAGGTGGAGGAAAACTTCTCTACTCAAGCATGACTTGTACAGACACTTACAAATCAATCCAGACTTTAGAACAAGAAGATTATGATTTTTCGAATAAAGAAAAATTTTAGTATTTATATCTTTTAACTCTTTTACACATTTATTAATTAATTGAAGTCTCCCAATATATCCATTGTTTACAAGCTTTTAAAGGCATCATATGATTTTACACTATTGTTAAACAAATGATTTTATATTATCTCATTTTTCTTAATAGATCTTAAGTTAAATTCTTACTTAATCTATTTTATGCATTAGCTGATTTCTTTATTTTCTGATGCAATACTTTTCTATATTTGCTGATGAAATAATTTATTTTACTTTAAATTTTTTTCTATAATTTCTAAATTATATATACATGTAAATTTTCTTTATAATTTACAATTTATTATATACACACATTTATCATTAATCATTTATTTTAATATCCATTTACTGTTGTTGCTTTATGGTCAGTGGTTAAATAAACAGTGAATAATGAAGCACACATTTTCAATTGTATAATCAAGATATAAAATATAATGAATAAACTTTGTATTGTACTTTTTCAGTTGAGCATTACAGGTTAGCATTTAATGATGTTACTTTCATGACATCACTATCTTATAATGTCATCAATCTTACAAAGTTATCACAATTTAAAAATGGTATATGTTTTAGAAAAATAATTTTTTTAAAGATTATTGTAATGAATAATTGTTTGTTAATCAAATTAGTGTTTGTAATTTTATGATGATCACTATAGAAAAAACTCACATAAATGACTGTTATATTGAAGGGAAATTTTATTATTTATTTTTTATGAAATTACTGAGTATTTGTTTCTAAATAAGTATGTAACATTTATATTTAGATTTTACTGGAATATAGTAAAATTAGTCAACTAAAAATATATTAATGTCAACCAGGAAATAAAATGGAAACATCTTCTACCATGAAATTCTTATTAATTTTGATAATTTAGTTCAATTTTAATATTTTAAAGATAGTTTGCATTATTTAAAATTCTGCTTTAGTAAAATATGTATGAAATATATTAATATTTTTGAAAAATATTTTTTATTAAAATATGATTATTAGCCTGAATATGAAAATTGCAATTATATTTTATTGAGTGCACAGGAAGTATATGTAAATACTTAACCCTTTGAAAACCAGGTGGCCATCTTTAATTTTTAGAAAAATTTACCCTAACTCTAATAACTTAGATATTTTGTGTTTGAATGTAATAAATATATAAAAATAATGTTGTAAAAGCAAGTACATATATGAAAGAATATAATGAAGCTGTTAAAACAATCATTTCATAAAGAAAAAGTTAAAAAAAATAATATTTATAACAGATTTAAGAATGTTTGTTTTTACACTGATTCACAAATTCTAAATTTTGAAATTCAAATGATAAAATGACACTTTCATAAACAGCTTCATCACATTCCTCACAAATTTACAAAAAAAATGATGTATTGGAAGTCTTACCTGAGGTAATTTTTCCCTGAGAAAATTACTAAAACAGCCGACTTGCTGTGATCCATTTTCATTCCACAGCCAGATATGTTCAGTTTTGTAAATTATCTGTAAAAATATGAATGGTTTTTAGTAGAGAAAAAAGTAATAGAACAGTGTAATTCAAAAATAAATAAATAAACTCATAAAAAATAAAATGAATAAAAATAAATCAATAAAGATAATTTTTTATTATTATTAACAATGATTACATGTGTGGAAGAAAGGCTGAGTTCAAATACATGGCACTATAACACAGAGTGGATGGATTGATGAAGTCAGAAACTGTGTATAAAATATCCTATATTACATGAAATTCCAGTTGTGTAGCATGAACTTGTATATAAATATATTTATTATTTTGCATAAAAAATATGAAGAAAGGCTGAGTTCAAATACATGGCACTGTAACAATAACTGAATAGATTGAAGAAGCCAGAAAATTTATACAATATCCTATATTACTTGCCTAAAATTGACACAAATCAATTGAGGGTCATAACTTTAGCACTTATGCAATAATTCGTCCATAAATTCAAACTTGGTCATGCATGATACACTATTCATATTTATAATCATGCCAAAAAATGCATTAGCTCATGCAGTGAGAGATACCCAAGTCCCCAACTTTTTTCCATTCTACAGCATAATTATTTGAAAATATTATAATTTATTATTCTATAGCATATTTATTTATTTCAGTACATCGAAAATATTATAATTTATTATTATATAACATATTTATTTGTTTCAATAAATAGAAAATATTATAATTTATAAAAAAATATATATATATAAAAGTAATTACATACTCGCGAATGTTATCAAAAAACGTTTATTTGTTTCAGTACATCGAAATATTATAATTTATTATTATAGAACATATTTATTTGTTTCAGTAAATAGAAAATATTATAATTTATAAAATATATATATATATAAAAGTAATTACATACTCGCGAATGTTATCAAAAAACGTTTATTTGTTTCAGTACATCAAAAATATTATAATTTATTATTATATAAAATATTTATTTGTTTTAGTAAATATAAAATATTATAATTTATAAAAAAAAATATATAAAAAAAAGTAATTACATACCCTTGAACGTTATCCAAAAACGTAATTTGAGAAGAGAGCCCAGAATCACGGACAACTTCAACGGAAAATCACAATAAAATCTTCAGTAATTGATCCAACAATTGTGGAATAACTTTTTTACGATAAATAAAATGAGAAAAATAAAAAAAAAAATTTTAGGTACACTTTGCTAAAAATATTCATAAAAAATCTAAAAATTGTCGTACAGAAAAAATTCTTAGAGTTTCAGGTAGATATTGAAATTGCGCAAAGAATGACATATAGCGCGTATGTGTGACGTTTACCGTTTACGCGTAAACTCAGCTCAAAATAGAAATTTCTAGAAAAGTCATACAAAAGTCGTACTGGGGGTCAAAGGGTTAAACAGGCTTTAACCTGGAACAAATGCACCTTAAAATTTCTAATACTCAAGCAATATTATTTTGCTCATAGAGGATCTCACAAACCACAAGATAGTGACTTTTATAAAGATGAGTGGCCATCTTTAACCTAAATATCTACTTATATAGGCCAATATGAAGCATCTTGATTTGGGAGCATGAAGTTGTTGTTCTCTTCACTGTTTAAGTCCACTATTTCCTTTATTAATTAACCTTCATGAAATCTTGTGATTTACCGTGAGTTAATGTTGCAATCTTAATACCGGAGAGCAGTTTATAGATTTTCCAGTATTAAGATCACAACATTAACTTGCTGTAAATCGCAAAATTTCATGAAGGTTAAGTAGCGAAGGAAATAGTGGACTTAAACAGTGAAGAGAACAACAACTTCACACTCCCAAATCAGGATGCATCAGATTGGCCTATATAAGTAGAAATTTAGGTTAAAAATAAGACAGCTCCTCTTATCTTTAGTAAAAGTCTCTATCTTGTGTCATGGTTTGTGAGGTCCCTCTATTGACAAAATAATATTGCTTGACTATTAGAAATTTTAAGGCACATTCATTACAGGTTAAAACCTGTTTAAGTATCTACATATACTTCTTGTGTGCTCAATAAAGTATAATTACAACTCTACAATAGTTTATAGATTTTCCAGTATTAAGATCGCAACATTAACTCACTGTAAATCACAAGATTTCATGAAGGTTAATCAGCAAAGAAAATAATGGATTTAAACAGTGAATAGAACAATAACTTCATGGTCCCAAATCAGGATGCTTCAGATTTGCCTATATAAGTAGAAATGTAGGTTAAAGATAAGATGGCTGCTCTTGCCACTCTTATCTTTATAAAAGTTGCTATCTTGTGTCATGGTTTGTAATATTGCTTGATTATTAAGAATTTTAAGGTGCATTTGTTACAGGTTAAAGCTTGTTTAAGTATTTACATATACTTCCTGTGCACTCAGTAAAATATAATTACAATTCTACAATAGTTTATAGATTTTTCAGTATTAAGATCGTAACATTAACTCACTGTAAATCACAAGATTTCACAAAGGTTAATTAGTAAATGAAATAGTGGACTTAAACAGTGAAGAGAACAACAACTTCATGCTCTTGAATACTAAAATGAAATTTTTTGTTTAAACTATCTACTTATGATTTTTTTTTAATAATCTTTTTTTTTTACAAAGTTGATATGTTATTTTTAGATTAATTTTTCTTTAATAAATAAGGGGTTTTAATGCCATTTAAAAAAAATGGAATGGTAAAATAAAAAATAAATTTTTAATCATGAAAACAAATACAAAAAGAAAAAGTGAATTCTGAGTTTTTCAACATCAGGTTAAACATTCAAATTATTTTGAGAAATATTAAGAAGCTTAGTTTTCGTCTTTAGTATCATAATAAAAAATATTTCTTGCTTTCCATTACATAAATTTAAATTCTTGAAAACATGTAATATAATCATAAAACAAAATATATTCTATATAAATTATTAAAAATATCTTTCAAAACAATAAAAATATTTTTAAAACAAAAAATATAATTTTAGAAATAAAAAAACTTTTTGTTTGCTTTATCCCACAATGGCTACAATGCAGTTTTATGATTTATAATAAATATTTCTTACCACTCTTAAAATATGTATTTGTTTTATATAATTATTGTTTCATATTTGATGTTTTTATAAGTATTATTTCCAATTGATATTAAAATGGATGTATAAAAAAATTTTAAAATATGACCAAAAAAATAAAATGATTTTTATTAACTGGAATCAGTTGACTGCTTTCTTATAGTCAGTTGATTGCTTTTTTATATAATCAATCATTATAATGAAAATATTTGTTTTAATTATTTTTTCCATTAGTTAAAATATATTTTATAACATTTGTTTTAAATAGTAGAAAAAACATTGATTTATTTAAAAAGGTGAAATTAAAATTGTGAGCTAAATTCAAATGCATTTGAATTTTGCAAAATAAAACCATATTTAGGAAGGTATTAAGACAGATAACCTGTTCAAATTTAAAAATAATATAAAATTAAGGCATTTGATAATTATTAGCAGTATAAAAGATTGAATTCAATTGATTGCTTTCTTGTATCAGTTATTATAATGAAATACATTTGCTTTTTATTAATAGTTACAAGTTTGATTTTATTCATTTTAAAAAAGTAGCAAAACAGTGGTCATTTGAAACAAAAGAAAAAAAAGCACAAGCAATAATGTGATATACCTCTTCCTGAAAAGGGTAGTATAAAATTTAAAACTAAATTCAAACTAATTTGATTTTTGAAAAATAGATGCATATTTAGCAAAGTACTAAGAGGACATATATTTGATTTAAAAAATGATATGAAATTAAGCTATTTGAAAATTGATAGCAGTGTAATGCATCATCTTGTAGCAATTGCAGATTAATAATAGAATCAAAAAATCCCCATATTATTCTCAATTTAGCATTGCATTTTTAAGCTTTCTTATTATTTAATTACACTATTATCTAGGAATACAATTAAAAATTAAAATACAAAATTGTACTTGGATTAAATTTATTAATAATAAAATGACTATTCTTATAAAATTATTTTACAACATATTAACTTTTGTTTGTATAAGTGATTTAAACATTTGTTTTTAACAGTAGTTCTTTTTTATTCTACTCCAGAGGAGACACCTATTGCAATTTTGAATAACCAATGGCTACCAGATAGTAATACAACCAATTTTTGGCTTATGACCTTCACCACTAAGGGTTTATGGACTTAATGCACTTCACATCAAATAGCCATATTTTACTTTATATATATATATCAAGCTATTAACTTGAAATTCAAAAATCCTAAATTTTTTAAATGCAATTTTGCATAACCCTATAGATGTGACAATAATACATTAATTGCATATTTTAATGGTATTAGTTTTATGTTATTTTCGGCATTTTTTGCTTTTTAAACAATCGTGTCCTGTTTTGTTGATATAAATAATTAACATCTTTTTTGTTTTTTCTTGTTTTCGATGACTTTTAATATTAAAGGACTAAAACAATCGATTTAAATTTTGAGATAAAAATTATTAACAGCATATTTATTTACATTTTAAAATTAAATATAAAACAATTTTTTTTCTATCAGAGCAAATGCATTTTTAACAAAGTTTTATTAATTTTGTTACTAAAAAATATTATAGTTAAGGACTCTTTGTAATAGATATTTTTTTTATATTTGCAATATGTAAAATAATGTTAGCAAAATGTGAATAATATAAACCAATATTTCATTTCATTTTCCTATTTATATTATATATATATTATCTTTTAAGTTATATAAATATTTAATTTATATAGCGTGATGTTTTAATGAATTATAATAATAATGTAGCTTACTCCTCTGCACATACAATTTACAGATTGAACAAATTATAATGAATACTCTACTTTCCAACACAAGATAAAGTCTTTTTAAAAGATAGAATAGATCCACTCTATCATTTTCACCTAAACTATATATATATATATAGACAAATCTGGATCCACTCTATCCTTTTCGCCTAAATTATATATATAGGCAAATCTTTCTCAGTTCCAAATGCTTCAGATTTGCCTATAGTTATAGTTTAGGTGAAAAGGATAGAGTGGATCCATTCTATCTTTTAAAAAGACTTTATCTTGTGTTTGGAAAGGAGAGTATTCATTATAATCTGTTCAATCTGTAAAGTGCATGTGCAGTGGAGCAAGCTACATTATTATTATACTTTTAAGTTATAGTATGGTCTTAAATTTCTTGGTAATATTTAAATGATTTATTATTCTGGAGTTCAAAGTTTAAGGATTGCAGACCAGTTCTATTACTTCCAATGTTTGAACTTCTTCTGGAACTTCTGAGTAAACAAACTATAGATTTTTTTTAGTTTTTTTAGCTGATTTTTAAAATTTGGTTATTATTTATTTCTATTAGAAATTTATGTAGCATTTTATTCAACATTATACATGGCTCTAAACATATCTGATAGTAATTTCCCATTCACTGTCAATTTAATATCACTAATTTAGGGTTTTCCTTAAGTTTTATCATTTTTAATCATTTTGATTTATTTTTTACCAATTAAAAGTAGTGTTCCTAACTTATACAATTTTCAATAGATAATTTTTAATTATAAGATTTTTTTCATATATATATATATATGCTATAATATTCATGATACATCTTTTTTACATTTTTACATATATCTATATCTTTCCATTTACATTTGCAAAATTATTTTGTAATTCTTCCACAAAGGACGTTAAATCATTGAACAATTTCTAATTGTTCTTTAGATATGTCTATTGTGATGGTTCAGGAGTTTGAAACTTAAAAATGCAATTATTTTCTCTATTGATCGTTTCTGTTATTAAATATTTTGACTGCAATTCTGTAATACGTTTGTTTTTGTTTTTATTTTGTGTATGTTTTATTCTTCTTTTTTAACTTTTCTTACAGATTTTTGAATTTTACTTCCAGTTTAATTTGAATCTTTCACGTTCTCTTATGATATTCTTCAAGTCTTCTGAGTTTTTTTAAATTCTCTTGCAGACTCATTGAATTTTTTCAAAAAATTTTTAAATTAATTATGATATGAGAAATATCAAACAATGTTGCTATTGATTCAATATTAAAACTTGTCATTGCTATAGTTTTTCAATATAATTTTTATTAATAATCATAACATACCATTTTTAAGTGAGATTAAAAAAGAAAGTATAAATAAAACTGTTCCTTTTTCTTGTAAAATTTATTCAGTTTTTACCTCCATTTTCCTTTTCCAACTGGAAAAGTCTTCTTAAAGTATTTCTGTGATTAACTCATGTATATACCTTAATTATTTTTGTTTATTAATATTTTATTTCTATTCTCACAAAAACAAATAACAATGTATATTTTCAAAAGTTTCAATTATCTCTCTTTTATTTGTATATAATTTTATTCATTATTCATGAACTTGACTATATATAACATCTCATAGAACTTGGGCCTCATAATATGCATAATCTGACCTATTGGAAAATGACCACCTGGATAGCAATCTTCCACTTTTCCTTCAATGATAAGCTTTTCAATATTATTGAGTCTTTTCACTATATATCTTCTTTCTAGTTCAGATAATTTCTTGCACATTTGAAGAGGACATGTGGGCAGTAAAGAAAATTAAAGGTTATCCTCCAATAGCACCAAATTTCAAATATCATCCATTCTTTTTTTTTTTAATCTAATTTTTTGAATGATAAGTGGCAATTGTAAAAATTAATAAATTAATTTTAATTTGGTGGGTCATTTGGTCTTTCCATATTTTCTGATTATATTAATAAATATTGACTATGTTGAAATCTAGGTATTCAAATTTATCTTCCATTTCAAAACCTGTGAATTTTCTAATTTGGTGGAAATTGTTATTGCAATAATCTATATAATCATGACCTTGATTTTTTAGATATTTATTTCAAGACCATACCGCTTCTTTTCTCTGAAAGTTTTTTCATTATATTTAATAACTTTTTCTCATAAGGTTTTTCTTAGTAAAAATAGAATAATATTATTCAAATGACCCAATTTCTGAATTATTTGTTATTATTAGTTATAACAATATTAATTAATAGTTATTTCAATTTTTTATTTTTTTAATGTAGCCATAACTTATTTAGTCTATCAAATTTTTTAAACAACTGAAATTCTTTTAATTCTTTTTGGCTTTATTGAATAATTGGGTCTCACATCCAGCTATCTAATGTCTTATATAGAGTGTCAAAAATTAATATTGCAAAGAATCAAAAAAAGTCTTTCCTTTCATACAAATTCTCAATTTGTATTACCTTTATATATATATGACTATTATAAGATTACATTGTTTAAATCAATAAAAAGTGCAATTCAAAATATTAATTTTTATCATTTTCTAATAGGCTTCATAATAACATATAGTGGTGCTGTGATTAGCATAATTGTAGGACTTTTTATAATACATAATTCTTATGGCTTATTAGCTTGCAGTTTTTGCTATAATTTTATATTTAGTCCATTCTCAGTCAAATTTTCATCATACGAATCAACCCTTTTAATAATGAAGGCATTTCTATTTTTATCCCTGGTGGCATTTTTTATAAGCACTCATTTAGTATTAAATTGTTCTTTTATAACATAATGTACTAAATTGAATTTGATTTGGTAGAAATTTACATTTACAAATTAAAAGAATTTTAAAAAATCATAATTGAACTTTGCAAATATTGAAAAAAAAATTGTAGTGATAACGAAAGATACTTTCATCATTGAATGGTTGGAAGAGCAGATTAACTCCAGCAAATAAATGAAATCTTTTTAATTGATATTTGTTTTTAAAATGTGAATGAAAAAATATTAAACTTTGATAAATCTATCAAATTATGCTTTAAGGCATTAAAATTGTTTTCTAATTTTTAGAATATTTCAAATTATCCTAACACAGTCTCTGATGATAATATATTAGCCATTATTTCTATAAGGTGGTGTGATCAGAATGTCTTGCTTTTCTTTGTTAATATTACACTAGAAATTATAATCTATTTTTAAAAATAAAACATATACATATAAAATGACTGTGTAATAACATATACTTTTGATATTTAATAATTATTATACAATTATTATTTAAAAATAATCACAAATCTTAATAAACTTCAATTTTTTTGTTAGTCCAAAATTTATCTCAAATTTTTTTTACAAATGGTACTGAAATGAAATACAATAAATGTCAGGTAAATTATTTTGACTTTTCCATTACTGAACTTTAGATTTTTCTTTGAATTAAAAAACTAAAATATAAAAATATATGAGTTTACTAATTTAACACAAAAAAATTAGTGAAATATCTTAATTGATGCTGCATGAGCAAAGTTTGAATTCAATGTGTTTATTACTATTGAATGGAGGGTTCTCTGCATAAAGGTCTTTGAGGTGATTTTAAAAAGGGTTAATCTTTTTTTTTTCTGTTTTATTTTTTAGAGGAATAAAAATGATTTATTATTATGCCTATATGTTATTGAAACTTTTACAAATAAAATAATAATAAACAGAAATGAATAGAGAAAAGACTTCTAGTCAATCTTCAAACAATGAAATAAAAAGATTTTCCATTAAATTTACATTTTTATTACAAATTTTGATAAAACGTACAGATAATGAAAATATATTTTTAAAATATTAAAAATTATCTTTCTATTATTAAAAAATAACAAAAAACAATAAGAAAGTTTTTTCCCCTCTACACAAGTTTCAGTTTGACTTCACATAAATTTGCAGCCGAATTTCATTAAAAAGCTATTACAATGAAATAAAATCCCAATGTATATTTAATAATTTGATAAAAAAAGAAAGTAAATAAATGAAGGAATTTATATGTAAATCTATTTAAGGTCTAATCAAAGAATGCTGATGCACAATAATAATGATTTTATTATTATTTTAAAAAAAAACAATACTAATCAATAGAAAGTTAAATCTTAAAAGCACCAGAACTCTATACATAAACAACACTCTATTAATAGTTGAAATTAATTTAGCAAATTTATCTCTTGTAATAATTTACATTTACAGGAAAAGAGATTGCTGTTTGGCAGACTGTACTGTCAACACAATCAACTCAGTTATGGCATCAATAGCGTCACCAATCATATTTTTCAGGGATTTCAACATGGGCTACAATAAGTTCAATTTAAACTATCTTCGTTTGCTCAACAGGGTACTGTTGTGTGGAGGTGGTTTCTCACAAAATGCCTTCTCTTTCTGCATGCAGCAGTCTGCTTGCTAATCGATTTGCTCTACTATAGCCCTGAATTGTTCTATGATTTACACGCTACTCTGGAATTAGTACCTTTTACAGACCATTTAGCCATGTTGATTTCCCTGCAAATAAATCAAATTCCACTGGCAATGACAAGAAATCCAGAAGACAATCATTGAAAAACAAACAAAGTAACTGATAAGTTATGCAAAATCTCCCTGTCACTCCATGAAAAGGTGACACTGTTGAACATGCTCATTTTTCCATGTATAAATTATTACCTTCTGATTGTCATGCCAACCAAGGTTTTCCAGAATACCATCAATTAACTCTGCACCCAATTGCTATGGAAGAAGGATGCAAGAAAAACAGTGTATCAGTCTTGCTAAGGTGCAGAAACCAAAACATCTGAATGGTCTTGGTCTGCACACAATCAAGGTCTTCTATGTACAAAAAGCTCTAACATTGCTAAAAACAGTGGAAGTCAGGCAAAGTAAAGAGTTAGTATCTGATACAGTGGAACTTATGGACACTCCCCCACTGATTAATTCAAAATGGATCATGAAAATAAAAAGAACATTTAAATGGTTTATTTATAGTCACTGATCAAATAGTCAATGAAAGGCATACTTACTGGGACATCTACAATCTCATTCAGTTTAGATAAAACAAAACCTTTTCATTAATGGATATATCTGTAAAAGGACTAATTAAGAAGTCAAGATTTTGGGCTTTGATCCCAAAATAGTAGATTTTGTAATAAAGTATTGTTTGTGTTTACTGCAACAAGCCATTTCTTAGTGACATGTAGGGGAAATATGAAGATAACTGTAACAAGTAGCCTGTGTAATGATTATGAAGAAACTCAGAATCATATTTTTTTGAGTGCTGTTATTTAACCGATTTAAGAGTTAAGATAGTTGGGAGCATCAAACGTGATTGTAAAGAGAGTCTGAACTTTGTAAAGGCATTGGAAAATTGTAAATTTGCTGTTATAAGAATGTCAGTTTTTATTCTCTTTGCACTGTGAATCACTAGATGTGACTTGATTTTCAGGAAAAGTATGCCGGATTCATGGACAATTTTTAAGGAAAATTTATGTGGCCTCAAAACCAGGGACCATTTGTTTGCATCTGATGCATTACACTTGGACACATGAAGTCAAATTATTACTGACGATAATGAAACCTGCATGCAAATGACTACAAACAATTCAAGAATAATAGACTGAATACTGGTGTATGATGGTTAAAAGAGAGAGGATGGGCACTAAAAGAGATGGCATACTCAAACCACATACAATGTAAAAAGAAATATTTCCTTAGTTCACCTGAATAGATATAAAATTGCATGAAAGATGGAGAAGATTTACTACCCACAGGTTAAAAACATTGACCCGTAAAAAATTAAAGTTACTATGCAATAAATATTGCCTCAAGCAAAGAGATTGCCAGGTAGTTAAAGCTGGTGGAGTTTAAAAGAAATTCTAAATTAATCAATGATGGGGTCTGGTCTCTAAAACTATCTTTGTATATTAACAATATAGACCTTTTGATGAGCATTGACTACAATTGTACTGAATACACCAAGCATGAAGAATGACGTGTCATGGCCTTGGAAATTCTTTAGTATTGAGTTGTTAGTAATTCATGGATATGTTTTTTTGTAATCATCTTGAATAAAGATATTTTTAAAAAAAAACAAAAAAACTCCTATATTGTTCAATAATATATTATAACTAGAAAATATTAATGGAATAAAAATCTGATTTTTTTTTAAAACATTAAACTAACTTATGGCATTTTTTTAAATCACTCTTTTACCATCGAACATTGCAATGGGAAAATTATAACAATGCAATGCTTAAAAATGAAATTTACATTGAATACAATAGAATGTTTAATGTTTGTAATTTAATAATTGTGTTGTTTTTGTTTTCTTATATGGCAAGTATTATTCAGGAGATGAGAACAACTCTAAATCAGATATATATTTTCACACACACAAAAATGATACTGTGTTAATAAAGACAGAAAGATATATTTTTTTAATCATAAAAACCATTTGTGTGTTTGTGAAATAATTTTATTATTACCACTATTGCTAAAAATATTTTTTAATAACAAATGTGTTACAGTATCCTTGCAGTTTTAATATCATTGCTTAACAGGGCTAGTGAGAAGAGATGATTACCTTCTATATAATTATAATCTAAACACTATGTTAGTAAAATTTATTGATTATTATATAAAATGTACTTTATAAGTATATTGTTTTTAAAAAAAAATGTTATAAACCCATATGGTGAAAAACCATAAAAAAATAATATTTTAATGTTAAAAATTATTTTTTCTTAAAATATATTTTTCTTATTTTTATTGTTACTAAAGATATTTTCACAAATAAATATGTAATACATAAAGATCAGCCTTTCAAGCTATTGTGCATGCGCTTTTTACAAGTGTTAATAATAAATAAATTCTTTCATTCCCAACACAAGATATAGTATTTATGAAAAAATAAAATGAATATGATAAATATGATAAAAATAAATATGATAAAAATAGTTTTATATGTTAAAAACTAACTACACCACACACCAAAAGACAAAATTATTTTTAAAATTAGCAAAGATAATCTTGAATCATAAAAATTATTTTCAGAAACCTTTCTGCCTTATAAATGCATTGTGAATAAGTTCCACCATTATGTGTAACTTTATTATTGCAAGTTAATCTTTTCTATACAGATATTTCTTATTTGTTGATAACTTCTAATATCTAGAAACAAAAATAAAAAATATATAAACTCATTGTTGTTATAATGAAATCATTCAATATGAAATTATAAAAGAGATATCAAATCAGTATACAGAGTGTTCAAATGTATAAGTGACTTTATAACTGGAAAAATATGATTGTCAGGGCCACTTTGAAATTGTAAGGAATTGGCTAAGAAATGGCTTATCTCACACTTCACTACTCCAATCTGATATATCTTGACAACTGTATAAATTCTACTTAGTTATTTCAGATAATATCATTCTACCAGCAATTTTGTTTAAAGAAAAAAATGAATAACAAATTAACAAGTTAAATCACTAAACATCACATGATCACCATTTCCTATGCTAGCACATAACTGTTATTAAAACAGGCAAAACTCTCCATACAGTAGTGCCACTCAGTGCCAACCAGAGTAATCAATGTATGCCAGAAGGCTTGTGCACAAAATGCCCATCTAGTGCCTAGTCATCCAACTAGTCTGGGGATATTGGATGATTAGGCAATGGATGGGGATTTTATGCACAAGCCTTCTGGCATTCATTGATTACTCTGGTTGGCACTGAGTGGCACTACTGTATGGAGATTTTTGCCTATTTTAAATTAACAAGTTATTAATAGATGACAAGAACTTTTCACAAAAATGAACCATTATATGGAATGGAAGATCTTTTATAAATGTTAATAAAAATTCAGGATGTACAAATAACAGTGTATAAAAAATTAAGCTTAAGTTAATAATTTTAAAAAATAAACAAACATGCTTTTTATATTATAGTTTAATTGGTGGAAATAAATTTTTAATTGAGGGCAAAATTTCTAACAATAAAATATTAATGTATAGAAATAAATATTTTTAAGCACTTTTATGTGTTTTTGTATTTTATGCATATTTGCATATAATTTAGAGACTATATGTATATTTCCTTGGAAAAATTGTTTAAAGAAATTTGGCATGTGCATATAGCAATGATTTTTTTTTATTTTTACATTTTCTAATTTTGATAAATTGAAATGATTCTTTAAATAAAATTATTTTTGAACATATTAATTGTAGGTGACTAAATTATATAAATAATCAACAATCTTTATTGTTTCTATTGTTTTTTATAACTTTTAATATAAAACAATAAAAAATAATTGATTGAACTCTTCAACAAGATGAAACTTGCAACAGTTAACATTTTAAAATCAAGAATGAAGCTAAAATTTCCTATTTTTTTGCATATCTGCTGAATAACTTTTTTTTAAATAAATAAAACCCAATCATACAAAACTAAGTTAGTAAAATAACATTATACTGTGATTATAAGCAATGTATATATTTTCTTATAAAGCTTTATTTAATAATACTGTCATTAATAATTTTTTTAATATGTAAAACGTAAATTAACATTACTGAATAATGAAATATATATAATATTTATAATTATGTATTTGATAATTTCAGTAACATTTGCGAATAAGAAATACACATAGTCCTCGTAGTTATATATTTGACTACTTCGATCACATAAGTGAATTGTTAATCATTTTACAAAAATTCAAACTACTTTTCTAAGTACATTCAACTTTTAATAGGAACACAGATTTTATGCACAAACCTTCTGGCATCCATTGATTACTTTTGTTTGCACTGAGTGACAATATGTATAGAGAATTTTGTCTGTTTTAATAACAGTTATAAGCAAGCATAAAAAATGGTGATCATGTGATGTTTATTGGCTTAAAACCAATCCTGCCTAATAAGGTAGTGGTGGCTATGGTTATTAAAGAACCAAAGTCACCAAAATGTATAGGTACTGAACTGAGTTCAGACCTATATGACTATATAAGCTAGTGAGCTTGGATTGAAAATATTATAGTGTTTTTAATTTAAGGCTCATAGTTTAGTTTTGTAGTTAAGTAGAGATAAAAGGTGGTTGCTGTAGGATTGCATTAGATCCTATGATCTAGATGCAGTACTCTCAGATCCAAGGCTCCTCACTGACGAAGGCCACAAGCCAGAAACTAGTCTGGGGATATTGGATGAGTAGGCCCTAGATGGGGATTTTATGCCCAAGCCTTCTGGCATCCATTGATTAGTCTGGTTTGCACTGAGTAGCAATACGTATAAAGAGTTTTACCTGGTTTAAAAAGGTCTATTTGTTAGTAGAAATATTTGTTTTCTGGCTAGTATTTTAAAGTTATATGATTTTCTATTTTATTTATCATTACTAGTATAGCATTAGCCAGTACTGAATTTTATATACAACAATGCTTTTAGCATTTCATTTATTCCTTTATTTTATATTTCACATATAATTTCTCTTCTTTAAGTTATAGTATGCAATCTTAGTTTTCTTGCAATACAAATTTCTTATTTTTTTGTTACTTCCAATCACAAATTCATTCAGTCCTAATTCAATTAATAGCATATATTGTCATTAATTGTAATCAAAACTAGGATAAACTCTACTGAATAAATAAATCTGTGAATTTGCATAAGTTGCAAGATTTTGGAGATAGCAAAATTATCCTAAACTATATTAAAAATTCATAGAAAATCTTATTTTTGCTGATGCCAAACTTTAGGATGCTGTTAATTAAATTATTACACAATAAAATATCATTGCATTATATATTTTTAATAAATCCTAAGCATTTAAAATGATGCAGTATTATTTTGTGTTCAATATCATATGGACAATGTTGGTATTAAATGTCGATAGCAAAATACCTATCTTGCATTCAATTTTAATTTCATTATTGATATGAGTTGATCTTGACTCAGGTTAAAATATATGTGCATTCATCAAAATTGTTTAATGAAAGTACAATAATGCATTCTTATTGAATATAGAATTATAATATTATTTTATAATTATAATTTCAGAATTGAATTAATTTAAAATTTTGTATGAGATGACAATGATCATTCTCAGCCTTTCATGTGCCACAGTTTTAAGGTTACTGTCAACACTGAAAATTACAAGTAACAAGGATAGACTTTCAAAATTAGTGCCTATTTAAATTTATTTACATCCTATAGTGACCAGAACTCAATTGGAAGATCATATGATGGATTACATTAACCATGTTTGTGATTTTGCAAATATGAGAGCAGGAGAGTTTCACTTTAAATTAAAATGTGAATTGATTTATATTCCGACATGATAGGATGAGCATTACTTAAAAGTAAATTAATAGTAATACCTTGCTTTCTTTTTTCTTTTAATTTTTTCGAAGCGTACTGCAGTTTTGGACAGTAGTGATATAGCTTGAAATTTATTTTATTAAAAGTAATTTTGAATCTGAGTGAATTTACTTGATATTGGTAAATCATTTACTCTGGAGTTTTCCCCATTTAATAAGAATTAATTTAAGCTTTACTTTTCATTTGTATAATTAAATGGCAGGTGCTATCAGAAAATAGGAATAATCTTACTTCTAATTAATTATTCTACATGAACCTATACATAGTGCAGCTGGTAGTTCATCTGGCTTGGGATCTGTCAGTTTGTAAGTCTGATGCTTGATGAACTCCCTAAGTCCCAGAATTGATTCTGGAGCTCAGAGGTCTGGCATTCGAACTTCTATGAATACCCAAGCAATAAAACCATATGTCTTTTGTTTTGTTTTTTATTCCACATTGAAGGAGGAATTTTTTGTGCATTTTGTTTGTTAACACAAAAAGTAGATTTTTATTTACTTTAAAAGTTGAAAAAAATATCACAAACAATTTTATTTATTTTAATAAAATATTATTAATAATCTTCAAGAAGTATAATAACTACTCTTACTTATTGCATTGCCAAATGTATACCATATAATACTAAATTGTCTACGCACTTTATTACTGTTACACATGCTTTATTTACCACCCTTTCTTACAGTTTACACTTTCAATTTTGATTGTAATAGTTGAGATTAGAAGATATAAAGTTCTGAAGATGATTGCTGGGACAATCGAAAGTGTAAACTGTAAGAAAGGGTGGTGAATAAATAAAGTGTAACAGTAATAACGTGCTTAGACAATTTAGTATTATATGGCATTATTAATAATCAAAATATATATTTAATGTTTATGATTACTAATGTTTTTTTGTTTTGTTTTGATTCTTTTTTCAAGAATTTAAAAACCAGCAAGGTGAAAATGAAAAAAATTAATATAGTGTTTTAGAAAGTTTAGAGATTTTTTTTTCTCTTTATTTTTATTAGTAAAATGTAATTTTTTTTTATAATGTTAATTTCTTTTTTTCTCATGTGTCATAGCATCACTGGGAAGCGAACCCGCTAACCCGGGACAACTGCTTGTAAAGCAGCCGTCGCTGAACTCTCGACCACCAATGCTTGACTAATGTTAATTATTTTTAGTAATTTTAAAAATATTTAATATAGTAATTATAATAGAAAAAAATTTAATTTTATTACAAATATGATTCCAATTGAATGACACATATATGATAAAATAAATTATATTTTTAGTTTGATTTTCATTATGTCTATTAGAACTAATTATCTTTCTATAAAAAAAAATACAGTATATAATTTATTTAGAATTTAAGATAAGATATATTGAAATTATAGTTTAACATCATGATATTTATAATGTCATTAAAAGAGTTTTTTTCTAGGAGAAGGTGTGGTAAAATATATTATTATATGGGACAGAAAAACTCCCAGAATTAGCCCTGATCAAAACTGATTTTCAAGCTGTTTTTAAGCAACTTTTTTAAAATTATATTTTGTTTTACACTTAGCTTCTTTTACAGATTGTTTAATGTAATAGTTGTCTTATTCTGCATCAATATTTTCAATGTTAATAATTAAAATACTTTTAATTGAATTTGCAAAGCTTCTTGCTTCTCTTCCCATGATTATACTTAACTTTCTTATAGTCTTTTTAACTTAATTTCTAACTGTAATTTTTTTTGCCCAATCTTTAACATCATTAAGTCATCTTATTGAAATATTTTATTTAATATTATCACCAGCATACTGTTTTTTAACTTCAGTATCTTATAAAGTTATTCTATTAGTTCTACTGTCAAGAAAGATATAATCATCAGTCAATTGTCTTTTAATTTTAGTTGAAATCTTATAAAGTTATTCTATCACTTGTTTTTTTTTTTTAATTTATTGTTTTAGTCGTTTTAATTTGGTATTAGTTTTTACCAACATAAGTTAAGTGATGTTGAGATATAGAAAACATTCTTTATATATATTCATATACTGTAATTATGATGGTCATCAGTTATGCTTTTATACATTTATGCAGCTTCTCTTTTACATTTTCAGAATTAATTTTTAATTCTTTTATTAAGAATCAAATCTTTTTATAGATTAATTTACTCCTAAGTCAATTGTTTTGCAGTAATCCTACATATATTCAATTAAATCTCATTTTTGAAAATATATAACTGAAAGTTCTTTTAATTTTTTTTCATAGTTTGTCTTCTGAATACTTTTAATTGTATTTTACCTTAAATTTTTGGATATTTATTTAACATTTTGTTATGAGATTACTTGAAGTATTTTAAATTCCTTAAGGTATTTTTTGGAGTTCCTAAGAGATTTGTCACCATTTATTGGCTGCTAAAAGTCAAAATCCATGCATGAAATCAAACTCTCTTCTCTAAGCTTGTCTGCCATTGTTCTTTTTAAACATCATCATTTTTCTTAAATATAATCTAGTTTTTTGGTTTATAACTTTTTCATATCACTATAGCAATTATCCTTATTCTTATAACTATTTTACATGTTATGACTGTCTTTGAATTCAACTTAAGATTTTTAACTGGTGTTTTTTTTTTAGCAATGTGTTTATCCTATCTCCCTTTCAGCTTTTATTTGTTCATGGGTGTATTTTCACTTCTTACTTCCAAGATTTCTGCTTATGCTTTGGTTTACAATAAAAATTATTTCCCCCAAAAGTCTCTTAATAAGAACATGAAATTTTGTAAATATTTATAAAACTAAGGTCTTATTCCTAATCCAATAAAGATTCTTGTTCAACTTTATCTAAACAATAGGGAAGCATTTTTAATCAGAACATAATCTTTTGCAATCATAGACTCAAATACATTCTAATATCATACTACTTAACAATAGCTTCACTTATTTTCATCATCAATCTCTGGTTAGACCTAAAATAATTTCTATGAATAATTTATGGAAAAACTGATCCCATATATTTGGACTTATGGACAGATTTCTGAGCACTAATACTGTATATTGTGTCAGATAATATTGTGCCACTATTTGGAGAGAATACTTGTACCAAACTTCAGAATATTCAAATATTATTATGTAAAATATTAATGACATACTAAAGTCTATTCTTTTGCAATGATTTATTTATTTTTTGACTTACTCCTCTGCTAGAGGTGTCAGGAAAGAAGTTGCTTTAGAACAATAGTATTAAAAAGTGTTAAGTAAATCATATTTGCCAAGAGCTCAATATACATTTTCACCATCTTAAGATTCTTGTCAAAATTCCCATTCTGGATGTTCAACCAATAATCTTTTCAAACAACCAAAGATTATGATATTACAATAAGATTTCTTATGAAGTTTTAAACATTTTATTTTTCCATATCCAATACCAAAACCATCTGGATTTGATCTTCCTAGATATGATTCAAGGCAGACTATGGTCATTGCATTAATTTGCTTTATAATTAGAAATTGATAGTTACTTTCTTATGTAGATGTGGGAAAATTCAGAAGCAGAATTGAAAAACTTAATAAAGTCAATAGAGAATTAATCTCCTAATTGGAATTTTTATAGGTTTCTATATGATATTTTGTTAATAAGATAATCCATAAACTAAGTATATAAAAAACCTCCCAATATAAATTTTCTTTAATTTCTATTGTCTTTATACTGCTTTTCTATTAATCTCAATATGTAAAAGCTAGTAAAATATATCTTTTTAAAAACTATTTTCAAACATTCAGACATATTTTCTTTTAATATGATTTCTATAAATAGCGGTCCAGCTAAGTTTAATTGTATAATTAATTTCATCTATTATGTTTCCATCCACATTAATAATCTGACCAGAGTATTTATAGTTGATACATTTTTTCTTTTTCATTTGTTAACAATGTTTATTTATTTTTATTTTTTAAAAAGCTGTTGGCATTGCTTTAATCATTAACATTTATCTTTAGTCTTACCTTCTTGCTCTTAGGATATTATCTGAAATTTAAAAGCATTATCTGTAATTTTCACTATTTTAACTCTTTTAACATTTTATTTTAATCCGCAAAACACTTTTCCCTAAAACTAAAATTTGTTAATGCGTATTGTTTTCATTAGTCCTGTGCTATTTTATAGCATAGACAGTAAGTTCATTTTTATACTCATAATCGAATATGTCTGATTAAATTATGTGTTGAATGCATGTTTAAATTGAGTCTCGCTGATCATTGTAAAGTTTTTTTATGTCATACTAAAATGTATAGTATTAGTTTGATATTATTTATAATATTGAAGTATCTGTTCAGAATATTAATTATTTATATACATACGACAAAAATATAAAAACAATTTAGACATCACATTATGATTACAAGTAAAAAGTAGACTATAAAACAGAAGTAAAGTGAGTAAAATATAAATATCCATATTATTATTTTAAATACAAAAGAAAAGCTGGGGGGGGGAGATCAAAAACTGAAAAGTATTTTTAAAAAGCTGTTCAACTTTTATTTGAATAACATTTTAATGTTAACTAATTTAACAAAATATTTAAAAGTAGTATTAAAAAACGAAATAAGATATAATATAAGATAATTTATTTGGGAAGCAGTTGCATTAAAATAAAGCGAATGAGAAAAAGTCTAGACTTCATAGTGCTGAGAATAAAGCAAACAAAAACTGAAATAATAGTGAGAAAAAAAATAACAGAGATTATGGAAGGAGGATGAAAAATAATAGAATGTTATTCTAAAAACATTTAGCGATATTAAGAAAATAGAAAAATTGAATCAATTAGAAATTAATTTTTTTTCATATGTCATAGCATCGGCCGGGACGCGAACTGACAACCGTCTGCAACCAACTACTTGATTGCAAGGCGGCTGTGATAACCTCTCGGCTATCAACGCTTGACTAGAAATGAATTATTTACTAGTTTTGAAGATACTGTTTCCATAAAGTTATTAAATGTTGATTGTTAAAGCGGAAGTTATTGTAAACCCCAGCGAACTATCTGTATTTAAAAATTCATTCAAAATAAATGCCGATTATTATAAAAGTGAGACGAGATATTAAAAAAGAATGAAATGTTTATGTATAAAGAAATAATATTTTGCTACATTATTACAAAGGGAAATATGGTTACACATATAAAAAAAAAAAACTAAAAGAATTTCTGTAAAAGTTAAAACCAAATTCAAAAACAAAGTAAGAAAAAGATGTTATAATTGGCGCGAAAGATCACTAAAAATGATAGTGCTGGCTTTCATAGAGCAGAAAAAACATAAAAAGTGCCAATTCTATTATTTGAAAGGTTATAGTAGTAAATTCTATAACAAATCTATATACATTATAATCAAACGTAATGTAATTTATTTAAAAAAAGATTAAATATATAATTAACTCAATAATAATGCAGAAAAACTATTTAGAAAAAGCACACGGTGCATTATTATAAACAAACAATGTTTTATGTAATTTAGGGAGTGATAGAATTGTTGGATCGGGACCTCAAGAAGTTTATGGATCACCAGTTGTCACTTCCAGTGCTCAAACTTTTTATGGACAAAATTAACCATTACATTATTTTAGTATTTCTCAATAAGCAATAAAACTTAATCATCAGTTGGTAATAATGTGTCTTTAATGAAATAAACAGCTCTTAAATATTTCTGATGCTAGTAATTCCTGCCGATTTGATCAGTGATCCGACTAGCACAGGAATCAAACTCGGAGCTTTAAATGTGCAAATATTGAATTTAAGGTTATATTTTAAACAACTAGACTACTCTGCCAAAGGCAAGAATTAGTAGAAATTTTGTATACTTATATATATATTGTAACTAGCTCGGGGATTGCTCAGGAGAAAGGGTGAAGCACATCTTACTATGGTCGGACTTTGGGTCTTTGGATAGGATGCAAATGTTTATGCGATGAAATGCATAACCTATGACTGTATCTATTTTCAATAGACTAGCTTCAGGTATTTTTATTAACTTAGACACCATTTGGGTTAGTTCTTCCAGTTCTAACTCCTTTTTGGCTCATTATACCACAGTATTCAAACTCAGGGAGTAATTGCTTTAGACTCTCTTAACAGGAAACAAAATTACACTGGTCAGTAACTATTGCATCTCTATATTGAAGCAGTAAAATCTGTCATACATATTTTGCTTTCTTGTCTGGTGATATTAGAAACCTTAGACTAGAAATTCAAACTCAGTTCTGTACCCGTTTAATCACAAGGGAGTGTAAGTACACCTATACACATGATACCCCCCCCTTTTTTTTGGTAAGTTTTAAATAGTTATTTAAATAATTGCAATATCTATTAAAATTTTATTCGGAAATAATTTAAGATTTCCCCTGCGTTAAATAATCGTGTATGTGTGTGTGTATGTATTACAGATACATAAAAATGTTGTAAATAATATGTATATGTTTTTTTAAATATATTTTGTATTTATATAATGTATATAATTTGTGTATTTTATTATCAAGCTGACGCAATACCAGCAAATGTTCTGAAAAGTAATTAACATATTAATTTAAAAAGGTCGTCATTAAATTAAATAAATTTTAGCAATCCTAAATGTTAATGGAAATTATATCTGTTGAATCTATTTCCAATTTAGAAATAGAAGAGAACAATACTCTCCAGAACTTACCTCGTTGTCATCTTTCAAATGTAAATTTTTAAACCAAGGATAGGTGCAGTCAGGGCTGGTAATGTACATCTGGCGACATCTAGCAGCAATGTAATAGAAATTTCTAGAAAGTTTTGTTAGCATATAAATACAGCTAAATTCAATATAGGCCACTCTGCTGTTATTTTTTAGAGAAATATTGCTGAACGAATTCATACCAATCAAAAGTTTAATAAAATGACTTCTGAGTAGAGGGAAGAAATTTGTTTTCTAGATCTTTCCAAGATTGTCTCCATACCACTATGCTACCATGCCCTTACCACTTAAAAACTGCTTTAATCGAATGATAAATTAATTCTACAAAGATGCCAACTATTATTTTATCTGAACTCTATATTGCTGACTCTGATTTTCATATTTTATTTCTCATGCATATCAACCGAATGGTCATAAAGTCATCGAGTCATCAGAAGGTAATCCCATATATGCCGCTAACATGAACTTTAAACCTTCACTTATTTAACTATAATTTGTTCAAATTATAATGTAACTCTCTGTCTATTCAATAATTGCCAATGTAGTGTTGGATTATAATAATTATGGTAAATTAATGACTTTCTCTCTTTGTAAAATATAAATGCATAAATCTATAAATTTCTAACCTCTAAATACATCTACTGTGTTTCACACTTTATCTGTTTCTTTCTGTTTTAAATGCGGCAAACCTTAACTTCATTTTATTATAATTATGTATTTGATTTTAATATGCTAATGGCTCAATCTAGCAAACCGATCTTATTTTAATTCTCAATTCTGATATTATGGGATAGTTAAATATTTAAATGTAAGTTTTCTTATAAAACTAAGGTTCACTTGATTGAATATTATTGTTAAATGGTTATATTTGCTTAATGGCAGACTATATGCTGTTATATTTTATGATATCAATGCCTCACTGTTTAATGGTATTGATTTAATTATATCTTAATATTGTTTAAAATAAATTTAATGGCCTTACTTTTCTTGTAGTAATCAATCATTTGCTTGTCACACCATCAAGTGTTATAGTTGTGTTATGTAATTACACCCGGGTCTCGTTTTATGCAGATTTTTTAATGAGATTTTGAAGTTATGCAATTCATGTTTCTGCTTAATATCTTTTTATGCGATTTTCTTTTATGCAATAAAAAAGTTCATATTTAACTATATTTATTAGATATCAAGAAATATAATTTATTAATAACTTATTTTGACTTGAAATACTTTTTTTTCTTCAAAAATATTACGTTATATTAGCAGCTAATGTGAATGTGGCCTGAAGCTCTTTAGAAACTTAGTTTCTAGGTAAACAATCTACTTATACTTACAGTATAAAAATATTGAAATAAATATTCAAAAATTTTAAAATTTTAAAACATGTGTCATTAGATATAACAGAAATAAATAAATATTTTTTTAGATTTTTAAAAAACACATAATCAGAAATAACAAAGATTTTGTAAACTGAAAATAATCTTTCTAGAAATAATAACTTATAAACTTTTTGTTTGGATTGGGATGTCATTTTTTTTAATATTTATAGAAACAAAATGCGAACATTTAAAATTTATTTCAGTAGTAAACAAAAATATCTGTCAAATTTATTATTATTTTGATCAGTAATAATCATTTAATCATATATTTTACGTTGATGTGTGAGACAATATGCTGATATCTGAGTGTGCTGCAATGAACAAGCTCTTAAATTCCAATGAGAGCTAAATAGTAGTTGTATGTCAGTGTTATGTATGTGTATGTTTATATTTTATTTTATACACATATATACATGGAGAAACTTTTAGATAGAAAGTGTGTTTATATTTTCTTTTATACACATATGTACATGAAGAAACTTTTAGACAGAAAAAAGTTGCAAGTAAAAATATTTAAGAACTATTAATTTCTATTTAAAAAGAACGTATCTTTAAAAGTTTTTAAAAATTTTTACTTCTAACTTTTTTCTGTCTAAAAGTTTCTCCATGTGCATATACATGTATAAAAGAAAATTTAACCATTAGTCATTATTAATACACTCGTAGAAGCATGTCATATATATAGTTGCACTAGTGGAAGTGCATTCTCTAACAGCTAGACATAGTAATCTTGATATCGCAAGCTTCATAAACAATTAGTAAAATCATGATCTCAAAGTTTAATTACCGATTACATTATGGATAGAAAACCATTAACACAGCACAAGACTGAAAGTGGCACTAGTTGTACATCCTCTTGTGATGAATCTGATTTCTTACCAGTTCACAAATGATACACATATTGTCAAATAGTGGTAATGATTAAAATATGTATGAAAAAATGTAAAATAAATTACACATAAAATTAAATAGTTAATAAAAAAAAGTTTGTCTTGTATCATTTTTTTCAAATATTTGAAATTTTTTTATTAATCATACTTTATTTCATTTTTTTATGTGAATTTTAAAGTAAGTTTACGTTGTTGTTTTGCTTTTATGCAATTTTTAAAAATTTTGGAAAGTCTATTTTTGTGTGATTTTTTTTAATGCAGGTTTTCTGCAGAACCTATCTACCACATAAAATGAGACCCAAGTGTATTTAACCATTAAGTGTACTTATATTTGTTTAATGAAGGGTCAGTCAATATTTTTTCTCTTTTTATATTTTGACATTCTAATGAATATTCAGGGTCATCTGCATACCTTTAAGAATGGGTTAAATTTTGTCATGTTATTACACTAGATATTACAAATTTACAAGGGTTTTAGTTAACATATCTGTGTCATTAAGGATCTGAATATTATTAGCATTTCTTACTTCCGATAGCATTATAAAACTTTGTATTTCTTGCTTTGTCAAATTTAATGTCCAGAGGTCCCAGATCATTTTCTATGGCTTGTCCTGCAATGGAGTTTGCAGGCACTGACTCCAGGATAATGTCAGGTTGTAGCGAGGCTCTGCATGGGATAACATTGGAAAACCCAAACCATGGAATCCCCTACTAACCACTTCTTCAAATATCACCCTGTCACAAATGCAAGCAGATTTCTCACATTCATTATAATTGATGAAGCCTCTCATGCTAAAGTTGACTTAATATTTCTAATGTTATCATTTTAGTCAGCACCATGAACTCTTGATTAATATTTTATACTGCCCTACTCTATCTATAAGTTATAATGCTATGATTTCTGTAAAGCATATTTTTTCTCTTGATTATTTTTATATGTTAGAAATGTCATTTTAAAGCTTATTTAAACTTGCTGCCCTCTCATTTAAACACTGTTTAGGTACACTAGTAAACAACATGTAGTAATTCTGTCACATCAGAGTGGTTTAGTTAAATATGCAAATAAATGCTTTTCATTCCAAATAATTGATGTAACATATAGTTATTGACTGAGTAAATCCTGTAATATCTTTCAAAAGGCATACTCAGAATAAAGCATAATTCAAATGGTTTTATATAAATAAGGTTCCATTTTATATCTACATTTTTTAAGGTCATTAATTTCTCATTTAGTCAATCATAGTGTCCATATTATAAACCTATGTTAAAATTGATATCTCCTTCCATTACCATATTAACCGCATCATCATGAGTATAAATCATAGAGTATCCATTATCTACTCAATTTCTATTTGCATATTCTTTAATCATTGTAATCTATATTCTATAATGCAAAGTAATATTATGTAATCTATAGAATATGCAAATCATTGCTACTGATTACGTGAAACCCAGATTCTATTAATTTTGAGGTCACATGTAAATAAATTCATTTGTATTTATTAAGTTTATATTGTCATTGCTTAAATTCTTGAGCCTTCATTAATTATATTAATAAATTATTAACAGTTCATAACCAATTACTATTTAATCATTCTTTATCTTAGTGTTGTTTTATGCATACATATTGTTAAATGGATTGTGTTATATATAATTCAGGCTTTGTTTGATCTTATGCTATTTCAGTAACCCAGTTACTAGTGAAATATCAATATAATCATGAAGCTCTTATTCCTTGTTAGGGGTTTGAAGTTAATTAATATCACATTTTCTCTGTAGACCTCTTGTCTCTCCACTGTGACTCCAGGACTGGATGATTAAAATTCATCTGTTATTATCAGAAAAGTTGTTTATCAAGGGCAAACAGGACAGAATCCATGATTGCTCCTGAGCTATGTATCTTCATCATGAGTGGATTTAGGGTGCTTTTGCTCAGATTCTAGATCTTGTTAAGAGAACACACAATTTTGATTGATATAGAGGTTTTTCCCAGGCTTAGTGCCCAACATGGGGCATCATTGTATAAACTCACATATCTGGGTAAAAAAAAATTTCTTCCAGGCTTGATGCCATTGTGGGCCTTAGACATTATAAACTCACTTCACCCTGAACACTAGTTACTTTTAGATTTTTTCCTTATAAGCTGTAGTTAAATTTTTTTATCAGTCTTTATTATAATTTTTGCATTCTATTGCAAAACTTTAGCTTGGTAGATTTTTTAAATTTATTATTATATTATTCCTTCAAAAAGGTTGGAATCAAAATTATTTTAATTAATTATGTAGTTATGAACTATGTGAGCAATCAAAGGGAAGTTTAGCAATCTATCAATGTGTATGCATGGACAAACCAAATATTATGTTATGTGTTGTTAATTCTACCATGTTAGCATAGTGCCCTTGTATTTTATACAATTATAAATTTTGCCAACCGGTAAATACTTAAGTAAAATGACACAATTGTGTATATGAGGATCCGAATATGAGTAAATAATAAAAAAGAGAGTCATTATATTGTTTTCTATTTTTTATAGCAAACTAAGAAAAAAACAGTAGTGGTCAATTTCATATGCAAGGGAACAAATGGCCAGGTGGCAAAAGAAGGGAGGCATGGTAAAAAAAATTATATTATATTGATGTTTTATATATTGTATATTTATTATTTAGATGATCAGCAGGGCTGAGTAGCAGAATCAGTTGCCATCATAAAAGTAGAGCTTGGCAGAGATAGGAAAGTGGGGAAAATGACAGGAGTATTAGCATAGGAGATAATTGAGGAAAGATGGGGAAGTAAATAACCCATAATTGAATAATAAATTTTCAAGAAACACCAATAAAACTAGTAGGATGGACAGGCAGAACATAGATAGTAGTGAAAAGGGAAACAACAATTCAGAAAATGGCAGTCAAGTAGAAAATGAGAATGAAAGCAGTAATATTGGATTTGAACAGGACATTCTAGTAGACACAAATTTAAAAGATACATTGAGCCCAGAGATTATATTTAAGGATCCTAAAAATCTAGTGGATAATATGAATCTAGAACCAAGAATGGTAGAGGGCAACCATGGTCTGTTAGTTATAATATGCAGTTTGTTAAAGAAACAAAATTCTAGAGAACAAATTGAAGAATTGATATTAAAACTAGTTGAAGAATCCTGAAAACAAGTAGAAGAATCCAGAGAGTGAACTGAAGGATTAATATTGAAACAAACTGAAGAGTCTAGGGGCAAATCAAAGAATCTCAGATACACTTCCAAGAAATACAAAGCAGTAATCAGGAGATTAATGAGAGATTTCAGAGAATTTAGAAGAGAAACCAGGGTATGGAAGAGTGGATGAGACAGAATTTTAAGAAACGGCACTTGCTATCCAAGATGTGATGAAAGAGTGTCAGCAGGTGCGCAAACAAGTCCAATGTTCTGAATCCTTACTAATAGAAATACAATGTAATGTCATGGAACATGTTGAACAGTTAAAAGACCTTCAAAAAGCACAAAGCGAGATCAAAGATCAACTTTATGAAATGGGGAAGAATGTTAAACATGACCATAAAACATCCAAAAAAGGAGATGCAAAGAGTAAAAGAAGCCAGGCAAAAATGCACTTGAACTTAGAGGATACAGTGAAGGATCTATGGCAAGAGGTAAAGCAAATAAAACTTGTACCAAGAGCCAGATCTGGAAATCAAAGAGAGCCAGATTCAACAACTAGTACACTGCAAAAAGATTTGGAACATAGGTGTATACTGTCCTGCAAAGGTGAGAATGAATAACAGAGTAAAGAAGTGAATAATGTCATGGATGAAGTAATTGATAGCAACAATAAAGGAAGCCTTGCTAAAGCTTCTGAAAATGAGAAACAAAATAGAAGATAACATCACATATTATGGACAGGATAAAGAAATTTCTTGTAAGTCTGTAGGAAAAGAATCTATAACAGTTAATGTTGAAATGGAAAAGGATTCTAGTAATGAAGTAGAAGGAGGTCTCAGTGAAACTAGTAATAAGTTTGACAGCATTAAGTGTGAAAATTTCTGATGAAGCTGATGATAGTAATACCAGTCAAAAAATAAATAAGGACAAGGCAGAAGCTGCAGCTTTAAATAAAATGAAAGATATGGAAATTGCAGAAGAAATAAATAATAAAACTGGAGAAAGTATTGATGAATTAGAATATACCATGAGTAAACTTAGAGAAGATTCAATGGAGTGTTTAATAGATGTTAGGACAGTTGAATGTGATGGTGAATCCAACAACAGAATGGAAAAGGATGCAGATCATGAAAGTAATGATGAAGTAGAAGAGCAAAGGATAGCACTATGAATAAAACCAAAGAGGATTGCAACCAAAATAAAGCATACGTGAATCTAGAAAATAGTCTCGAAAATTCTATGGAAAATATTAGTATTGCCTGTGACAGTGAAACAGCTAAACAAATCAAAAAGAATATTAGTGTAAAAAAATTTGTAGTTACATGTGAGAAGAGAAAAGATTTTCCAGATAAAGAGGGAGTTGACAAAAATGCAGAAATTTGTGATGTAGATTTTGAGAATAAAAGCAATGAGTATAAATAGGAAATACACATGGTAGTGGTTAAGAACACAGTTGACTCCCAAGAGAATGATGCATCAGATTGGAAAAATATTGCTGAAGAAAAAATAATACTAAATTCTGAAGAACAAATTAGAGTACAGCTAATTAAAAATCCTAGTGAATGGACAAAATGAGATTTCAACTTAGAAGTTGAAGAATTCTTAAACATAGATAAAGGATATGAAACTGTCCTCAAGTTAGAAAATAAGGCTGATGATGACTGACAATTTAAAAGCAATGATATCCAGTCTTTAGTGTATCCAGGGGGTAGAAGTCAGAAGATTGCAAAGTTGGATAATGATATGTATCCTACTGAAACCATTACTTGTACAGTGATACTATCAGAATGCTGTCATGGTTTGAGAAAGCTAATTTATAGGAAAATAAGGATATACAAAAAACTTACAGGAAAAGTGGAAAAAAATATATTTCCAATAAAGAAAATGAGTTTTCCGGATGAAATGAAGGCCCTGTCAGTAGTGGAATGTATATGAAAGATTATCAATGACCATTTTGTATGACCAGAAGAAATTAAAATAAATGATGTGGTTAATTGATGCTGGATACTAAGGTGTCAATCTAGTAATGTCACATGACAAGAATTTAATTTTTCCCTAACTATAAAGGACCTTATATGATTCAGAAAAAATGTGACAAAAATGTGTTCCTCTTAAAGGATCAAGGTGTCAATAAGGGAACTTATAACACATGATAATTAAAACCATATGCCCCACCTGATCCAGGGAAGGGATAACAGTGGGTGATCATCAAAAAATGGCCTAATTCAGAAAAAGACACCAGTAAAAGTTAAAAAGGAATAACCAAGTAGGGAAAACCCATTCTATAGTAAAATATCTTGATTTACCACTGATAGTTATTCATAATTGAAAAAAATTAATGACAGAGGTAGGTAAATAAGTTTGTTATGTTAAGAGTTTTGTAGTTGAAAAATCAGAGATAATAAACCATATGTTTTTGCCACCTGAAATTATGTTTATTAGCCTAAAGTAAAATCTTTTTTTTATTTGTTTTTTTTCTCATTTTTTTAATTAGGGAATATGAAGCAGTAAAATCTGTCATATACATTTTGTTCCACTGTCTGATGATATTAGAAACCTTAGACTAGAAGTTCAAACTCAGTTCTGTACCTGTTTAATCACCAGGAAGTGTAAGTACACCTATGCATTCAAACCTCCCCCTTTTAGTAAGTTTTAATCAGTTATTTAAATAAAGACAATATCTATTAAAATTTTATTCAGAAATAATTTGATTTCCACTGCCTCAAATAATTGTGTATGTGGGTGTATGTATTACAGATACATAAAAATGGTGCAAATAATATTTATACATTTTTTAAATATATTTTGTATTTATATAATGCATGTATTTTATTATCGAGCTAATGCAATACCATAGAAGGTTTTGGAAAGTAATTAACATGACTTAAACTTAAGAAATAAAAGGAACATACCTTGTTTAATTTAAAAAGGTCATCATTAATTAAATAAATTTTAGCAATCCTAAATGTTAATGGAAATTATATTTGTTGAATCTGTTTCCAATTTAGAAATAGATGAGAACAATACTCTCCAGAACTTAACTTATAATTTTTCAAATGTAAATTTTTAAACTTAGGATAGGTGCAGTCAGACCAGGTAATGCACATCTGGGCACACCCAGTGGCAATGTAATAGAAGTTTTTAGAAAGTTTTGTTGGTGTATAAATACAGCCAAATTCAATACAGGCCACTCTGCTGTTATTTTTTAGAGAAGTGTTGCTGAATGAGTCTATGCCTCTCAAAATTTTGATAGAATGACTTCTTGGTAGAGGGAAGAAATTGGCTTTCCTGATCTTTCCAAGATTGTCTCCATACCACTATGCTACCATGCCATCTTTAATTTAATGATAAATTAATTCCACAAAGATTCCAACTATTATTTTACCTGAACTCTGTATTGCTAACCATGTTTTTAATATTTTATTTCTCATGCATATCAACCCATATTGTCATCAATTCATCAAGTCATCAGAAGGTAATCATATCTATGCTGCTAACATGAACTTTAAACCTTCACTTATTTAACTATAATTTGTTTAAATTATAATGTAACTCTCTGTCTATTTAATAATTGCTGATTTAGGGTTGGATTATAATAATTATGGTAAATTAATGACTTTCTCTCTTTGTAAAATATAAATGCATGAATCTATAAATTTTTAATCTATAAATGTATCTAGTGGGCTTAACACTATAGAAGCCTTCATTGATTAAGACTCCATTATCTACTATTTCTAAAGAAGAGATAGATTATGATAATGATTTATTAAAGGCTAGTAAAAATTTGAGAGGGATGGGACAGAAAAAAATTACCCAAGTCTTTCATAAGCTTGCATACTTAAAGTAGGAGATTTCGTGTCTGAAAAACTCCCCAAGTCAGTGACTTTCAGAAATATATGTTCAAAACATTTTTAAATATATATGAAGGACCATTCCGAATAAAAGTGGGGAGAATGCATTTCTCATAGATACCTTTGAAGTAAAAAAGGTATCTTCAATGCCTGAAGTTAAAACTAGTAGCACCATCTGAATAAATAAAATGTATTCAATGAAGTTACATTATTATTTCTTATGATTCTGTTATTTAACATTTTGATCCATAATAGTTAACACTTTCTTAGCCCGAAACGCGAATTCATGTTGTCACCTTTAGATTGCTTTAAGTCAGCCATTTTATGAGCTACAATGATAAATTTACACTCGACTTTGAGCTTAGAGCAAGGCCTGTAAGATGCTGCCCTCTCTTGAATTATTTTACAAGTAAAAAATCAATACTAAGAGTGTTTAAAGTTTACAAAAGAAGAAGGCCAGTTCTGATTGGTTGGATAATCTATTCTCAATCTATTCTCAATTCTTATTGGCTGATGATTTTGATAAATATTTTTTCACCACTGAAAATGAAATATATGTTTTAGAGTGTTTTTTTTATTATTTTTCGTAAATATAATAAATAATTTTCATAAAATCTAATAAAAATATAGTTATTTTACAAAAGTAGTAAGGTTTTATTAAAAAATTGTATACTTTACATGATTGTAAATTGAAAAAGAAACCAGCCGTAGCACCAATTTTTGACATCTTGTCAAGAGTTTAGATTGCTCCAAGCTGTTTATTCAATTTTCAAACAAAGATTAATGTTTTAGAATATTTTTCTGGCATTCATTTAAATATTATAATGTATTTTTGGTGCATTTTTTTAATAATATGCTGAAAATATAATTATTTTGGAAAAATGTTAAGATTTTTCCTAAAAAAATTTTAAAAAATTCGTAATGGCAAATCTGGGAGGGATTTAAATGACATTTACATCACTTCTAATTTGCTCGTAATGTTTTCTTTGATTTTTCCGCATTTGAATATTTCTATAAAATACAAATAAAAATATTTTTTTGAAATAACTTTCGTTTATTTTCCTAACATTACAAATAATTAATATACTTTTTGAAAACAAAACTAAAATTAATATATATTAAAAGATGAAAATATTTCTATCAAAGAGTTTGTCACTTGACCAATTAAAACCAATTAAAAGTTTCAGAGTTTTACTTCACTTGTCCAATAATAAAAATGATCCATGAAAGTGTTAATGAAGTAAATACATGTATAAAAAAAGAAGAAAGGTGGCAAATCTTAACTTCATTTCATTATAATTATGTATTTGATTAAATTTGATTTTAATATGCTAATGGTTCAATCTAGCAAACCAATTTTATTTTAATTCTCCATCCTGATATTATGGAATAGTTAAATACTTAAATGTAAGTTTTCTTGCAAAATTATTATTCGCTCGATTGAATATTATTGTTAAATGGTTATATTTGTTTAATGGCAGACTATACACTGTCATATTTTATGATATCAATGCCTTATTATTTAATGCTATTGATTTAATTATATTTTAATATTCTCTAAAGTAAATTTAATTGCCTTAACTTTCTTTTAGTAATAAATCATTTGCTTGTCACCCCATCAAGTCTTATAGTTGTTTTATGTAATTATTTGCTCGTTAAGCATACTTATATTTGTTTAATGAAGGGATAATATTTTTCCCTTTTTATATTTAGACATTCTAATGAATATTCAGGGTCATTTGCCTACCTTTAAGGATGGATTAAATTTTTGTCATGTCATTATACTAGATATTTCTAATTTAAGAGGGCTTTAGTTATCATATCAGCATCATTAAGGACCTGAATCTTATTAGCATTGCTTATTTTTTGATAGCATTATAAAACTTCAAATTTCTTGCTTTGTCAAATTTAAAATTCAGAGGTCAGGGATCATTTTCTTAAGGCTTGTCCCACAATGGTGTTTGGAAGCACCGACTCCAGGATAATGTCAGGTTGTAGTGAGGCTCTGCATGGGATAACATCAGAAAACCTGAAACATCAAATCCCCTACTAAAGTGCAGGTGGATTTCTAATATTTATTATAATTCATGAAGCCTCTCATCCTAAAGCAGACTTAATTTTTCTAATGCTATCATTTTAGTCAGCACCGTAAACTCTTGATTAATATTTTATATTGCCCTACTCTATATATAAGTCATAATGCTGTGATCTCTGTAAACTATCATTTTTCTCTTGATTATTTTTATACGTTAGGAATGCCATTTTAAAGCTTATTTAAGCTAGACACCTGCTCATTTAAACAATCTTTAGGTATACTAATAAACAATATGTAGTAATTGTGTCACATCAGAGTGGTTTAGTTAAATATGCAAATAAATGCTTTTCATTCCAAATGATTGATATAACATATAGTTACTGACTGAATAATCTCTGTAATATCTTTCAAAAGGCATATGCACTGTATTGTTAGAATAAAGCATAATTCAAATATGGTTTTATATAAATAAGGTTCCATTTTATATCTCTGTTTTCTTAAGGTCATTGATTTCTCAATTAATCAATCGTACCATCCATATCATAAACCAATGTTAAAATTCATATCTCCTTTCATTGGCATATTAGTCCACATCATCCTGAGTATAAGTCATAGAGTATCCATTATCTACTCAATTCCTATTTGCATATTCTTTAATCATTGTAATCTATATTCTATAATGCAAAGTAAATGCAGTCTATAGAATATGCAAATCATTGCTACTGATTACATGAAACCCAGATTCTATTAATTTTGATGCCACATGTAAATAAATTCATTTGTCTTTATTAAGTTTATATTGTCATTGCTTAAATCCTCGATCCTTTATTAATTATATTAATAAATTATTAACAGTTCATAACCAATTACTATTTAATCATTCTTTGTCTTGGTATTGTTTTATGCACACACATCATTAAATGGGTTGTATAGTTACTAGTGAAATATCAATATAATCATGAAGCTCTTATTCTTTATTAGGGGTTTGAAGTTAATTAATATCACATTTTTTTGTTGATCTCTTGTTTCCCTGCTATGTCTCTGGAACTGGAATGATTAAAACTCATCTGTTATCATCAGAAATGTTTTTCATCATGTTATAGTTTTAGAGAAGCGCAAACAAGGCAGAATCCATGATTGTTCCTGACCTGTGTATCTTGGGCATGCGTGGATTTAGGGTGCTTTTGCTCAGATTCTAGATCTTTTTAGGTGAACGTACAATTCTGACCGGTACAATATAGATGATGATTGATTATCCATACTCTTTAAATATTTTCTAGTATCACAACACATAGAACAATATACATATTCAAAGTTATTATATTAATTGGTGTGAATGCTTATTTGTGATAATACTAGTAATAGTAATGATGATGAGCTACATAATAATGATGAGCTAGAGACCAGATTAAAATAATAAATTCTAATATTTACTGAGGCTATAACCTCGATAATATGTGTATAAAATGCGATAGTAGGGACCTCTACAGGTGTTTTAACCATAACCTCGATAATATGCGTATAAAATGCGATAGTAGGGACCTCTACAGGTGTTTTAACCACAAGCTTTTTTATGCTTGTGGTTAAAACACCTGTAGAGGTCCCTACTATCGCATTTTATACGCATATTATCGAGGTTATAGCCTCAGTAAATCAATGTGCGTTTAATAAATTTATAAGTACAATAATAAATTCTGTAATGTTTATTGAATGACAACAAAAAAAATAACACAAAATAGTTTAACAATAATGAGTTATATATTCAGCTATGTCAAGGATGAGCTTCTACCATATTGTTATTTAAAATAATGAAAATCCTTATCTCTAACTCATGGTAGAAATTCATGTACTTGTTACCAATTATTCGCAAATGCTACATATTAAAAAAATAATTTTTTAAGACCGCAAATCTGAATGGCTAAATCAATACTATTTACAGTCACATTTACTTGATTATCTTTGCCCATTTCATGTTGATGGTTATCAATCTTCTTGGGGATCCTTCCTTATCTATGAATACCTCTAATATTAATATGAAAGAATGTTAATCAGTTATACTGAAAAATGAAAAAGAAACACATAATAAAATATTAGTTAATGATAAATTAGTAAACAAAAAAAATTCTGTCCTGCACTTAGTGTAGTACTTAATGTGGGATATTAAAATCTTACTTCCTTTTACTCCCCATTAGTATGTCACGGTCATATTGGTGATGGGAGGGCAAGCCGATCTAAATTTTATTTAATAACAAAAAATGCTTAATTAAATCTTAACTGCTTCCCACCCTTCTTGTTTTTAAAATGAACTTTTCAAAAATTTAGACATTTCTGCTTCCAAGTGTAAAAACAAAAATAAATAAATATAACAATAATAAAAAACAAAAATCAAATTTCCAATCATTTGTGTTGGTTAAAGTCGGATGAGTTTGCTGGGAATATCCTTCATATTAGTATTCCGTCTTTTTTGAGACGATCTCCTTGGATAATGGTAAGATACTGCTCCTTTGGAAAATTGTAAAATCAGGTTTGGGAGAATAGGGCAATGCTCTTCTCCAGTTGATTTCTCTTGTTTCATATGCATGCATTTCTCCAAAGACAGTAGAAGTTTCTTTAGGCTTTGTGTCAGTAGACAAGTGAAGTCACTGTGCTTTCATAACTCCAGAAATGATGTTCGCCCCTATGACATTGTTATTTTAGCCAGAAAACATTGTACAGTGAGCTATATCATATATGGATTTTATGTAATTCCAGTTTAGCATTTAATAGTGATATATGTATAAGAATGATTTTACTTCTTTTTCTCGGTTATTAATGACTATTTACTTTCTTTCTCCTCGTGCATGAACAGAATTAATGTTTCTTAAAATAAAATTTAAAAAAAAAAATGTTTACTTCTATAAATTGAACGGTTTACTTATTAATTTCAATTTGATTGCTGGTTTGGCTTTCTAGTTATTTCAGCGCTATTCAAAATCTATTTCACTTCAAATATACATGTCCATTTTATAGCATTCGAAGTTTAAGTATAATGAGGTTATCTTTTATTTAGTGAAAGCATTATTTTGAAAGAGAAGGATGAAGATTCAAACTATTTTTATACAATATTCAGTTTGAAAACGAGATTAATTCATTTCCGACTGTTGATGTGTTGAATCTTGCATTTCCTTATACATTGATATGATTTCCAATTGTTATGTAGATTTTATTTATAGAAAATGGATTAAAACAATTATTTATTGAAGTTTTAATTTTGTTTCTACAGTTGGCCGCCTAGTGACTGATTTGAGATTAGGTCATTATTTTATGCTTCTTGTCAAATGTCTTTATTATAGTTCTGGTTTAGTTTGTGACGTACAAAACTGATTTTTTTTTTTTAGTTTTGATGTTAGTCTACATATATATTTGACTGAACTTTTCAGAGTGTTTAATTTGAGTACAGTACTTATAATTTTTTCATTATGATGGAAAAAATTAAGCTGTTGTGAGATTAAGTGTTTTAATTATTAATAAATCGAATGTTTAATGTGTATATGCGAATCTTAATATATATATACTAAATTGCTTAGTAATCTAGGGGTTAAGCACATATTTTCCATAGCACAATTTGGTGATGTGGGTTAATCTAAGATGATGTGACAAGGTTGTAAGCTACCCTTACAATATATAAATATATAATTGAAATACTCTTCAGCCTAGTATAATACAATAAATTTTACAACAAAAGAGCAGTGTCTCTTCTTCTTACTTCATTTATTTATAGATAGAGTTGTTTGAAACACTTTGGTCAGAAAGAGTGAATATTAAATCAATCGCACAATTTATCTGATTAAATTTTAAATTAAAATAAAATCACTATATGACATATCTGATACTTTTCTCAATCTAAACATTGGCAATACTGATTCCCACAAATGAAATATGTAATAAGAATGTTTCTGTGCTTATATATACATATATACATGAAAGCAGTCAACACTTAAACAATATCAGTAACAATTAACAATCTCATGTAACTGTCACAATATATAATGAAAATATTCTCCAACCCAGAATAAGACAATAATTTTTACATAAAAAGATCAGTGTCTCTTCTTATTACCTTATTTATTTCTAACCAAGTGTTTCAGACAATCCTCTCTATAAATAAATGAGATAACAAGAAGAGATTGTACTCTTTTCTTGTAAAAAATATTGTTCTGTACTAGTCTGGAGAGTACTTCAATTACACATTGTAACAGCTACATGGATCTTAATCTCAAAGTGCTACATATATATAAACATGTGAGTATTCTTATTACAAATTTCATTCATTCGAATGCTGACAATGCTCCAATTTTAGATAAATTGTAGGATTGATTTAAATATTGACTCTTTACAGGATGGGAAAAGTGTTTCAGACAACCTTTTTTATAAAGAAATGAGGTAACAAAAAGAGATGCTGCTCTTTGCTTGTAAAAATATCATTGTTTTATGTTGTGCTGGAGAGAATTTCAATTACATATTGTAACTCTTGCCTGAATCTTAATCTTAAAGTATTATATATATATAATAAATAAAGCAAGTCATATATAGTGTGACATTGCTTTTATGAGCTTGTATTTACAAATGTGTAATATAGGGAGCATACCAATAGTCCAAACAAGCTCTTAATGGATAAGTGCTGTAAGAGAAAATATTTTCTTTTACCACACATCAATTAAGAGCTTGTATGGGTTATTGGTACACACATATATATATATATATTGAAACAAGAATGCTGTTTCACGTGTCTATTTATTCTAAGAGCTATTTACCCTCTCACCTTAAAAAACGACAAATGTATAAAAAAGTCGATCTTATATTTTTTCTAGAAAAATATAGCAAAAAGTTTAGTTTATGACTTTACAAGAAAATCATTATTTTCTATAACTAAAAAAAAAAAGTGAAATCTTCATTATTGATTTCATAATTTTAGATTATGATTTAAATATATCACTCATATTTATTTAAAGCTGGCATTTATTAAAAATATTACATTTTAATTTTTGGAATGATGTTGTCATATAAAGTGTGATAATAGCTTGAGGCAGTCTTAATAAATTGGAAAACATGGCTTAATCCTCCTGGTTCATTATCTGTTCCGCGAAAAGTATTATCCAATCCTTAAGAAGAAAAAAGCACTCGGGCTTAAATGAAAGCAGTGCAACAAATAAGATACAGTGGGCTGAGCTGCTTAATCAATCCAAAGATCAGAATATAAATAGTGAGTTGGAAGTCCACAGCAGTTTTTTCAAAGAGTTTTTCACAGAGATTTTTAAAATAGATTTTAAAGAAGATAAGAATTTAATTTGAAAAAAGATTTTTAAGAGCAGTTAAAGAACCACTGTTAATGATGAAAAAAGAAAACATTAATAAGGAGATAATAATGATGGGAGGCTAGGCAATAACAGGTTCTTTTCTTCATCCAAAAGCCATGGTACTCCAAGATTTGCCTGGGTAAACATCATGAAAGTAAATAATGCCATTCAGCTTAAATAAAGCGACCCCTTTTTGATGGAACAGACTGGATAAAAAAATGAAGGTAACAATTTTATTCAATATTTATATATGTTTATAAAAGACCAAACAAAACATCTTTCTTAAAAAAAAAATTATGAATAAATTTAGCTACGTAAAAATACGTTTTATTAGTAATAAATTGTAAATACTAGATGTCTTAAATGTTGATAATCAAAAGGCATTTTAATCAATACTTATATGTGTTTATAAAAGACCAAACAAAACATCTTTCTAAAAAAAAAAAAGAAATTTATGAATAAAGTTAGCTATGTAAAAATATGTTTTATTAATAATAAATCGTGAATACTAGATGTCTCAAATGTCGATAATCAAAAGGCATTTTATTCAATATTTATATGTGTTTATAAAAGATAAAACAAAACATCTTTCTTAAAAAGAAAAAAAAATTATGAATAAATTTAGCTATGGAAATATGTTTTATTAAAGATAAATTATAAATACTAAAATACCTATAATCAAAATGCATTTTTAATAAGGATTGACTTCTCATCTACAGATACATTTGAATTGAAATAAACTAAAAAAAAAACCAATACTTATAATGATTAATATTATTGATTTTCAAATAAGTATACCTAGAAGAGCCAGAAATACTGAGTTATTACATATAACTCTAACTGGCTAATAAATAAATGCAGCTGCTGATCAACTTATATGAAGAAATATACATCTGTGGCAGACCAAATAATAGTGGTTATGCTATATCACTAAATAAAAATTACAAATGCTTACAGGCATCTCGATGGTATATAAATAAAATAATGAAAGACTATATCGATTATAAATGCTTACCTGCATATTGGTATTATGTGAAGAAAGTAATGAAACTTATGCACATAGATGCACATTTACACTGACTGGATTATGAATAGTCCACAAACCCTGAATTGTTTACACTACCTGATTTGATAGATTAGAAATAAAATAATGAAAGACTACATGGATTATAAATGCTTACCTGCATATTGGTATTATGTGAAGATAGTAATGAAACTTATGCACATAGATGCACATTTACACTTACTGGACTATGAATAGTCCACAAACCAAGAATTGTTCACATTACCTGTTTTGATAAATTAAATAAAATAATGAAGTACTATAAAAATTACAAATGCTTACATGCATCTTGATTGTATACAAAGAAAATAATGAAACTTATGAGCACCAATGTACATTGATACTTGACTGAATTATAGAAACCTTACAGATCTGGAATAGCTCAGCTTACCTATTTACCTACCTAAAAAGGATGTACAGATATGGAATAAAGAGTTGAAAAATATTCATGCAGTATTGGTAGACGTCTACTTGATAAAAGACCCTTTGAATTCTTTACCTAAGATAAATCAAAATGAGCCTTCATTTGAAATGAAGGATGAACTTTATTAGAATGACTTGTAAATGAACTATTGATCAATAAACTGCTTCTAACCTTTTCATAAATGAACTGAAAATGAGTCATCACATGGATATGAATGAACTTTATTAGAAGGACTTGCAAATTAATTTGTTAAATAAAATTGTTGTTACCTAAAATTAATTTTAGTTATCCAGTTGTTCAATTCTATATTTTTTATTGCATCACTCATCATTCAGTGCACTTGTTCATGAGAATCTCATGCCTCCTGAGCTATGTCTGGCATAACTAGACCTAAGTAAGTCAGGTTGTAGTGAGATGGAACTCTAGTGGTGCCGTTTGGAAAACCAAACATAGAAATGTCTAGATGCTTCCAGTCTCTATGGTGCTACATGCTCTGATGAGCAGGAAATATTGTTGTAGGGGGGTTAACATCTGCATTGGGGAATGCCAATCGATAGTTCCTTCCTACAACATGCTCATCAGGAAATTGTTACAACCGAGGTAATAAAGGCGTTGTATGGTGGTCCTGTTACAATATATATATTGTAACCTTATATTTTGGTATAAAATATATAGCTAGGTAGAGCTAAATGAAATTTCTCCCAATGTTCTTCTAGATGACTTGATTATCACAGCTAATTCTTTGTATATTTGACACTTGTATACAAATTAATTCAATGGTGTGATTATATAATTCCATTTTTTTTGCCTTAATCATTATATAGTTTTTTTTTCATATATTAGTTCTGCTCTGTTCCAAGCACTAAGTTAAATAAATTGTGCTTAACCTACACACAAAAAAATTCAATACTATATTATATCAAGTTTGGTAAGGTAAATAAAGACAAATAATTATTATTTGTATTTTTCTTTAAATAATCATAAAGATTATTTGGGTTTAATTAAAAAATGTATTTAATTTCTCTTTAATTAATTGATAGAAAACATAGATAAATGCATTTTTTCTTTTTCATTTTTTTGACAGATATGTAAATGAGAAGAAATTTAATTGGTGGAAAAACAGAATAGAACTTTCAGAGATTCTTTTTTATAAGAAATGCTATAGTAACAGCAAGGGTAGAAAAAGAAATGTAAAAATCTTTTCTTTATTAATTTTATTAAATGTATAATGAAAACAAAAGCTTCTCTTTTTAAAAAGGAGAGAATTTAAAGACAAAGAAGGAAGTTAAATTAAAACTTTCTTAAATAATTTAAATTATAATATTATCAAGTGTTAATAGCAAAATGTATAGCTAAGTCTTAACAAGTCTTTTTAGGTCTTTCAATCATGAGTCCAGCTGCTAATAATCTTCCAAATGTCTACAATTGAAATATACTGGAATTATTGTTAACTGTGATGACAGGCATGGCAGTGTAAAAGGTCAATCTACTTGAAAATTCATATTGCTTACAGACTATACTTTAATATTGGATAAAATGTTTTACTTTCATAACTTTAACACATATAGTAGTGTTATATATATGCAAACTGAAATATTATAATTAAGTTTGGATAAAATGTTTATTATCATGAACATTAACATATATAGTAGGGTTACATATGTGCAGAATGAAATACTATATAAAACTTTGGGTAGAGTTTAGTGTTGCACATGGGTGTAATGAAATATTACATTTAACCTTGGATGAAGTTTTGCTCTCATGACCTTAACACATAAAGTAGTGTTGGATATGTGTGGAATGAAATACTGTTTTAATATTTTGTGTGCTAGTGTCTAAATGAAAAAGAATTAATTATAATCCCACTTTGAACTTATATTAGAAACAACATTGTGAGTTATCTTATTATTAAAATTACAATATAGTTGCGGATAAAAATAACAGATAACCAGGAAACTATCTTGGCTGTTATAGCATTTGTGGGATAATTATTTGCTTGACAACCAATTCTTAAGTCTTCCTCTCTGATAAATTAAAAGTAATAAAATATTTAAATTCTTGGAAATGCACCTAAAATAAAGTAATATAATTTCATTAACTTTTGAGGATAATTTGATTAAAATTATACATATACTATCTCTTAAAATATCTTGGATATTCAGATCCTATGCATAAATCAACTAATTTATAAATATTCATTATAAATGGAGATGAAGAAATATATAATCAACTTTTAAGATTCTATGTTATATATATATTTGAATTTTGGATTTGGGGTAATTTTAATTATATAATAATGACTTAAGCCTATTGTTTAGGTATAAACGAAAACGATTGGCACAAAACCAAGGCCCGGTCCAATGCTTGGATCGATCAGTTAGTTAATCGCGCCTTCCATTGGTTATCATAGCGCTTTTACCATAATAGTAATTTTGAAACAATTACGTGCGACCCTGAGTGTCCCTATTGGTCCATGCTGGGAGTTCGAGCTTGTGGGCGGGATTAGACTTCAAATCGTTTTGACATGATGTAAGGTGATGCGGTTAAATTATAATTAAATCATCGATCTGGCCCCCTTGTATTGATAGTGAACGTTATCAATAGAGAAAATAAATAAGCTTACGCATGTCTGTTAATTTCGAGTTCACAACCCTTCGGATCGGATGACCAAGCGCCCGTTTATATATATATATTGTACCAAAATCGTAGTTGGTACATAATAATTTTATCTAAAAAATTACTAAAGCAAAAATCTTTCGTTAAAAGAGAAATAATAGGTAAAAGTTTAAGAGTTTTATTGCAGTTTGTTTTCGTAAAAATAAGATTTAAAAGTCAAAGAGTTTTAAAATAAAAGTTGCAATTAATTAATTAGAAATGTCAAACTAAAAGTTTTGAGTTTAAAGAGTTTGTCATATTATTATTATTAGTTGAAATATAATTCAAAAGTCTAAAAATATAAATCTCTTTTCAATCGAGTTAAAGAAAAAAAAGTAATTTTAAAAAAACTAAATAATAAATTGATCTTAAATTATATATGTGCAAAAGAATAAACAAAGAAATGATAAATGCGTGTATATGTGCATGTTAAAATTATATTGAAAAAATAAATGAAAGTTAGAAAATTAAAAAACACTCAGTGGTGGCTATTAATAAAAAAAAAATAAAAAACTACGTTTGCATGGCTACCAATTAAATGATCTCAAAAACAAATAGTCAAAGGATTATCAAAGGAATTTCGACAACAGATATTGCCAGAGGATATCAAAATGAAAACATGTGTCATGTATAAATAGCCAAATTTTTATCAGACATTTAGTTGAGTTAATTGCATCAGAGTTGCATTAGAGAGATAACAGTTGAGTTCAATTAAGAGAGTTAAGAGTATAATCTAGATCATGCAGTTTATTATGAATCAATAAAAAATGCAGTGTTAAAAACATGGGAAACATGCGGCTGTTCTCCAGCCTGAAATCCAGTAAAACAGCAAGACCCATCCGTAAAATAATGTCTGTGTAACAGCTTGAAGAATCTCCATCAATATCTGTCTCCAAAAATAATACCAACTAATAAGCATCAAATCTCCACTAGAAACTTCAAATCTAACCGGTTAGAATTATTTCATCAAAAGCAGCAAACAGCAAGAAGTACCCACATTCTAAAATCCTAGGCAAAACACATTTTCTTATTCTCATTTATATAGTAGCCATCGCATTCACAAAAACTCAAGATTCGAATTATATGAACTCTATAGCACATAAAAATGAACTATTAATTTGTGTTCTAAATATATGTGTTTTATATTCTTTAATGCTTTATTATATATGTCAGTGTGTGAATTAATATGTGCATGATCAATATATTTAAAATATCAGTATTATGTTAGTAAGTAAGATTTTATAAAAATATTTAAAGTTAGAGTATAAATGTTAATAAAAATAAATTATCTTTAAACTAAAACTTTATTTGTCAGTCAATTCTTTTCATCAATTCTTTTATCAATTCTTTTCACCACTAATTTTGTATAATCTGTTAGTGATTACAAGTAGCTGAGCTAGTCTTGGGTGTAACTTGGGCATTGAGTTAGTGGCCATTGTTCAAAGTGTGTTATTTATCTTATGGGTGAATAGCTGGTGCCCATGTTTATACAAAACCAAAAAGTGCTTTGACCTTGGTGTTGAATTCAACAGTTGAGAAGAAGTTATGTCCTGGAAATGTAATGCTAGTTATATATTTTATAGCTATCATTTGGACATACATACTCTCTGAGTATATTCTTCTCTGCCTAAGAGACCGGTGTTTAAACCTCTCATATTCGAACACAGTACAATATATATATATATAAGTTTAAGAAATGTGCTGTTAGATTATTGACTGATAGTTCACATTTAAATAATATGTCTTCGAATCCAGTTTAGTAATTTAATGAATATGTGTTTTATGTTTTATTTATATTTCATATTCTTTATACATGTGCACGGTTCATGATGTATATAATATAGTATATATAAAATAATTAGTTGTCAACTTAGATTTATGATTGAATATATGATAGGGATTACAGAGAGTCAGTAATTAGGGACAGCATCAAAATTTAATGATTAATCAAACAAATATATCACATGGCCTAATCCTATATATCTTTCCAGAGTTCTGTATTTATACTCATATTATAGTATTAGGTATTACTATCTAGTACATGCCCAACCGTTATCTCAGTTATTTCCTGTAATAAAGTTTTATTACATTTTCCGACTGAATTCACCTTGTAGGTCTGCACATGTCTTCCAATTGAGTTGATGGATTAATAAAGTAATTTATTTCTATTTATTAAGGAAGTAAGTGTTAATGCTATTCTAGTGTTATATGGCTTATTTTGTTCTGCTCATTAATCCACAGAATAATCATTACCATTATTTTTTTGTATATTCTTTAAGTTTGTTTCAGCGCTGGTGTTTAATCCACGGAACATTCTGCAATCATGCCATTTGCTCTGTTTATGGTTAGAAAACCCACAGGGTAATTACTGCTTTATTATTCCTTATGTGGATGAATACATCCACAGGCCTATCATGGTTCTTGGTTATATAGATGCATGTTTGAGCAGAGTGTCCATACATTATGATGCTTACATTGTTTATTTCATCCATACATTTATCATGCATGTCCATTTACCAGCCACAAAAGGGCATTTAAGTGAATTATTATCATAACTTATTATAGGTCAATCATATGATATTCTAGTTGAGTTGAAGCTCAAACTTCCCTTTTGATTTATTATCTCATTAAGATCAATTCCCATAAGTTTATTAATACCAATTCTTGTTATTGTTGTTGTTGTTGTTGTTATTATTATTATTATTATTATTATTATTATTATTATTATTATTATTATTATTATTATTATTATTATCATCATCATCATCATCATCTTGAAGTATAGGTGCATTGGTTTGATTTTGTCATATTGGAGGTGCCATTGATTGGGTATTTAAATCTATCCTTGTCCTATAGGGTTTAAATTAAACCCATTGGTAACAAAATCTTAGATTGTATTATTTAACTAATTAATGTACATTACTCATGTAGAAACAATTATATGTGATGTTATTTTATGTAATTTATTTTGTTTATTTTCTTTTATGAATATTGTGCTAACCAATTATTATTCTAATGTTTATTGAATGATAAATAAATGTAGATTTTATAATTACCTCTCTGTGCCATTGCTATTTGTCACACATAAAACCAGATAATCCAACATAGTAAATAGATCATAAATATTAGAGCATATATGGCCCCAGATGATGTGTTCAAGGTTACTGAAACGTTTAAAAATATCTTGATACTTTTGTTATTAGGCAATTTGTGGTGTGCAAGATACAATAAAATCCTATTTACCTTCTACATCACCTCCGCTTTGCTTGTTAATTTTGGAACATAATCCAGAATCTATTATTTACATTGAAATGAATAAATAAATCTTCTAACCAGTATAACAAGTGAACCTATTTTTAATTCCATAACTGATGCTTTTCCTATTACAATAAAAGGTCTCATTGCTATCATTTGATTTGATATTTGAGTTAATAAAAAAGAGCTTAAAGTTTATGAGGTCTCATTGCTATCATTTGATTTGATATTTGAGTTAATAAAAAAGAGCTTAAAGTTTATGTTACTTACCTTGTACTGCAAAGCATATACCTATAAAGCATTTCTGTAATTAAAACCTGAGTATATCTGAACTACAGCCAGTCATATTATGAAACTGTTTATGATTATTGCTATCTTGACAAATGGCTCATATTTACCATACAATTTTTAACAGTTTTAGAGATTATACCAACTGGTATATAGTCAGCCATGGAATCTCAAGTAAATAAAATCCTGAATTAAAGTTATGAGTGTATTTTTTATGATATAGTCATTGAAGAGAATAGTTATAAATTATAAATTAAGATTTGGGAGTGTAATTTTGAAATCCAGTCTTTTAGAAGAATAGTTAATTAAAAGAGTCATATAATTTATTTTAGGTAACTTACATACCTTCATGTAATGCTGTGATAAATCGCATTGTACCCTGGCTGTGTCTGAATTATGTAGTAACAGCTTTATGTTGTATTATTTAATTTTAGCCTGTTACAATCCGGGTAGGACTTTTCAGTCACAATTTTTGGGTTCCCAACATAAGCCAATTTACTGATGACTAACGTTTTTGGTTACAGTTTTTGGTGCCTCAAACATCAGGCATGATTTGATGTTGAATGATGGGTATGGAATAAACTATTCCAGTCTGTCAATGAGCTATAATTTTGGTTTCCAGCATGCCTTAGCATGACAAGATGTTTCAACTTGGTACCAACAAAATAGTCAGAACTCAGGTCATTGAATTTTTTTCAGATTTTTAAAATTGCATATTAAAGTTTTATCGATCATATAAATAATTGTCAGGTGACCAATGCTCTATAACAGTGGTGAAATATTAAATTTTATTTTCAATGTTGTATTCCACTTAAAGTTATTTATGTAGATTTCTGGTAACAATAGCAATCATATTTCAGAATATGCTAACAGATTTTATAAGTGAATTTTCAGAAGCTAATATTATAGAGAGTTCATAAGTTGTTTGTGATCATTGGTGATGATTATAGTTGGGGTTTAGATCATTTTAATGTAGATGTGATATATCATTGGAGATTGATTGTTGGTGGTGATGATTTAGAGGTTAAGTTGGTTTGAACAGATTTAAATCATAATTGTTATTGAAATATAGATATTATTATGAAGGTGAGAGTTGTATTAAAGGACATTAAAGTATATTTGCTATTACTAACAAAATACCCAAAATGAAGTATATTTGCTATTACTAACAAAATACCCAAAATGAAGTATATTTGCTATTACTAACAAAATACCCAAAATGAGCGATTCTGAACAGATTAAAGATCTAGAAGGGATCCAAGGGGTTGCTAATCTTGATCTTCAACAACAAATTATGCTGATGTTTGAGCATATGGAGAGGGATTTCTAGAAAGTTAGAAGAGCTGTCTCAGTCTCAGAAAGAGATCAATCAAAAATTAGAAGAATAGTCTCCGTCTCAGAGAGAGATGAATCAAAAGTTAGAAGAGCAGTTTGAAAAATTAGGTGATTTTGAAAATAAGGTTACCAGTTTAGAGGTTAAGATGGCTGAAGTTCAAGAGTTTGTGAAAGAGATAATAGAACCTGCTAGAGTGAAAACAGTGAAAGAATTAACCAGAAATTTTAGTCATTGAAAACAGCTGCAAAGCAGCCAAAGATGAATGAGATGTTAAGCTAGAGGAAATTAAGGCTAGCTTCCTAGATTATAAAAAGTATTCAGAAGCTCATCTGGAAAAAATGGAAAATATGAGAAGGCAGATAGCAGACTAAAGAACTTGAAGTGGGGATAGCAGACACAAACAGTCAGTTGACAGAAATAATAGGGCAAATTAGTGAGGTGAATTATAAGATTCAGGAAGTGGAGTCCCAGTCAGACCAGTTCTTTTGTAAAATTAAGGCTGAGATAGAAGTTAAGCTTCAGAATATTAGTGAGAATCACTTAACTTTTGAAAAATAAACGTTTAAGTCCATGAGTGAATCCATGGCAGAGAGTAAAGCAGAATTGGGAAAGATTAAAAAATTACTGGATGAGACTGTAAACAAATCCAAGATGGAGGTAAAGGAATCGAGAAAGCTTAGTACAAAATTTAGTGGTGATTTAAAGAGAGTACAGAATGAGGTAAAAGATGTGATGAATAAGTGCCAAGTGTGGCCAGAGGAATTGAAGGAGTTTAAGAAAGAACAGAAAAGATGGTAGAGTATGAAGTTAGAAGCTAGAATGGAAAATATTCAGCTAGAAATACTAGAGACTAAGAATTCTCAAGAGAGAAATTGTAATTATGTTGATCAAAGCATCACATGTTATGTGGACAAGGTAGAGATCTCTGGTAAGGAAGTAATTGGTGTAGATGGTAATTTTACTGGTCCCAATCCAGGACAGATGAGCCCAAAAGTTATTAGTAAATGATCTTGTAACCCATGATATAAAGAGCACAGATGCTCTTATGGGTGGATCTATAGCTCTTAATTTTTTGAAGATTAAGAGATTTAAGGAAGAATATCTAGAAAACCCTCTAGAATTTCTTCAAAATCTGGAGTTGTTCAACTTGTGCTCCTTTTCAGAGAGAGAAAAACTTCCTATCTCTAGCAACCACCTTTATGCAGCCATGAAAGATTGATGGTAGTCTCTGTTCAATTGCCCTCAAACATATGGAGACTTTAAGTTTGATATTGTCTAGTTTCTGGAGTGAAGATCACCAAGATAGTATATGCTATCAAATCACCTGGGAAAGGTATAATGCCAGTAAAGGTAGCTGTACACAATTTTTCTGTGAATAGGCAGTCAAAGTTTTAGATAGGCAGTCAGTTAAGCTTAAAACTTTGACTGCCTTTCCATTGCCTGAGCACCATGTCATCAAGATCCTGCAACATAATTTACCTTGATAGATTGAACAGATCTTAATTGCTGCTGACAAATACACAATTGATGAGGTATTTGAGATTATAGATGCTCTTAAGACAAATGAGTATGACACAGGTGGAAAAGATGCTGGAGGTTCTCATAATTATTCATTTGAAAATGTTAATGTTACACCTATAAAGAAACCCTTACCATGGGAGGGGACACCAGAATAGGAGTCATAGTAATAAATGATCAATTCCTTATCCCAGAGTTGGTAATCACCCTGGTCTAACTAATAAGAAACAAGATAAGGTTCAATTATTCCCCGTAAAGAGCATTAAGACAAATATAATGCACATTGCTTAAAGCCCATACCTTCAGAAAATTAATGTCACTTATAGATCATTTCAATGTGTACCATATTCAGGTTAATGAGTAAGCAAATAGAATAGAGAGGTGTTATTAATAGATTTGTGAATATAATTTGGAAGGACAGCAAGTTAGAATGTAAGTTTTCATAAAGCTTGATTAAATAATTTCAGAAGAGAGAGAACATTTTCCGTAGGGGGGGGGTGTAAATTGTAACCTTACATTTTGATACAAAATATATATCTAGATGGAACAAATTAAAATTTCTCTATATATTCTTCTAGATTACTTGATTACCACAACTAGTACTTTGTATACTTGACACTTGTATCCAAATTAATTTAATGATGTGATTATATAATTCCATTTTTTTGCCTTACTGATTATATAGTTTTTCCCATATATTAGTTTTGCTCTATTTCAAACACTAAGTTACATAAATTGTGCTTAACCTACATAAAAGAAAGCCAATAACATATTACATCAAGTTTAGAAAGATAAATAAAAACAAATAATTCTTTGTTTTTCTCTTTAAATAATCATAAAGATTATTTTGGTTTAATTCAAAGATTTATTTAATTTCTCTTTAATTAATTGATAGAATACATATGATAAACACATTTTTTTTTCTTTTTCTTTTTTTAAACAGGTATGTAAATGAGAAGAAATTTAATTGGTGGAAAAATAGAATAGAACTTCCAGAGATTTTTTTTAAGAACTGCTATAGTAACAGCAAGGGTGGAAAAAGAAAAGTAAAAATCTTTTTTTATTATTTTTATTAAACCTGTAATGAAAACAAAAGCTTCTCTTTTAAAAAAGGAGAGAATTTAAAGACAAAGAAGGAAGTTAAATTGAAACTAAATTTAAATTGTAATATTATCAAGTAGCAAAATGTATAGCTAAGTCTTAACAAGTCTGTTCAGGTCTTCCAACCATGATTCCAGCTACTAATAATCTTCCAAATGTCTACAACTGAAATATACTGGAATTATTGTTAACCACGATGACTGTAATGGCAGTATTAAAGATCAGTCTACTTGAAAATTCATATTGCTTACAGACTATACTTTAACCATGGATAAAATGTTTACTTTCATAACTTTAACACATATAGTAGTATTGCATATGTGTGGAAAGAAATACTACATTTAACCTTGGATAAAGTTTTGCTCTCATGACCTTAATACATAAAGTAGTGTTGTATATGTGTGGAATGAAATACTGTTTTAAAATTTTGTGTGCCAGTGTCTGGATGACAAAGAATTAATTATAATCCCACTTTGAACTTATATTAGAAAGAACATTGTGAGTTATTTTATTATTAAAATTACAATCTAATTTCAGATAGAAATAACAGATAACCGGGAAACTATTTTGGCTGTTATAGCATTTGTGGAATAATTATTTGTTTGACAACCAATTCTAAGTCTTTGACACTGATAAATTAAATGTAATAAAATATTTCAATTGTTGGAAATGCACCTAAAATAAAATAATATAATTTCATTAACTTTTGAGGATATTTTGATTAAAATTATACATATCGTACCTCTTGAAATATCTTGGATATTCAGAACCTATGAATAAATCAACTAATTTATAAATATTCCTTATAAATGGAGATGAAGAAGTATATAATCAACTTTTGAGATTCTATGTTATATAAATATATATATATATTTAATTTGTATTTGTTAGTAAGTTTAAGAAATGTGCTGTTAGTTTATTGATTGATAATCCATATTTAAATAATATGTCTTTGAATCTAGTGTATAATTTAATGAATATGTATTTTATGTTTTATTTATATTTCATATTATTTATATGTGTGTGTGTGGTTCATGATGTGTATAATCTATTATGTATAAAATAATTACTTGTCATTTTAGATTTATGATTGAACATACAATAGGGATTAAAGAGAATCAATGATTAGGGACAGCGCTTGCGTCAAAATTTAATGATTAATCCAACAAATCTACAATGTGTATCAACATCACATGCCCTAATCCTATACATCTTTCCAGGGTTCTGTGCTTATACTCATATTATAATATTAGATATTATTTTTCATACTATCAAATACATGCCCAACCGTTATCTGTTATTTCCTGTAATAAAGTTTTATTACATTTCCTGTCTGAATTCACCTTGTAGGACTGCATGTAACTTCCATTTGAGTTGTCAGATTAATGAACTAATATATTTCTATTTATTAGGGAAGTAAGTGTTAATAGTATTTTAATGTTATATGGCTTATTCTGTGCTGGTGGTTAATCCATAAAATAATCATTACTATTATTTTTTTTGTATATTCTTTAAGTTTGTTTCAGCACTGGTGGTTAATCCACAGAACATCCTGCAATTATGCCATTTGCTCTATTTATGGTTAGAAAACCCACAGGGTACTTATTGCTTTATTATTCCTTGTGCGAATGGATACAACCACAGGTCTATCATTGTTCTTGATTATATAAATGTATGTTGAGCAGAGTCTCCATACATGATGATTCTTATATTGTTTCCCTCATCCTTATGTTTATCACAGATGTCCAGTTATCAGCCATAAAAGGGCATTCAAGCTGAATTATTAGCATAACTTATTATAGGTTAATCATATGATATTCTAGCTGAGTTGAGGTTTAAACTCCCCTTTTGATTTATGATTTCATTATGCTCAATTTCAATAGATTTATTAATACCAATTGCTGTTATTTTTATTTAAATCTTGAAGTATAGGTACATCAGTTCTGATTTTGATGTATTGGAGGTGCCATTGACTGGGATTCAAATCTACCTTTGTCCCTATATGGTTTAAATTAAACACATTGGAAATAAAATCTTAGATTGTATTATTTATCTAATTAATATACATTACTCATGCAGAAACAATTATATGCGATGTTATTTTAATTTATTTTCTTTTCTTTTATGAATATTGTGTTAACCAATTATTATTCTAATGTTGATTGAATCATAAATAAATGTAGATTTTATAATTGAACCTCTCTGTGCCATTGCTATTTGTCACACATAAAGCCAGATGATCCAACATAAATAGATCATAAATATTAGAGCATATATGTTCCCTGATGATGTGTGCAAGGTTACTGAAACATTCAGAAAATATCTTGATACTATTGTCATTGGACAATTCATGATTTGCAAGATACAATAAAATTCCATTTACCATCTACATCACCCCACTTTGCTTGTTAATTCTGTAACATTAATCCAGAATCTATTATTTACATTGAAATGAATAAATAAATCTGCTAGCCAGTATAACAAGTGAACCTATTTTTTAGTTCTATAACTGATGTTTTTCCTATTATAAAAAAGGTCTCATTGCTATCATTTGATTTGATATTTGAGTTAATAAAAAAAGAGCTTAAAGTTTATGTTACTTACCTTGTACTGCAAAGCATATACCTATAAAGCATTTCTGTAGTTAAAACCTGAGTATATCTGAACTACAGCCAGTTATATTATGAAGCTTATTATGATTATCACTATCTTGACAAATGGCTCATATTTACCATACAATCTTTAACTGTTTTAGAAATTATACCATCTAGTCTATGGTCAGCCATGGAGTCTCAAGTAAATAAAATCATGAATTAAAGTTATGAGTGTAGTTTTTAAGATATAGTCACTGAAGAGAATAATTATAAATCATAAATTAAGATCTGGGAGTGTAGTTTTGAAATCCAGTCTTTTAGGAGAATAGTTAAGTAAAAGAGTCATATAATTTATTTTAGGTAACTTATGTATCTTCATGTAATGCTGTGATAAGTCTTTGCAGTGTATCCTGGCCATGACCAAATTATGTAGTAGTGGCTTTATATTGTATTAATTAATTTTAGCCTGTTATGATCTGGGTATGACTTTTCAGTCACAGTTTTTGGGTTCCCAACATGAGCCGATATACTGATGACTAATCTTTTTGGTTACAATATATATAAATTCCACCTTTATTGTTAAAAGGAACTTGCCTTGACAATAGTTTGAAATTATTGATTGTTATTAATATTGGGATTGTCTAAGTACTGACTGGTTTTTAATAATATATATATAAGCATGGATGTGTTCTTATTATGCACTAACCTAAGTGCTATTACTAATAATTGAAGGTATTTGAAAAGTTTAAATAAAATTTAATTTTTCTAAAGATATTTAACACTTAATATTAGATGATGAAGTTAATAGAATGTGTATACCATCATCACAAATCTTCAGATAAACATTTATGATATTACTCTAAATATCAAGGAGCTAGGAAAAATGGTGTTTAAAGGTGATAAAAAGTGGCAATTTATAATCAACAGGATAAAGTGTTTTCTACATTTACTAACAATGTTAGGTTTAATTAGTACTTAGATATGTGTTTTTAAGCATTTACTATCAATTGATTGTACTACTAATTTTTTTTTTACATCTAAATGTTTTGGATACATGTATATTCAGTGCAATATTGAAATATTAAAAAAAAAATGCTTAAAAATTTTAAAGAAGTTTTTATTAGTAAAATGTTATTTAAAAATCTAATAACAATAACTCATTTTAAACCATACACTTTTATCCGATAATTCATTATAATATTTTTTTGCTCAATATATATTTCGTAATTCTTATCTACAATAAAATAATCTGAATCATAATTTTGTATATTTTAAGCAGAGTTAACATTTCAATATTTTTGTAATCTCCAATCAGATTTACAATTTTTTTTCTTCATGAAATCAACCTACAGCTAATCCATTTAATATCCAATGTTAGAACCAAGACTGTAAAAATCACTTAACCTCACACCCAGAAGCTGGTATCTGATAAATTTGCACTACAATCGGTTCTTTATCTATAAGTTAGTTTTTACTATTAATACATTGTTTATTCTTAAGCATTTAGCCCCAAAATGTTTAAAATAGAAATAATTATGCAATTTATAAGGATATTAATAATTACAAAGTAATGTTTTTGTTTATAAATAAAACTATTTAAAAAATAAATTCGTATTTACAAGATTTTTTGTCTTTCTGGAAACAAGGTAAGTTTATTGTAAGATCTTGTAAAAAAGGTAATAGATCAAAATGCTTTTTGCTGCTTTGTCTTTACAAAAACAAGGGGGATGAGTATAATTATAATTTAACTTACAAGGCAGCATTGTGACTGTTATGTCTTTAGAATAAATAAAAACACTACAAATAATACTTAAAATAAATGTTAGCTATATTTGACATAAATTTTAGTATAGAGTACAGATCTATAATTAGTCTATTAAATAATACATATATTACTGATTTCCCACAATCATATTATTACAAGAACCCGGAGGCTTACGAAAATAAAATAAACCCGTGGTGGGTTGTACATTACCCTAGTCGGTACTTTTGACCTTCAGCCCCGAGTTGGCTGGGTGGCGTCCGATATTCCTGAGTGAATGTATATTTCACAAAGTCCTTGCACTCACTTCGGCTCGCAGGAAAAGAATGAATCACTTTTTCCTTCCAAACTGCATTTTAGTCTCACGCATTCCATTGTCTATTAATTAAAAGCTATTTTAATTAATCTAGGTTTCTTATCACCTCAGGAATTCATAATCTTTTTATTAGTCTTTACTTCCATCTTGGATTTTGTTTCTATAGTTTGATTTAACATTATTCTGTTTAAATCATAAGTTTATTTACAGTTTACACAATTTTAGTCTTTTCCTTCTCACTTCATTTAACTATGTTTTCTTCTGCAATATTTTAACACTCATTTTTAGATAACTATTATATACCTTTTAATTCTATTTATTTATGTGTGCACATACTTTTCTTGCTTAGAATAATAACTTTTATTTTCCCACGAGTTTACTTCTAAAGTAATTTTATTGGCAACTATTTACAGATATAACTCTCCTCCCCCACTTTAGAAGTTTTGTTTTTCCAATGTTACAAAATCTTCCAAATAAGCTGGTTTTCTTTTAAAACGCACTGGTCTCGGTGATTTTTTTTCCTCTTGAGGAAAACTGTTATCGATTTCCGTTATCTCTTCTAAAACCATTTCCTCGTGTGCTTTAATATTCGTATTTCTCTCATTCTGTTTTATCTCTTTAGGTTCGTCTGCTATCTCTATTTGTTGTTGTGAATCGTAACTATTTTGTTCACTTTCATACCGTCTTCTAATATGATTTTTATGACGTCTATAGATTCGGTTATCTTCACCTTTAATTATGTAAATTTGCTTTGATAATTTTTTTTCTATCCTACCATTTATCCATTTTTTTCTTAACATGTCTCTGCACATTACGTTGTCTCCAATACCAAATTTTTTTATTGTTTCTTCTGGTTCCCACTGTTCGAATTTCTTTGGTTTTAAGAAATCAAGTCCAGTTCTTATTTTTCTTCCAAATAATATTTCCGCAGCAGATTTTCTTGTCGTTGTTGACGGTGTAATGTTTTGATACCACATGAATTCTTTTAAAATCTTCTGGGTGTCCCTACTAGTACTCTTTTTAATAAATTGCTTTGCTTGTCGCACCGCTCTCTCGGCTAAACCATTCAACTCGGGGTGATACAGCAGTGTCAATATATGATTTATAATCCATGAGTCCATGCACTGTTTAAATTCGTTACTCACAAAGCTTGGTCCGTTGTCTGACACAATCATCTCAGGGAAACCTTGTGTTAAAAATATTTCCTTTAGTATGTTTATTGTTTCCTCACTACTTGTAGATTTTGCTTGATGGCATTCTATCCATTTAGAAGTTGCATCAATTAATATAAAATATGTTTTTCCATCTATAGGTCCAAAATGGTCTATATGTATACATTGCCATGGACTCGACAGCTTTGGCCATGACACATATTGTTTTACTGGCAAGGTCCTTTCTGCTTGGCATATCTCACATTTATTTATAAAGTTCTCAATATCCATATTAATTTTTGGTCACCACACATAACTTCTGGCTAGAGCCTTTGCTCTCACTATCCCTGGGTGTCCTTGGTGAATTATTTTTAAGACTCTCCATCTACCTTCAGGAGGGACCACTATTCTATCTCCCATCACTATACATCCTTTACAGATTGATAGTTTGTCTCTGTTCATCCAGAATGCGGTTGATAACTGTTCCAGTTTCTTTTCTGGCCATCCATTTTTAATCCACTTACATAATATTCTATAACTTTCTTCTTTTTCCATCCAATCCTTAATGTTTTTACTATTTATCATTTTAGAATTTAAAGTATCGATGAAATTCACTTCGACTTCTATTTCACTTTCCTTGTTATTTTCCGGTACTCTGGATAAAGCATCTGCATGTGCTATACATTTACTTTTTCTGAATTCTAAAATGAAATCATAACTATTTAATATATTTACCTATCTGGTCATTCTCGGGCTTAAATGATCCGGTATAGGGCAATTTTTCCCTATAATGCTTATTAAAGGCTTGTGATCCATTATTATTGTAAAATCTCTTCCATAAATATATTGAAATTTTTTAATGGCCCACATTATTGCTAGCGCTTCTTTATCTAACTGGCTATAATTTCGTTCAGCATGTGACAACGTTCTCGATGCATACGCTATGGGTCTTTCTAAACCATTAATTTTATGAGCTAATACTGCTCCTATTCTGAAATGAGATGCGTCGGTCATTAATACTACTTCTTTATTTAGATCAAAATGGACTAAAAAAGAATCTGATGTTAATAATTGTTTAACTGCCTTAAATGCTTGTTTCTGCCTTTCATTCCATGTCCACTTTTGACCTTTCCTCAACAACTCATACAGTGGTGCTGCTATCATGGCTTTATTTTTCAAAAAAGGTTCAAAAAAATTTGAGTCTTAAAAAAGCTTGCAGCTGTTTAACACTCTTAGGTGAGTCTACATTTTTAACTGCACTTATTTTTTCAGTTAAAGGTTTTTTACCTTTGTTAGTAATTAAATGCCCCAGAAACTTTATTTCTTGCATTTCCCATAAATATTTTTTCAAGTTAAGTTTAACTCCTGCATTATATAGCTTTCTACAGACAACTTTAATTTTTTCTGCTAATCTACCCGATGTTGACTCTGCAATTAAAATATCATCATAATATGGGTGCACACCTTCAATACCATTTAATATACCATTTAACTTTGCTTGGAAAATATTCGGAGCCGATGTTATTCCGAATGGTAAACGGTTACATTTAAAAAGCCCAAACTGGGTTGTCAACGTTAGCACACGAGCTGTATTTTCAGTAACTCTAATTTGGTGATAGGCTGCATTTAAATCTAACTTTGCAAAATATTTTGCACTCGCAGGAAAAGAATGAATCACTTTTTCCTTCCAAACTGCGTTTTAGTCTCGCGCATTCCATTGTCTATTAATTAAAAGCTATTTTAATTAATCCAAGTTTCTTATCACCTCAGGAATTCATAATCTTTTTATTAGTCTTTTACTTCCATCTTGGATTTTGTTTCTATAATTTGATTTAACATTATTCTGTTTAAATCATAAGTTTATTTACAGTTTACACAATTTTAGTCTTTTCCTTCTCACTTCATTTAACTATGTTTTCTTCTGCAATATTTTAACACTCGTTTTTAGATAACTATTATATACCTTTTAATTCTTTCTATTTATTTATGTGCGCACATACTTTTCTATGCTTAGAATAATAACTTTTATTTTCCCACGAGTTTACTTCTAAAGTAATTTTATCGGCAACTATTTACAGATATAACAGTGACTTTATTACTATTTATTTATTTAATAAATGATTTTTTTTCAGACAGCTGTTTAACAAAATATCGTTAAAGAACTTTTCAACCAGGTGATATATTCTGTAGTAACACGTCTTTCAATACCATCGCGATTACCATAGATTTAATACCCATTAACTATTTTGCTCATGGTTTAAGCTTGATTGTATCTGCATTGACAATGACTGTTAATTATATTTATGAAGCAAATAAATACAATGATCCAAGAATTGCCTAAACCTATTGATAAGACTTCAGTAACAGTTAAAAAGATCGACTTCAGCTGACTTTACTGTTGGATCTGAAAAAATAAATTTGTTTGCATGACAAGCCTATTTTTAAATGCTTTAATTCTTCGGTTGTAGATTCTTAGTTTAACATACAGAAAATAAATTTTGATTTGAGATAAATCTTAACTGAAATAACTATTTTGAGTTATTGGCAATTTCATTCTACTTAACAGCTTTTCATATATTTTCTGAGGCAACTTGTGCTATCTGATGGAGTAATATGTAATTGGACAGAAAATCATTGCAAAGGAGTAGACTTAAGAGTGCCAGTAATGTTTTTCATGAGATTATTTTCAAGTCTATTCAGAAGTTTAGGTGAGACTTTTTTCTCTCCAAACAGAAGCACTGTACTCATCAGTAGAATATACTTGTGTATATGACATCAGAATTGGATATCAGAATTCATTTTTGGCTATCAAATATGAATTGGTAACATGTGTTCCACTTTATGGATATCCCAAAGCATGTCCAAAATATTTGAAATTTTTTTTATAAAGTTATTAATATATTTTAGACAATAAACTTATTTATGAAATAAAAACCAGCACCCACTAGAAAACAAGCATAGCCATTTCAACTTTGAAAGAATAAGATTAAATAAAATAATTTTAAAAATAAATTTTGCAATGCCCATACAAACCAATTTGTAAACCACAAGTATATTCACATATAAAACATGCTAATTTTTTTCTATTCATTTGCATTTTACTTCAATACTGTGTCAAATTATAGTATTCAAATATATTCTATTAACTGCCATATCTCTTCAATAGAAAAGATTAACACTACACTTCTTTAGAATGAGTATGATAAAATCTCTATAACTTAAATGGTATCTACTGCCATGAAAACCATACTCAAGTTCCCATAAAACATTCTTTTTGAAAATCTTGTATTGTCCATTCTTTCACTGTCCAATCCTATAAAGATGTAGTTTTGCAATTGTGGACTTTACAGAATCACATCCAGAAACCTGAAAAGCAGTGATTATTCTTATGATCTTGCCATTATATTTTTAAAAGTTTAGGAAACATTCTTAAACAAAACTTTTTTTACTGTTTTCACATTGCATCTAAGCAATGTTCAAGTCTCATTCCATATACTTAAATAATAAAATAACAGCTTTATATGCAGCTAATTTAGGTACGGTAGTTATTTTCCTATGATAAAATATCTTACTGTTTGATTGATTAAAAGACATAATAGCACACAGAAATATATGCTGCATTCAACAGCTAAGTCCACCTATCTACTTATAAAACTATCAATATATTCAAATTGTTTATATTCTCAAGTTGATAACCATCCAAGTTAAAAGTTGGTAATTTCTTTTCTATCTCTGGCTGAGAAAGAACTTGATTTCTTTGAATATTAATTACTAAGCCTAAGTCTTTATACATTGCATTCATAATATTAAGTACATTATGTAGACATATTGAAATGATAAAAATAGCATGATTATCAGTGTATTGTAAATCACTAAACATCACATGATCACTACTTTCTATGTTAGCACATTACTGTTATTAAAACAGGCAAAACTCTCCATACAGTAGTGCCACTCAGGGCCAACCAGATTGGGATTTTATGCACAAGCCTTCTAGCATCAATTGATTACTCTGGTTGGCACTGAGTGGCACTACTGTATGGAGAGTTTTGCCTGTTTTAATAACATATTGTAAATCCAGAATGAAAAAAAAAATATATTGCTCTTTTAAAAATTCCAGCATAAAATTTTTATTTATCTTGATCTATGTTTTATATACCAGTGTCATGAAAATAGAAATCAATACTCAGACAAGTATACAACTTTGTTTAACATCAGTTTTCATACCAAATGTCTCAATTTCCCATCTGTAATAATATTTGCTTTCATTCTATCATGAAGAAGCTTTATTCAGAATAAACTTTAATAAACAATCGACTAATTTCCAGCAATGTTGAATCAAATAATCAATCAAATCAATAAAAGCAATGTACAAATCATTCTTTTGTTCTTCATACTTTTCTTGCATTTACCTGGTAACATAAACATTGTTAATAGTGCTTCTTGATTCACTAAATCTTTACAACCATTCATAGCGGCAATCTGTTTGCAAAATATTTGAAAGTATCTATTACAGTGAATAATAATGATGGTTCAGATAATTAATGCAGTCCTGAATAATCTTATTTTTTACAAATTAGAACATCAGTATCTGTATTTTTTCTATTTTATGATTATAAAGACCTAAGCTGGATATCTTTATCTAAATATTAAACTAATAGATAAAATGGATATGTCATTAAATATCATGTATTATTATTATTCAAATGATGATGAAATACTCCTTCCATATATTAAAAATATATTTATAAATATATTAACTAACATAATATTACCACACATTCTTTTAAATTCATATAAATAAAGATATAATAAAAGCCAAAGACCCCCAAGATGCAATTTGTGATGAACCAGCACTCATCAGTTGATTCAGATCACTGTATCTCATATGTATCTTTATTATATAAAAAATATTTATCTATTGTAATGGTCAGGTTTATATGTTCTGTTAACAAGATGTGGATTCTAAGCAGAATACAGGAAGCTCAGTATTTCTGGGGTGGGGAAGCCATCTCAAGATTACTAAGTCTTAACCTATTTGCCTATGCTTTCGTTATCCCCACTACATGAGCAACGCCCCTGATACTATTACTAGCACAACTTCCTTCCAGTCCTGGGGGTCAGGGGAGATAAGAGACCCTTAAATAATAAGCCTTGCCCTAGGTTTGCTAACAAAGTATTAATACAGATTGATATGTGGTGATCCATGACCAAGTAATATTAAAATATTTAATAACTTTCAGAAATGCATGCATGAATGAAACTGGAGTGATAGGGTATGGATCATATGGAAAGGCAACAACAACAACAGATATAATTTAATACAAAATTTAATAATTGTTACTCAGATAACAATATAGTGCCTAATGTTGGAGAATATGTATACAAAAGGTAATACAATACTATTTCATTAATGATAAAATATTTAATTATTCAAGGTTCTATATTTTTGTGGGTAAATGTAGGGCAAAACTCATAGTTCAATACACCTTATTTAAACATCACCCAATCAGGCTAATAGATGCAAGTGTGTACAATTTAGAGATTAAAGCATTACAAGCACAGACATAATTATACGTAATTATAAATAACTTACGTTAGTAATGAGCTTCATTAAGATAATCAAGTGATGTATGTGGGATTAGAATCATGATAATGTTGGGAGACTCATCATTTATAACTATGTGAGATTGATATATGTAAGAATAAGAAGGGATTAAGTAATATGATAGCTGAAATGCTATAGATAAATATAGAAATATAAAGTTTAACGAGTGATTGGTGGTGCTGATGGAGAATACATATGTGAACACATATATGAGTGTGGTGCATTGAAACCACAATGATTTGTCTCTGTATAATTCGGATCAGGGAAATGCCATCTGTCCATGAAGGGTTCATCACAAATAAGCATGGTCACTGGACTGGGCTCTCACCTCAGTAAAATCCATGAATGTGTGATCTTTCAGTTATGTCCCTAGGTGCGACTTCCATGTCCACTCTGATGCGAGAACCTTAATGATTTGAGGATGGTCCTAGGTATATGTACCCATGGAGAAGATTGGCAACGCATAATAAAATCATAGACTTATATATCTGCACCAGCAACACATATAAAGTATAATAACAATAATAATTAACAATAGTTTGCTTTCAAAGTTTAGCATGCTATGGTGCGGTTTTATTTAATCCATTCCTAAGTCTTAAAAAATTCCAAATAAATCTATATATTCATCAGCTTAAAGATTAAAGTGGATCTTATAATTCCAAGACAATAACTACATTCAACATTGTTGTAATAATAACTAAATGGATTTTGCATGCATGATGAAGTGATTCTTAGAAACTGACTGTCTAATCATGCATGTTTAAAATATATCTACAGTTATAATTTTACACACACCCACATTTTATACTTCAACTTAAAATGAAGAAATAAATACATGGGATAGCATAAGTAGATTATTATGGGTGAAATAACTATTATGTGAATCCCAATAGGATTCACAAAATCAATAGTAGCATTTACTAAAAAAACAACATCCAAGTCAATGAATAAGAAAGGGATTCAGCATGAAATATTTGCCATTTATATGACTAACCTGTATGGAAATGTAGCAGCCTGTTTATTACAAGGAAACTGGGATCTACTCATTCAGTCGAAAGTTATTTAGGCATATTATCATAGCAATATATAATAATGAGAGATAATTTCATAAATTTCAAGTGTTTTTACCCTAGCATGAAAGTATAGCCTAAAAAATAAATTAGACCAAGTTACATTGGTTAAAATTATATAATTTAGATACAGTTTTTTTCTCAGAAGTACATTACAATTTAATTATACAGAGTTTGTTACAGATTTAGCTATAGCTTCGGGAAATTAAATGGAAACATTTTAGAGCTCTTCGAATGGAAGGTTACCTTAACTTTCTCAATTGTAGCATTGTCAATTGATGGTTGTGACCCTGGTCACAAAAAGTTCATGGGAATTCATATCATGGGAAATCCAGTTTTCATTTTATAATTGCTTCATTATGTTGATTCCAGTGGTAGCAGCGCTTTGCATTACCAACATTTCTGATCTCATTGGTGGCAGTGGGAGGTCATGGTATCTTCTTATAGGTGGAGGCAGGAAAACTACAAGACAATGATTCTCTGGGTAGGAAAACAGCACCCTGCATACCTCTACTCTGCCATTTGAGTTTCAAATTCATAGAGTCTTGTTTACAAGATATCTCTCCCAAATTCCCGCTCTATATATATTCACCAAGTGCGAAATTAGTCTTTCATACTGGCTTACCTTGCAGTGAAATAATCCATTATCATATTTTCTACCACCATACCTGATGCCACACCTTATACGTTTATTATCTACTTTACTAGCTAAAAGCTGCATTAGGGTGCTGCAGGGTGCTGCAAATATATTTACTTTTGTTACATTATTTTCAGATATCCTGATTACATTAATTCTTTTGTTACAGTTTTACAAAATAAAATTTTAAATGTTATAAAGCAAATGCTTAAAGACAGTCTATTTCCTTGTTGATAACATCTGTAACTTGCCAAAATGTTGTTATCGTTTTTACTAGTTAATTACTTAAATCACTAATATATCCCTATGGGATTGCGTTAGTGAATTACTATTGTTCAGCTTTCCAACCCTCAATTAACTTTCTAACAAACAAAATTCATGGGTGATCTTTTAAATATTTAAAATAAGAGAGCAAAATAATATTATTAAATATGTCTTAAAGATAATATTGGAATATATATGTAGTCTCAGTATATCTGATATATGTTTTGATCTGTATATCCATACGCAACCATACATTTCAAGATAAATTAATCAATTTATCATTCCTTTAGCCTGTCCATAATAACCGTGTATATATATGATAAATGCTTGGCAGATTACAGGATGACATACACATTGCAATAGAGCTAGGATTTAAACTAGGGTATGATGGTAGGTAAGAAATGAAGGAAGGTGAAACTAAGATTTGCATAACAAATCTTACCATTTCACTATATTAAATAATTATATTTTGAATTCAAAATGTAATTATTCAAAATATCATTGTCATTATATAAAAGATTGCCATTGATAGATTTAATCGAATTGTGATGCCAATTCCAGTCCAAATATTGTTTTAAATGTCGCAAAAAAAAAAAAAAAATTAAAGTGATTATATCAGTCAATGTCTTCATCTTCTTTACAGTTTTAAATTTACCAATCATTTTAAAACTTTTTTGTAAGTTGTTCAATTTCTAGCTTTAAATTTGTATATTTATTATGAAATAAAATCCTACAGATTTTTCTAAATCAAGTCACTAATAATAAAATGATTATCAAAAATCAAAGAATATACTTCTTAAGAGAATTTCACTTTTTTTTTTTTTTGAAAGCTCAAATTAGTAATGTTAATGTTTGTTGATAATTGTTGAATTTCTATAAACAAACAATTTTTTTCAAGTGTGATTGAAAAAAGACATTATTTTAGTGTAACTATTATTTTAATCTTGCAACATACTAATATATGATTTGTTCAACAATCTGCACCACAAGTGGTTGTTTAATATGACCTCTTGTATTCTGACTCTTAATTATTAAAAGCCTTTTGTTGTGATAACAATTTTTCTGTGTAAACAAAGTATTTATGATATCCAATCCATATATTGTACAAAATTCTATAGCAGCAGATTATTTTAATTTTCAGTACCAATACATTTCCAACCATTTTGGGCCAAAGTCTACTATTTATAATAATATTTGCACTAAAGTCTCAAAAAAAAAGATCTTTTAGTGCTACTGCTATAATGTTGCTATCCAATAAAAATATATATATTTTTCTCCAAGTTCTCTGTATATAATGTTAGAGCACATGCACTAATAAAATCAGTTCTGGTATCACTGTGGAAGCCAAGTTTTAATATCATTAACCTTTTGCATTGATTCAACAAATTTGTTCCAACAATAAAAAGCACTAAATTATACAGCAAATCCAACACTAACACATTCTCTTTTCAATGGTTGATCTGTCTTTCCATAAAAATTTGTAGCATTCTACTTGTTCTAAACTTCCTTCTTGTTAAAGCTGAGTTTCACTAAGAGTAGGTATATCAATCTTAAATCTTGACAATTTTTTATTCCCCAATCTGGTTTTAAAGAGTTCATATCAAGAAAAGTTCACAGTACTATGTATCTATATCTAGAAACAATAGATTTAGAATACTTATTTATAGTACTATGACTACTTCTTGTTTTATTACTATTAAAACTAATATTATTATTATCACTTTAATGAGTAACCTAGTTATGACAACTAAACTATGTGAGCCAGGTCATTTTTAGATCACCCTTTAATTTTTTTTCTACTTCCATGATAGGCAGATTGTTTCTAAATAGGGATGCATCGATATACAATATTTGCTCAATTGAAATTTTTGTCTCCAGTCTTGTTCCAGTTTGATTCATTTGTGAATGTACTACATTGAGCAAAATTCACAAATGATGTTGCCATTCTCCAAAACCTGTCCCTATCACTGTTTTCGTCATTCCTGAGAACTAGAGCTAAAAAAATAATAAAAGGGGAACTAGTATCAGAAGTGCTATGTTTGTAGTTAAAGAATGGAAATATAGTCACACAAACATGCAACTGCATCATCGCAGTTAGTTTAGGGAGTTGACTAATGGCATTAAGGTTCCTGATATAATAGGTTCTGCATTAATGTAAGTGAATAAAAAAGAAAAAGAGGCAGAAAATACTTGTGGGTCCCATTGATTGTTTAAATACAACATCCTATTGAAAAAAAATACTATTTTATAAATTTTATTGCTAATATTAATATATTTTAAATATAAAAAAATTGTAGGTAGTTTTTTTCAGATTTTCCAAAATGTTTGCTCTCATTAATCAAAAATATCACCTTCTCATACAACATTTTGGAAATGTGATCCAAAAAATAATGTTGTTTTTAACAAGATGTGAACATTTTTCTGTGATTTTCATGAAAAATTGAGCATTTCACAAAAATTACCAGTAGTTTGTCAATGTTTTTAATATATGTTAGCAAATTAAACAACATTGTAGCTTAAATTAATTGTTGAAAGAACTTTCATTAGATGAATAATGAAAAGATTTTCATTAAGATAAGATGGTAGAAGGATATGACAAAGTAATTATTTAACCCACACCTTTGATTATATATCATGATTACACTTTCTAAATAGTAATTAAGTTCTACTATTGACAATTGCTAACAGACTTTCATTTAGTTACTATGGTTTTAATGAAGAAATACCTAAATATTAATACATATGAAAATTTTAGAAAGGAAGATATTAATCTAAAATGTTTAACTGATTACATATTTTTTATTCTAGATTAAATTTATTTTAAAAAGTGCGAAAAGCTTTAAATACAGTTAATGCAATAACATTTATTACTGGTATGTATATGAGGAAGCAGAAGAAAAGAAAAGGAAAAAAGGGAGATAGAAGGGGAAGTGATATTTGTTTTCTAAAATTTGGAAAAAATATCAGAAAGGTAAATTAGGCTATTCATTAATTTATAAAAATAACACATCTAATAACTGAAATATGTATGCAATGAAGATATTGTATGCATGGCTTCAACATATACCATTTGGGAATTATGTGCTACCCAATATAATGATAAATAATATTGAATAAATATAAAATCATATGAAATTCAACAAGTCTATTTAAATAATAATTGAACTGCCCTCTAGTTGCTATGTTCAAAAACTTTTTACTGTAAAAAGATTTTTGAACATATTAGCTAGAGGGCAGTTCAATTATCATTTAACTTTCTTAATTTTTTCAGGAACAATTCATATGAGAAATCACAAAATTTAATTCCCACTTATTGAAAAAATCATTAACTTTTTTTTAATGATTGCTAAAATCATATATATTTAATTCCAATGTTTTAATTCTAAAAAAATAAATAGATGTTTGGATGATTGAAAATGAGCAACTTGAAAGACTTTATTCTGCTTTGATGAACTTACATTCTTTCTCAAAAATCTCAAACTTTGTGATATTACTTTGAAAAAATATTTTAAATGGCTAAAATTTGATCTTTTTTGTGCAAAGTTTATTAAGATTCATGATTATTTTTGCATAATAATTGTGTAATACTTATTAAAAATCAAGAATGTAAATTATTACTTATTTATTTTGTATGCAAGTATTTTATTTTTAAAAATATGATATTATATTTTTCCCATAACATTAACTATACAAATTATGGTGAAAGCTGTTTGCTAACATGTCATCCCAATAGTCTGTTAGAATATATTGCAATACTATAAAAATAATTTTAAAAAATTTAACCTTGTTTTATTGAATACAAGTGTCAAATAAAAAAGATTTTATTTGTTTTCTAAAATGAAACTGCTCTTTCCAAACATTGATGGAAAAAAAAGTTTATTGTTTTGATTACAATGTAACTTTTTTAATATTTGCACACATCAAATATGATGTTTTAGAATTTATTTCATTTCTAAACAAAAATATCTATCAAATGAAGTCAAAATTATTATATTCTGATAAATAATAGCAAAAAATATTAAAATTTGAGAATTTAATAAATTTTATATGACAGCAGCAATTTTTTCAATATCAGAGTGCTATATGCAATCACATTCATTTTAACATTTCTTCAGATTACATTGAAAGCAAACATATTTTCATATTTGGTTTTTTAATCTTTTCTGAATTTTGTTGGTCATACAGTATATTATGAGAAAAATGTTTTCACAGTGTAAAACTAAAAATTCTACAAAATTTTAAAAAATTTGTAAAATATCTTTCTTAATAAAAATAAAGTATTTATACAATGGTGTTATGATATCTTATAGACTTTGTCCCTTGCATGTGTTGCATATAATTAATAGTTCACATTTTAAATTGCAACATAATGTATTGTTTACTGTACTTTAAGTGTACTATGCCTTTCACCAAGCACAAATATATAACACAGATGATTTTTATCTGTATATTTATGCATATAAGAATTGTGATTATAGTATAAACAAATTTTTAAAAACTAATAGTGTAGTTATTAACAATAAATTGAGAGAGCACACCGATTCACACATACTACACACACACACACATATATATATATATGCATAGAAATGACTTGAACTCAAACTTTCCAAAGTTCAAGTTCTTTCTAATTACATTAAGTTTTATATAGACAATATACATGTATTTAAATATTATATATATATATTTACCACATGTGTGTTCATTTACATTGACTCAATAAATAAAAATAACAAAAAAATTGTAATGTATCTTTAATTTTTTTTTTAAAATAAAATGAATGGGGAAGTATTCAACTTTCCTTGCAATTAAATACACTCTAGACAATAATCTTCAATAACTTTTTTTGCACATGGAAATGTAATAGCAGTCATATGTCTTCCCAGTTGCTTTGATATTTTTAAATCCATATTGAATTTAGGATCTTTTAAAGTTAACTTTCATTTTATTGTTTATGAAAGATACTGCATAAATTTTCTTAAATTTCATAAAACTTTTAGATTTACAGTTATAAAACATTTTATAATATGAAATATTATATCACCTTCAAAATTCAGAAAGTATAATATATATATATGTTTTCAATGTAACCAAAGAAAATTTATTAATGTATGTAAATATGCACTGTGTATTTTGAGATGAACAAATAACTGTTACTGTATTGCAAAATGTATTAGATATATAAGTTGTAATATTTTTGTCTTTGGTTTACACTTATTTTTTGTTTTTTATAATATTAAGAAAAAGTTAAAAATAAAAATATATAGTAATCAAAGACTAAGAGCTTATAAAAAGTTAAAAGTAGTTATCAATTTTCCAACCACTAATTGGGTGGCCAGTTACTTGAAATAAATTTCTAATAATGTTTGTAACCTGGAACTTTTTTAGATATGACTGGACATTTGCATGGGAAAAAATGTACTACAAAGTTATCAAAATAAGATTACTGAATGCTTCAGTAAGTAAAGAAAAAATAATGTATTACAGTTATACTTTACACTTTGTAAAATATGCGAGCCAGTCAAAACTGTTAAATATTTGAATCAGCAAAAAGCATTGTGAAAAAATACAAAGAATTTTTTAGAATTTCATTAAAATATTTAAACTGTGAAAATTTAGAAGGAATGTGATACTGAAGAGAATGGTTAAAATAAGTATTACAAAGACAAAAATATCATTGGATTAGAGAAAGTAATAAGAGAAAAATATAATAAATTTGAAGAAAAAAAATAATTGATGGCGATACGAGAGGCTATATAAATTGAAAGGAATTAAAAAAGAAATAAAAAATTCCCAGAAAATAATCGGAAATGATTATAGTAGATAACCACTGTTGACGAATACAAAATAATAATACCCCACTATGTGAGAGGGGGTGACGTTCATTATTAATATTATGCAACATTAGATATCGAAATATTCTCATGAAGAATTTCATGAAAGTTTATATATTGCGGTTGCATGATATTTGTTTTTCTTACAAATGTCTCAAAAAATTTACGCACCTGACTTTTATTTTAAAATTTTGAAACAAAAAAAATGAACAACTTGTAATTTTAACTGTATAAAAATGGAAGCTTTTTAAATATTTACACTCTGTAAAATGGTAAGGTAGGTCCTTAAATATTTAAATGTTTATATATTTTAAAGATTATGTGAATAATTCATTAGACAAAGACTTCAGAAAGTGGTTAATAGCTATCATTCTAATATTAGATAATCACTTTGATAAAAAGTTTGACGTCTTTAACTTTTTCACTTAATAAAACCAAAGTGACATTTTATTATTTGAAAAACTATTTTTAAAAATGTTTGTTTCAATTTTAAATAAATAAAATATGCTGCTAAATAGAAAAAAAAACCCGGGAGATTATTTCTGTTCTCAGAATAATTACGTTCTTTTTAAAAAAAAACAGACTTGTAAATGTGTATTTATTTTTTCCATTACTTATTCTGCACAACTTAATATTATTAATAGGTTGTTTAGGAAGTTGTTTTTGTAATAATTTATTCTTTATACTCTTCCAAAGCATTAAATAAATATTTTGAAAAGGCAGTAGAGATTCTGATGTGGTCAAATCCTTATAATAAGGAAAACATTTATCGTATTAAAATTTTTAAAATTTCTAATATTAAATACATGTATATTGTCTATACTAAACTTAATGTAATTATAAGGAACTTGAACTCAGACTTTCAAGTTTCCTAAAGCTATCCACTCTTTCTTATACAACCCATACACATAACCACATACATATGTGTAGGAGATGGTGATCTGGCCCAACTGATGAGTGCTGGTTCACATGAAATACATATATTGGGGATCATTTATCTTTTTCACATGTATATGATCATGTGTGTCGGTTTTATAAGACTGTAGAGAGCTTTAAAGTCTAAGTTCAAGTCCCTTATAAATAAAATTTCTAATAATAAAAATGATTTAATCCATGAAGTCTATGGAATTGTTAGACTCCAATTATAATTTAAAAAATTATAAATGGAGCATAATAACTTGTATAAGAATCAGCAGAATAAACATAACAAATCTATAAAAAAGTTGATTCCAAACTTAAATTAAAAATCAAAATAATACCAAAAGCTGAGGACTAGAAGGTTTTTTTCTTCTTTCATGCCCAATTGTACATGATTCTCCAATATATTTTATATTAAATCTGACTAAATTTGTAAAATTTCTCTATCAAGCAAGATGTTTGAATGGCATCAAATTTTTAATTTAAAAAAAATCCATATATTTAGTATTTATTAAAATTTGAGTAAAAAGATAAATCTGTAGTTTAAGAAGTACAATTTTTTACTAAACAGCACGTTAGGAATGTTTCTTTTAAAAGTATACCGATAACCGGTACTTAAATATTAGACCTGCTGTACTATGTTTGCGATTGCAGAATGTCGTACCTTTCTCCAATGGGGATGGAGTGGGTGGGGTATGTTTGTATCAGAAGAATGCCATAAATGTGACTTTTTAATATAGCATATTAAAAAAGTAATTTTTAAAATCATATTGAAAAGTCACAACTATGGTATTCTGCCTTCACAAAACCCTCTCACCCCCCTCACTGGAAAAAGGCACAACATTCTGCTGTCACAAACATGGACAGCAGGTTTAACAGCAAAGTACCAAGAAATAAAGTAGCATTCAGAACTTCACTTATATTGATAATGTTGTTGCTTTTTTACATTAGAAATGTCTGATAAAAATATTTATCTTATCTATTTTGGTTTAGTCTTAGTGAAAATTCACAAATTAACATTTAGTACTTAAATACAAGTATATTGTATTGTCTATACTGAAATTAATATAATTGTGATTTGAAATCAGACTTTCAAGCTCCCTATGGTTATCTACTCCATCTTATACAACTGACACCCATAACCACATACATATGAAAAAAATAAAGATCTCCAATATATGTATTTTGTGTTGAACTACCTCTCTCTCTCTCTCACACACACACACATATATATATATATAATCAGTGCTTGGTTTATATTAAGATAGCAAATCTTCATAAATTAACAGTCTTCAATCTTCACCAACTCTTCAGCCATACATATCATTGAAAATCTAATGATGGAACACTCAAGGCCCTTCTTGATGCCAATATTGTCATCATACCCATGTTGACTTTAAGTCACTCTGACTTCTCACTCATAGGACCTTAATATATCAATTTAAATACACAGAAGGGAGATGTGCAGAATACAGACTAAATATGTATGCTATCTTAATATAAACCGAGCGCTGATTATATGTGTGTGAGTGATGATCTGGACCAAATGATGAGTGCTGGTTCAGCATGAAATATATGCATTGGAGATCATTTATCTTTGTCACATGTATGTGGTCATGTGTGTCAGTTGTATAAGAGGGAAGAAATAACTGTAGGGAGCTTGAAAGTCTAAGTTCATATCACTTCTAAATTACATTAATTTTAGTATAGACAATACAATATACTTGTATTTAAATTTTGCATATTCAGCTGGTATTCTTCCCATTCCTTTTCTGTATTTAAATGGACATATAAAGGACCTATATGTGAATGGTCAGAGTCATTTAAAGTCAACATGGGTATGATGACAATATTGGCATCAACAAGGACTTTAAGCATTCCATCATCACATTTTCAATGATATTGAGGGCTGAAGAGTTGGAGGGTAAAGAAGATTGAAGTCTGACCATTAAAGTATGAAGATTTTATGTCTTAATATAAACTGAGCACTGATTACATATGTGTGTGTGTGTGTGTGTGTGTGATAATTTGGACCAACTTATGAGTGCTAGTTCAGCATGAGAAATATGAAGATTGGAGATCATTTATCTTTTTCACATATATGTTGCCATGTGTATCAGTTATATAAGATGGAGTAGATAGTTGTAGAGAGATTGATAGTCAAATCCCTTTTATATTAAATTAACATTTAATAACTCATGAAGAATTTTTATTCCAGATATAAAAATATAAATATAGTCTCTCTCATTCACACAGATAAGTAGGTCTGATTAAAAAAAAACTCTAATTTCAAGATTGTATTAGGTACCTAAAAGTGTACATAGTATAGGCACCAAACCCTTAAGAAAGGATTGTTCTTGATCAGACTGGCATGCATCAGTTTAAGTTTAGACAAAATCAATCATAATAATATTTAATTTATTTGTTGATTAATATATTAAACATGGGGAGAAAAACATTGAATTACTCCACATGTGCATTTAGCTAAAAAACAGGTGGATTAATCTTTAACTGAGATTTAAAGTTTATATCTGGGCTAGAGATGATTCCTAGTTTAATAAATTATTATTAATAATTTTTAATATATCTTATCTAGAGTGAATCAAGTGAATGTTGCAGATGGAGTAAGTTTGACACTTTGTAAATCAAATTGTAACAAATTATTAATAATAAATACTAAACATATAATAAAGAACTATATGAGACATAGTGACCTGGGCCAACTGATGAGTACTGGTTCAGCACAAAATGCATCTTGGGGATCATTTGTTTTTTTTTATTATATCTTTATTTATATGAATTTAAAAAGAATGGGGGAAGTATGGAGGTGTTTATTATATCTATAAAGATATTACATATGGGACAGAGAAAGGTAAATAACTTTGTGTGTGTAAATTACAAAAAAATCAGATATATTAATCTTTAACTGAGGTTTAAAGTTTATATCTGTGCTAGAGATAATCTCTAGTTTCGAAAATGATTAGTAATAATCATTAGTGTATTTATCTGAAATGAATGGCATCAAAGTTGTGAGTAGAGGGAGTTTGACAATGGTAAATGAAAATGTAACAATTTACTCTAGAGAAATACTTTGCATATAATAGATATGAGAGATAGTGACCTGGGCCAACTGACGAGTGCTGGTTCAGCACGAAATGCATCTTGAGGGTCATTTGTCTTTTATTATATCTTTATTTATATGAATTTAAAAAGAATGGGGAATTATGGATGTGTTTATTATATCTATAATAAAGAACAGGTGAGAAATTGTGATCTGGGCCAACTGACAAGAGCTGGTTCAGCATGAAATACATTTTGAGAGTTAGTTTTCTTTTGATATGTCTTTATCTGTATATTTCAAAAACATGTGTGGTATGGAGTTTATTAAGTACATTTATTAAATAAGTATTTGCTGTAAAAAAAAAAGATTTATTATAATGCAAAGTCTAATAGAAGAAGCCAAATTAAATACATTAAAGGAAAAGATGCAGCTAAGCAATAAATTCAAACTTATTGGGATCCTTGCTGTTGGCTTGCAACTGTAAAGATACATTAGATATATTTTAGACATATGATACATTTTATAAGTATATCCATAAATATTTGTGTGTTGTAAGTCAATTTAGATTCCAAAATAAAACAATGATTTAAAAATAATTTTAAAAAAGTAAACGTTATTTAATTCATAATTTTATATAAACTAATACCAAAATCTTCATAACCATCACTATAAAAATATCAAATCACAATGTTTTATGAATCAGCATTTCTAATATGATGTCTAACAAACTGCAGCATTACTAAGGCATAGATAGAAGGCTTAGACTTTTTGGTTCTTATTATTTTCCATATCTCATTTGCCCCTAAAATATGAAAGTCTATAATTTAATAAATTCACAATTTTAAATATATATATAATTGAAATAATATTTAACGGTATATAAACAATTCACAATCTTAAAATCCAACTCTTACTTTCTCCTCCTCAACTCCATTAAAAATATTATTTCAATTATAATTACAATATTGTTTTTAGTTAACGGATATTTTATTTATTTTATATATATATAATGAACAGCAGGCACTTAATATCCATCATCAGAGGGTGTCACTAGACCTCTAGCCTAGAAATTTATAGTTTACTGGAGAGGATACCAAGTATAAATGCCCACCACAGATATCCAAAATCACCTCTATATTGTGGAGAGCAGAGATTCTTGGTAAATAGTAACTGGCATAGCAGATAACAGTAAACAGAATACTGGCCAAATCTAACAATCAACAAAACCAATTTTTATTAATTTAACAAAGTATAGTATACATTTCAGTCATAAGATTTAAATATCCCAGAATTTTTCAAATATAACTGAGTTTGAATATTAATTAACTCTTTTCATGTAAGCATATAGAGTATTTGATATCTGATAGTTTATATTACACTTCCCAATAAAAATTTATTTATAATACTGTGAGTTCATCTCTGAAGTTAAAAAATGACTTGATAGTTTATCCAGATATGTGCACATATATATTTTACATTTGCCTTAAATAATCAATAATAAAGCAGCCGTAGTCACTATACATGCAGGCTATTACAAAAATTAAGCCTATGTGTTGTGCATTTGATCCAACCACCAAATATATGTATATAGAACAACAATAAATAGGCCTCTTAATCACCCATATAATAAAACAAAAAATATATATAATCATGGAAAGAATTCTCTTTACTCAATTCAAACCCTAAACATCTACAACCATCTCAAGTGGGAATAATAAGAAAATCACAGAGGCCAAAACATATAATAAGAAATGCACATGGTAGATAAATATCTAGGATTTTAGTATATATGTACACATATACTTATATCAATTCCTAAAATTTCAGATGTATGTGACACAAACAGAGTAAACAAGTAAAACTGCTAACCAATTAAATCCTCTAATTAACAATTTATATAGTTAGATGCAAATCAAGTCAAGCACAATATATAGTAATGATTTAAAAATCTTCAGAGGTATTGCATTAATTATTAAATATAAACTATTCAAGTAAATAAAATCTTTTTTAAAAACTTTCTTTTTTTTTTAAATGAAAACTTTTTCTCTAAAAGTAATATGAATCATAATGAAAGAATCGTGGAAGTGATTTTATTTCTAATAAAACATTTTTATGAGGGGGGGGGGATTAAAATTTTAAAAGTGAACTAGTTTCTATTATTAAAACTAAAACTACTGTGCTATCAGATACACTTCATTTAACAAAATGTTAAAACAAATCTTAATAAAATTAATTTATGAAACAGATAAATATAAAATTACATCATTTAATTTATCTATCACTGGTTATTGGTAAAGTCTTACAAAATAATTTAATAGCAGAAGTTTACTTAAGTCCCAAGAAAAATAAAATGAAGGGAAATATTATTTTCTGGAATAGTTTAACTAATCTTTTTTTATTTTGTAGAGTATTTGTCCTTAAATTGTTCTCAATCATATTGAGAAGTGCATTCCATTGACTGACATATTTGATGGTGGCTAGCACATTGTTGGTTTCTCAGCAAGTAAAGTTGAACATTCAATGGCTACAGGTTATATACTGGAAAAGTGAACTTTGTTTTTTGGTACTTTAACTGCTCATGGTTTTTAACAGGACTGCTGGTTAAAGTTCTTGATACATCAGACTAAGTAGACAGACTAATTAGACAGACTAAGTAGACAAAGGTAATGATCACAAAGTGCAGGCTTGTTGACAAATAAAAGAATGAAACCAATAATTCAGGGTTGGTCTTTTTATAACTTTAAATTTTTATTTAATTAGCCCGGTCATTTATAAAAAATTTTTAATTAACAAAGCCAGTGATTATCTGTTTATATTTTTTAAACTTAGATAAGCCAATGATTGCTCCCATTCAGTAGTTACCAGAAATTTCTTAATCCATTAATTATTATTTTTAATTGATTCATTAAAAAAAATTTAATCAGTTAAGCCAATAATTAATTTTATTGAATAGATTTACCCAACTTTCTTTTAATTAAAGATAAATGTGTCTGTTTATAGATAATCTTAGAATATTTAAACCAGGAACAAGGCTTAATAAAAATAAAAAATTTTCTAAGAGTTTTAATTGATAATAAAAAAAAATTAAAAATTGTTAAAAGTTTTATAATTCATGATTTAGTATTAATATCAATTTTAAACAGATTTATAATAATTTTAATTACAAAGTTTCTTCTTTTTTTTAACAAACTAAAATAACATTGACTAAACTTAATTATAAATGCAGAATTTTATCAATGTGTGCACTTTTATAATGTGAGCATATAAAAAAAACTTAAGAGCTGAAATTAAGCTTGGGCTTTGTCAACCATAAAATGTTTTTAAATAGCTTAGATATTGAGATAGAAAAATTCTATCACATTATATATGTATATAGTGTGTGATAGTATGTACTTTTAATTGTTTAAAATAAAGCAGAATAAAGGTTTAGTTTTAGTCAAGCACTCATAAGCAAGAAAGATAAAATAATAAAGCTATGCATGTATAAAAAACATGAGTGTGCCAAATTCAAAGTTTATGTAAGATTTAAGAAAATGTATGGATCAAGCATATTATTATATTTTCATGCTTAAATAAATTAAAATATGATTAATTAAAAAAGCTATACTTGAAAACTTATTATTTGCTTTAATATAGTAATATTTTAATAATATGGTTATGATTAAACTTAATTAAATGTGATAATGGTAAAAATTTGTTAATAATTGAATAATTATATCTTAGGACAAAAATATTTTGTTAGCAGAGAAATTATTATTTTATACTATGTTATTAAATATGGATTAAGAAAATTATATTGTGTGAAACAAATATACAAATTAATTTTAGAACTTTAATATATATGATGAGAACCCAAAATATGTTTTAAAACTTGATTAAAAATAACTTTTCTTAATCAAGAAAAAGATTAAACACCTAAAGATAAATTTATAAAATATTTTAATTCTTTTGGCATGCAATGACTTGAACAACTTTATATGATCAATTCAGTAATTATTTTTGTGCTTTTTATTTTTAATGAATATTTATCAAGTATTTGTATTTTTTATAATATTAATTAAACGATTTTAGAAAATAAATGTAATCTTAACATTAGTATATCATCTTTGCAAATAAGCAAAAAGCGTAATAAACTGAAGCACATAATCAAAACAATAGCTTTATTTCAGTCTTCAAGCAAAATACAATTATTTTCAAATAATAATAATTTTTTTTATTGATTAGGCATATTTCAGTAAATAATATATTCAAATAATGAATATAATCTTCCAAATTAAAAAATTACATTTATAATTATAAAAACATGGAAAAAAGTAAAAGCTATGGTCTTTGTAAAGCATTTTTTTCTATGCTGCTAATGAGTTTTTGTTTTATTTGATTTGCCTTCTTAAAAACAAATGTGTGCAAATATAATAAACTGTCTATAAACTTATAATTTTCAATTTCAGAATTTCAACAAAAAGCCAAAATTATACAAGCATAATGACTACTTTTGGAGAATTTCTATGGAACAATACTGACATCTAGCAATTTTAGTTTGAATTAATATTATTAATATATATTTTAATTCAAATTTTTTTCATCACATGAACACTACAGATACCTTTAGTTGAGTTACACTAATCCAATTGCAAAAGTATTTGCAATCTAAAAAACTGATGATCAAGGTTAAATACAGGATACAATTAAGTGATTAGTTTAAATTAAAATATAATGATGAAAACAATAGATTTGCCAGAAGGTTGTTTATACTACAATGGTGCAGAAAAATAGCACATAAATACAAAGAGTTTCAGACAGATTAAATACAGTATAAAGTTGAAATCAGTCACTAAATCAGTTCATATTACTTGAAATTGTGATTGTTAGAAATAAAGAAGTTCCAGAAAAATAAGAGAAAGAAATATAAGCACTAGAAATTGTAATACTGCAGATTCAACTGGAAAAAGCTGAAATCTTTGAATGAAACAGTGAAAAATCTGTGAAAATTATGAAATAAATAAGTAATAATCATGAATTGCTGCAACTAGTTGTGTAGTCATTAATCTTTCTATGATAGAGAAACTGGAAAATGTTCATGTAATCCCTAAAACAAATAGTATAGAATTTTATTAAATTCAAGAACTTTAAATTCTCAAGTAATTTGTTAATATCAAAAGTTTTCATGTCAGAATTTAAAAAATTTGCACAAGATTGAGAATTTTTACATGCTATGGATTAGTTATAAGGATTTTACATAGCTTGGATTGCTTTGGTTACATGGTTAATCCATAGTTGTAGGTTTACATATGTAAAAGTTTATTGATTTACACAAGATTATATGAATTTTACATGCTCTTGCCTGGATAATGTATGTAAGTGACCAATGATTTTCATGAAAGTGTGGCAATTGTTTGTGAGATCTGCAGACATTGATATTAAATAAATGTCAGTTATTTTTGACTCTATAGGGTGCCAGATTTTCTTTCAATGATCAGGTTTTCTCTTGGTTTTATTGGGGTGTGTGTAGGAGGCATGGTGGGATTGTTTTTATAATTGGTGAAGAGGTTTCATTAACTATGCTATATCTGTTTTGTGGTGCCTTTGATTAGATGAGTATTTCAAAGGGAGGTGGTGATATGGCTATGTTAGAATTGGCTGCAATTGTTGAATGGGATAAGTTGATCAGACTCTGGATCTAGCTGTGTTAGAGATGGAGGCTGGATAAGACTTTTGATGAGATTTAAGTATGACTTCCATGGGCAGAGGATCCAGATTTCCAGAGAAGGGTAGTAGTACAGCTGTTAGAATTGGTTACAATTGATGAATTGAAGTTTGTGCTAATATGGTCAGACTCTGGGTCTGATGCTGGCTGTGTTAGAGGCAAGGCTGATGTGGTTTAAGTGTGAGATTCATAATTAGAGGGTTCAGACATAGGAAGCTGGGTAGGTAGTTAGGCTTGGTATTGGAAATGTCTTATGTTTTTTGAAATTATCGTTAGTAATTTGATTTAAATTGAAAATTTGAATGAAAAATATAACACAAAATAGGAAATACATTATCAATTGATTGGAAATTGAAAAAGGTATATAACATTAGTTAGTTTTTTTTTAATTTGTTATCATTAGGTTTTGAGTGCTTTATAAGCATAAAAAACTAGAGCTTGTTAACTTGTTTGTGAGAAAGTGAACTGATTACTGGAAAACAAATTTTTTTACTAACAAAGATCAAAGTTTATATAAAAACGCTAAAAATAAGCACATGCTTGACTGACCTTTAGACTTTGAAACTTTATGCTAGTATTACAGTCGACAGACACTGAGCATGTGATGGCATTTTTTTTTTTCAAAATTAGTGTTAAGTAACAGATTTTAATTGAAAATTTGAATTAAAAATGGAACATAAAATTAGAAGTTATCAACTGACTGGAAATTGAAAAAGATATATTAAGGTAGTTTTTTTTCTCCCGTTAGTGTAGGATTTTGAATACTTTTCAAATATAAAAAAACCATAGTTTAACTTGTTTGTGAGCAAGTGAACTGCTTCCTGGAGAACTTGAAACTGAATTTTCTTTTTTCCAAACAAAAGTCGGAATTTGCTACAATAAAATTAAAAATAAGTAGATGTTTGACTGAACTTTAGACTTTGAAATTTTGAACAGGTAATATTTGTGGCAGATTTTTCTGTTTATGTGTTGACTTTGTCGTCATATTGTTTTCTAAATTATCATTGAATAACTTGATTTTAATTGAAATTTTGAATGAAAAGTGTAATACAAAATTATTAATTAGTTATTAACTCATTGGAAATTGAAAAAAGTATATTCGGGTAAGATTTAGAGAACTTTTGGAGCATGAAAAACTAGAGCTTGTTAACATGGTTGTAAACAAATGGACTGCATTCCGCGGAATGCATTCTGCAGAACTATTACTAGAATATTTATTTAATATTTATTATTATTACTGTTATTATTATTATTATTTTGAAATGTTAATAATTTTTTAACTATCAGTTGTGTTAATGATTTTTAAAAAATTATATCTTAATATTTTTTATTTTATTTTCAAATTTATTTGATAATATAAAATGATAGAAATGCAAATTTAGATATTTGTGTATTATTCCTGCAATAAAAAAAAGATAGGAGGCCTTTTCACATTGATATCAATACACTGGTATCTTTGTAATGTTGTTATTTTGGCAACCATTTACAAAGTTATCAAACATTATGAAGTTACCAATGCATTGATACGACTGTGAAAAACCCTCTATCTTTTCTTCGTTGCAGGAATAGTACAAAAGATCTATATTTTTAAAAAAGGGAAAAAAAAGTATTATATGAAATTTACATGTACGCAGACAACGCTTTGACATTTAATTCAACCAATTTCAAAAAATGTGTAGAAATAATTTTTAAAAACACATACCAATACATTACATACACACAGATGATACTTATTAGCATAATACATAAGATATATATATATATATTAAAATAAAAAAATATATACACATACATCTAAGAAATCTACACATTCAGCAGATGCTTTGACACTTAATTCAATCAAATTTTTAAAAAAATGTAGAAAGAAATAGTTTTTAAAAACCATACATTACGTACACACAAATGGTACTTCCCGGCTCATAATAGAACATTTCGTGTAGTTTAAATAATCAGCAATTTTGAAATGTCTTTTTGCAGAAACAAGATGGAGAATTTTTTTTCCATCGGAAATATACCCATCCACCCCAAACTGCCTGTCCAAAATGCTTATGGAGCATGTGATTGTGCAGTACATAATGTAAACGGAATTTTCCACACAATGTATATTTTCAAATCAACAAATGGCAATGTCTTTTTTTTCTTAATTAAAGGGAAGGAACAATAACAACAACAATAGTAACGTCAAAAAGTAAACAAAAATAAAAACCAAGTCAAACGTAGTAATTCAATAAGCAAATAAAAAAAAAAGTAAGCATAAATTGCAGCACTTTGATGAGATGTTTTTTAGACTGCAGAAAAAAGTGATCAAGGTGTAATCTTGCGATGATATCAAATTGAAAGAAAATGAACCCTGCGATGTATCTTGAAAAACATGTGTTTGATTGTTGTTCTTTTGCCTTATTTATTTATATTTGTGAGTTGCAAAAAGATTGTCTTTTTTAAAAAATTGCCATTGCTTGGATAGCTGTTATTTTGCCTTATTTCTAATTGCATTATTTCTATTTGACAATTGACAACAATATATTTTTTTTCACGGAGGAAAAAATCAACAGGCCGAATTCTTTCTCAACAGTGGATGTTTGGTGGCTTATGCAGAGAGACCAACATTTATAATTTGGTGGATCCACAAACTGGGGTTCACACTTACAAAAGAACTAACTTGAAATTAAAGATGAGAATTTAGACAAAAATGTACACTAAAAACCACACAATTAAGTAACAACAACAACTAATTTCAAAATTCAACAACAAACTTTTTAAACGCAGAATTAAATAACAACAATAAGTAATTTCAAATTTTAACAACAAACTTTTTAATGAGACAAAAAAAAATTTATACACGGCAGAATTCAATACGATAAGCAACCAAAATCTCCAAAAGGCAGCAATAGAATAGCTTTTGTTTGGGGAACATTGCAAAACATATTTTTGTGCACATTTAAAAATACGTTTTTCTATGTGAAATAACACTCAAATTGCAAGGTTTATTTGATGTTAACAAGATTATTACTTTATTGGATATGTGAAAAGGTCTCCTATCTTCTCTCTGTTGCAGGAATAGTAAACAAGTACCCAACTTTCAATCCTTGTTAAAAATGTACTAACCAATAAATATAAATATATTTTGACGGAATATTTTCAATTAGTACTGGGTGATGGACATACAATGAATGAAAAACCACAACTACAATTTAAATATAATTAATTAATGTTTTGATAGCTGATTCAGAAATGGAGAGTCTAGTGCAGATTTGTTATATACACATCCCATCTATATGAAATGAATGATTTTATATGTAGATCAAATGGATGAAAAAATCCAATTTTGATTATTTGTATTTATTAATTTTATTACATTTTTATTAGATTTTAAATCTGAGAGCATTTAAAAATTTTCTTGCTGTTACAACATCTAATCAAGTATATATGTGAGTATATATTACAAATGTGACAATTATAATGAATAAAAAACTAATAATAATATATGTGACAACAATGATAATGAGGAAATAAATAAACATAATATAAATGTGTTCATGTTGATAGTACAATTCTGTGATAATAATATATAAATGAGAATAAAGACTATGGTGAAATAAGTGGTGAATTATGTGAAAAAAATGTTTATGCCATGCCAAAAAAGCAGTTATGTTTATAAAATCTTTTCTGTGTTTGAATCCAAAGATATAGACTGAGGTAAATGGAGAGATTTCAGAAGTAATAAGGTTAGGCCTTAAAGGAAGACCAGTTTGTTGATATGCTCAATAATGGTATACTAATATATAAAACATGAATAATACCTGGTTTCTGTCTTATACCCTGATCAGATTTCTTATGACATCAAAATGTATAACCTGTTAAGTACAAAAGCAGTGTATTTATGGGATCACAATGAAAAGATTTTCACATTAGTTACAATATAATTGGAGCAATTTATTTTTTATGATGAATATTGCAGAGTGATTTGATAGTTTTTTTTATATTGTATGGCCACCATATTAAAAAAGGTATTATGTATAATGAGTGAAGCTAACAAATCTTCAAATTTATTTAAGTCTAATTCATATTATTTGTCAATTTTTTCCCATAGTATGACAGCCATAGTAAAAAATACAATGATTAGATTGCTTTTATAAATAGAAGAGGAGATTGATGGAACACATCAAGTGCAAATAATTTACATTTATGCTCAACGTAGTTCTTATTGTTATGAAGAGAATATTTAGATAAATGAACATAATGCTTTTAATCACCCTAACCAACATATTAAAATTGTTATAGGAGTATTAAAATATTGTGGGTAAATTTCATTATGGTGACAGAAATGACTGTAGGAGAATGCAGAATTTGTAGTATTTATCAAAAAAACAAAAAACCTATATATAATGAATTTTTTCTTTGAGAAAAATGCTAAATGATAATGGAGATAGAAGCACTCAAATAAAGATATAGAAAAATTGGATTATATTTTGGCTAACAGAAAATATGTATTTCAAGACTGCAAATTTCTTAATACATTCAATACAGAAAGTGATAATCAACTAGTGAGATGTAAGATATTTTTAATGCATAACTAGAAAGACAAATTGATTTTATTAAAACTTCAGAAATAATCCAATTAATTTAAATTAGAATTAATACATTGTTTTAAATCATCAACAGGCTTTACAAATGGTTCAAACTGATTGTGATTAATAGAATGATATCAGATATTCTATTAAGAACTGCAAGAAATGTAATTATTGGGGGAACAAACAGAAACTCACCAAGAAATATGAAAAAAATAAAAGCATGATCCACTAAAAGAAATAGAATATATGGAATTCGGAAAAATAGTATAAAAAATATTTAATAATGACCTAAGAAAATAAAACCATGACAAAAAAAAATAGTCATAATATATAAAACAATACCTTGGTATTAAAAGAAAAGTTACTTCAGCAATAAGAAGAAAAGATGGAACTAGTACTAAAAAGAGCAATTATATTATAAAACATACAGTAGGAGTTCTACAAAAAAGTATATAATAACAAAGAACAAGTAAACAAAGTAGTTTCTACAATTACTACATCTCTTAAATTGCCAACATATTAAAGAATATTTATAAGGCATGCAATTAAATCTATAAAGAAAGAAAAAGCTTCAGGAAATGATGCAATTCATATGATAAAATAAGTAGATGAAAGAATAGAAAAATTGTTATTGACATTATATAATAATGTCTTAATGATATAATATGTACCAGATGATTGGGAAAAGTCAATAGAGATATTAATATTTAATAAAGGTGATAAAGTTATTAGAAATTACAGATTAATTAGTTTCCATCAGTTTTAAATAAAATTCTTGCCAAGATAATTATAACTTGTCTACAGTAACTTTAAATTTAAACTAATCAAAAGAACAAACTTGATTTAAAGTTGTATTTTTATATTGGACTATTTCCATCATCTAATAAGTGTGTTGAATGTCTTTAGAAAAGTTTAATTTTATTTAAATATTCCAAATGCATTCAACTGTTAGTAATATCACAGCAAACAACTGTTAGTAATATCACAGCAAACAGGTTAGAATATTCACTATTACTCATATCACAGCAAATAGGTTAGTATACACACAACATTTCGAGAGATATTTTTCTCCTCTCTTCTTCGGGTGTTTCTGGCCTGACCAGTGACAGTACTAGCATGGGATTCGAACCTGGATCCTTAGATTTTTGATTATTGAATTTTAAAGTAATGCTCTAACCAACTGAGCAGCACAGTGGATAACATCCAAATATTGAAGGAAATTATAAAAAGCGAAATGAATATGAATTACTACTGTGTTTTGAATTGATTTTGAAGACATTTGATTATAATTTTCATTCAAATAAACAAATTTTAACATATCTACTTTTTCTATCTAAAATGAGTTGTTATAGGTATGCCGAACCATAAATAGCTATTACAATCATGAGAACACAATTATTTATAAATAACATTTATTGAAATTGAGCTGAAATTTTTCTATCTTTTTTTTTACATCTATCAACATATATTTTTATAGCATTTAATTTATTCTGGAGGTTTTTTTTTGTTTGAATATCTACACCAAATCTTATGACTTGATTTTCATTCATTTCTTAATTTCCAATCTAGTTAAACTTTTTCATAAGTTGAACTTTCATACATATACATTTTCTGATGAGTTTGTAAATAATTTTAGCAGACAATTTAAATGTTTAATTTTATATGTATCATTGGCACTAGCAGTCTCTAGCATTTTGTTCTTGTAATTTAAAACTGAATGATTAGTTGAAAATGAATTTTAATAATTCGGTGTTACATATATAAAATTAAAAAGTAGAAAATAAAAATGTAAAGAAATGCTTTTGTTCAATTAAATGCATTAAAATTGAAAAAAAAAATTTTTTTTCTTCAACTTTTAGAAATAAAAGATGGAATATTTAGATTTAAAGATAGAAATATTTTGGTCCTGATTTAGGTTTCGCTCACAGCCATTTTGAAGTATAAAAACCATTGCCGACACATCTAAAAATGACATAAATATTGAATAAAGGTACTTTAAATTCATACTTTAGAAATTATAAGCTAGTAAAAAGTAATATGCTTTATTTTATTAGGGATTTTTTTTAAAAATTTACCTTCATAAAATATTTGAAATACAACAGCACAAAGCACCGGAATATGTGATGAAGGGGGGGAAGGATGGTTTGGCTGATCCAAAGGATCATCCAAAAGATTCAGAAGTCTGATCAAACCAAGCTTATTATTTCCAAATGCTAAAAGATTATACTATATGCCCATATGAAAAAGCATATTATTTTTACTAGCTTATAATTTCTAAACGATAAACTTAAAGTACTTTTATTCAATGTTTATATCATTTATTGGTTAGATGTATCAGTGGTGATTTTGGCTGGTCTTTAGATTTCAAAATGGCTATGAGCACAAACTAAATCAGCACCAATATTTCTATTATATTTCACTTGTCAGATTCCTAAACATTTATTTAAACAAATTTGCAACTAATGCTCACTTTCTTATGTTAATGCCAATCTATTCACCAAAGTGGGAAATAGTTACAAGTTTTTTAATGGTTCTTTGAAAGTATTAAATTAATAAACATCACATGTTCACCATTTCTTATGCTTGCACATAACTGTTGTTAAAACAGGCAAAATTCACTATACGTATTGCCACACACAGCAAGCTAGAGTAATCAATGGATGTCAGAAGGCTTGTGCATAAAATCCCCATCTAGTGCCTACTCATCCAATAGCACCAGACTAGTTTCTGGCTTACGGCCTTCATCAATGAGGAACCTTGGATCTGAGAGCACTGCACCTAAATCTTAGGATCTAATGCAACCCTCCAGCAGCCACCTTATACCACCACTTTACTACAAAACTATGAGTCTTAAATTGAAAACACCTTAATATTTTCAATTCAAGCCCATAAGCTTATATAGTCATATAGGTCTGAACTCAGTTCAATACTTATACAGTTTGGCCATAAGCCAGAAACTAGTCTGGGGATATTGGATGAGTAGGCACTAGATGAGGATTTTATGCACAAGCCTTCTGACATCCATTGATTACTCTAGCATGCTGTGTGTGGCATACGTATAGTGAGTTTTGCCTGTTTTCATTTCAATAAAAATTTTATTAACAATAAATAGTGATTACATACTAAATAAGGATAAATAAATGAATAAATTGTACAATAATATGATTATATAATGTTCTATTTGTTATATGGCTAGATTATGTTATGAGAGCACAATTGTTATACTCTTATGTGGTTAGGTATAGTGAAGAGATTCTAAGAACTTGTTTAATGGTATTAGCATTTTAAATATAAACATGAATATTTTCTTTTATAATTGACTATTCTATAATGCTGGGTAGGTGGAAATTGATAATCAGGAAAAGGAAAGAGCAGTTAAAGACCAGGTGTCATCAAAGACTTTACTGGAGGCAAGGATCTGGTCACGTTTCTTGACTTTTTTGAGCATTTGATAAAACAATGGTATGATTTGTGGCGGGGGTAATTCCATGAGACTTTTGCATCTCACTATCCATATGGAATAAAGGACAAAGGTAGAAAGCCTTATTATTGAAAAAAATCCATTATGAATGGCATTTTCAAGTGAGAAAATCATACCAGGTCTTATGTTGGAATTGATTAGAATTATATCTTTCAGAGTTTTAAGTCTTGGGCACCGGTGTATAATATGGTCTATGGTTTCATCTTCACGAGCACACAGACCACATATAGAGTCAATGCTGGTAAAACCTCTTCGGTGATAAAGAAACCAATTCATGGGTAGCGCATTAAGATTTATTTTAATGATGAAGTCAAGGAATTTGGGTTCCAGACTCCATCTTTTGAAGTGTGTAATGAGTCTTTGGTTGGTTACTTTTAGGCTGGTTTTAATGGGTTGTTGATTATAGTTGATTATATTGTATGCTTCCCATAAGGTGATTTTTTGGTTAAGGTTAAAGGGCATTATCAAGTTATAAAGTTGTAGGTGTTCTATTAGGGATGCTATCCATGAACTAGAAGAGGGTGGAGGACAATCTGTCGGTGTAATTTTTTTTAATAATGTTAGAGTATCCGCAGGATGGGATAAGATTATGTAGAGTGTTGTGGGTTTTCTGTAAAATGATTGCTTGTATTGAGTGGAATGACAGTCCATTGAACCTGCATGGTTGTTGGATACCTTGCAAGCTAATAGCAACTGTCCTTCCTCTCCAGAGAAGTTTGGTGCATAATCGGTTAATTTTATTTTGAAACTGTTTAGACATTTTAACGAATGGAAGATAATATGAGATTTTTGGCATTATGATCATGTTGAGGAGGCCAACCTTTCCATATAATGAAAGGTATACTCTAGAGAGTGAAGTAGTGATGGCTTCAGTTGAATGGAGGATTGCATCTTGAATCTCTCTTGCCATTGCAATTGGAGTTTTGTAGATTGGGAAACCTAGGTGTCTTTGGGGTTTTGCAGAAAAGGGAGAGTTAATTTGTTTACCAGACATTATCTTCCAGAAAGAAGATTTGTTAAAATTTATTTGTAGGCCAAGTTTCACTGTATTTCTGTTTAATATGTTCATGAGATGGGGAAGGTATTTAATGGTGAGAAGCACAACCATAATGTCATCTATATATGCAAATACATTGAAGTTTTTATTGAGAGAGGGAAGGAAAATTCCAGGGAGGTTTTTTTCTATATCCGTCAGAAGAGGGTTGATGTATGCTGTGAAGAAAAGGGCATTGAGCGGAGATCCTTGAGGGATCAACTTGTATGGCTTGTAGTCTGGTGTGATCTTGCCATCAAGAGAGAAAAATCTCTCTATTGTTGAGCAGATTGCTGACCATCTGTACAATCCTGGCTGGAATGTCACATTCCAACAGAATATCCAGGAGGATGTTTATCTGGACTGAATCAAATGCTGCTGCAACATCCAGCTGGACAGCGATAGGATTTGATTTACGATGTCCTCTGATGTAATTGAACAGTGCAGTTACATTGGACATAGCATGCGAGGTTGATGATCCCTTTTTTCCGTATTGGTTTGACGAGATATGGCTAAGAATTTGAGTTTGGAATTGATCTTTAATGACTGACTCAATTATCTTGATAAGCAATGGGGTCATGGAAATTGGCCGGATACTGTTAATGTTGTTTAGTGGTTTTGCTTTTTTAATAAAAGGCACGAGTGCCACTGGGTAAAGATCTGTTATGTTTCTGTTGCCGGAGGCTAGGTGATCAATCATTTTTTTAATAATTGGCACAGTGAATTGACTGAGGTGTTTGAGAAGGAAATTTGGGATGACATGAAGGCCAGGATGAACGCCGTCAGGGAGAGATGTTATCTTCTTTTTGATTTGGATTTCCATGATGCCATGTTTGTCGGGTCCCCAGCATCCAACCAGCTGTTTATAGGAGGAGCTTCATCTTTTTGCATTAATTGGCAGAATTGTTTGCTGATGTGCTGCATCATTGGAAAGCGAATAAGATTGGTTCCATTAGTATTAATGGATAAAGGAGTGATTTGTTTTTTATTGTACCCCAGTGCCCATCTGAGGTAGTCTCTCATCCAGCAGTGTTGTTGTGCTAAGAAACATTTGGCTCTTCTGATGGATATATATTCTGCGAGGAACTTTTGCTTGATTTTGTAGAGATTTTTAAGTAAGATAATTTTTTCTGTATTTGTGAAATTTTGCTGTGATGCTTGAAGTTGTATATTAATGTCTGTTAGATCATTTAGAAGGCCATTAGGTCCTTTAATTTTCCTGGTGTGGTGATTTAATATGGACTGTAGTATTCCAATGAAGGAAAACCAACCCTCCTCAGCAGGAAGGGAAAGAATGTTTATTTTCTGGAAAAGGATGCATGCCTCAGGCACTATCGCTTCAGTCATATTCGATTGGGTGATCATGCGCATGGTTTTACCAGGTCCATCAATAGGTGTAGGGATTGAAATAGGTGTAAGTTGTAAGATTAGAGCCATATGATCAGAGAAAGCAACAGGGGCCAAGGTGCATCAAGGTTGAAATGGAGGTGTGGGATGTAGTAAACCAAATCAATCAGGGACTTTTTAGTTTTAGTATAGAAAGAGTAGGCTTCAGGAGGGAAGAATCCCTCTCCATACATTAATTTGTGATTTATTAGATGGAAAAATCTCTTGTTGAAGTCATTGTATGTGGTGTTAAAGTCTCCCAGAAGAATAGTAGGGGAGGCTCTGTTAGCGTTGATGGCATTTAGGATATGGATTATTTTTAGATATTGAGAGGTGTCTTTGGCTGTATATATATAAGCTATGATGATCGGATAACCCCAATAGTCTATTTCTATGATAAAAATATTGGCATCTAGGAATAGAATGCTAAAACTGTTTGGTGGTGTTGATTTGCTGAGAAGAATACCGACTTCACATGAAGCATAATGGCCTATGGAAAATCTAGTAAATCCGAGAGCTGAGAGAAGAGATAGTATTTTATGATCAGTCTTATGGTGATATTTAGTTTCACCCATAAGAAGTATATGAGGGGAGCAGAGCGAGAGCCAGTTTTTAATAGCTAGAACTCTATCAATTAATTTGATGCCACGAATGTTAATGCCAGCAATTTTGCAGAACATGATAGATTAATCCAAATCATCCTCAGCAAAGTGTACCAAGTCAATGTGGGACATCTCCATGTTAATGAGTTCTGATGTTGTTTGGCAAACAGAGTCTTGTGATTGAACTTGTGGATGGATTGGTGATATATTTGTTGGTTGAGGAAATGCATCCATGAAGTCTTCGGTGTCTGATGAAGTAGTGTAATCTGTCTGAGATTCGTCAGATGGATTGATGGTATCGATGGTTATAGGATCCATGGTTTTTCTCTTTTTTTCTATGGATTTGCGAAGCTTTGTGCTGGATATATCTGAAATTTGTTTGCTAGAGGGTGGTGGTGAATAATGTATCGGATGGGAGCTGTCATCATCAGAGCTTGATTTATCTGAGCGAATTGATTTTCTTTTAATTTTCTTATTTGTATTTTGGGTATTTGTTGTGTCAGTTTTTTGGGGGTTTTTAAGTTTAATAGTGTTGTTTTCTTTTTCCTGTTCTTTTGATGAAAGTGTTTTTTTATTGTTATAAGAATTTGGTTTAAATTTTAGACCTGAATCATTTTCAGTTTGCTGTATTGTTATAAGAATTTGGTTTAAATTTTAGACCTGAATCATTTTCGGTTTGCTGTAACTGTTGTGAAACCTTAATTATGCTGACATTCGGGTTGAGTGTTTGATAAGTCTTTTCATCTGGATGGTTAATTATTGCAGGCGTTGAAGAATTGAGGACAGTCTGTGGATCACTTTGTTTAGGTTTGTTAGACTTAGCTGGCCTGAATGATGATGTATCATTGGTTTTAAGCTGGGTGGGAGTTGTTATAGATGAATTGTTTTGAAATTTTTTAAGTGTATTTTCTTCATCGCCTGGGTTTTCCTTGCTCTCGTTAGATGGTTTGGTCATATTGTCTTTTTTTGTAGAAAGAGCTTGACCTAGCATTGTTTCTTGGGGATTAGTATATGTATTGTATGTATGATCTTGAGTATTATTGTTTTGAGAGATTTGTTTAGTAGCAGTATATGTTATTGCTTGGTTCTCTGATTCACTACTATTAGTGTAGAGGTTGGTGTTTGTTCTTTCTTGAAGATTTTCATTTTGAAAGATAGGTTTGGATGCGAAAGGGTTTGTTGGAGGATTTATTTGAATCAGATTGTCTGGGTTTGTGAGGTTGCTGTTTAAATTAGTCCCATGTGGTGATTGTCTATTTAAGGATGTGATAGCCATATTAATAGGTCTACCAGGACATCTGTGAACTTTATTCTTCTTAACACCACAGTGTGTGCATATTCTTGCTGCACAATCTTTAATGAGGTCTGTTCTTTGAAGGCAGAAGAAACATTGTGGCTATACTCCCCTGAAGGTCAAAACCATAGGAGAGCCTCTGTAGTAATAATGGTGGGTATGTCAGTGGGTATAATGTTTTTTTTTAATGTAAGTGTGAAGATAATTGTATTGGACAGGATTTGATCTTCGAAGTAAGGGTTTAATAGGTGTTTAAATTTGCTAACTGAACCATAATTAATAAGGATGTCTTGTAGTTCTTGTTCTTTCAAGTGGGCAAGGCAGTTTTGAATTCTGCCAGATAGAGTAACTGGACAGTTCATATCTATGGAGCATAGTATATTTTCCTAAGATCTGTAGTTATTTTTAAAGTTTATACGGTCTGCCCACATTTTAAACTCAACGATAACATAGCGGTCATTGGGATGATTAAGGATCATGTGAATGCCTCTGCCTAATTGATTTTGATTGATTAGACTGTATAGTTGTTCTAAAGGGAACTTATATAACACCCATTGTTGATTTGTTATGGCTAAGATTAATGACTTATCGCTGTAGTAGTTTGTAAACGATTTATACAGAGTGTTGGGAATCATTTTGTTGAAATCGTTATTTATTTTTAGGAACGTGTCATCATTAAGATCGTTTATATTAAATGAGACATTTTCTAGAGTGTTTGATTCTTGTTCTGTGTCTAATTCTGAGATATTCAAATATAGTTCATTGAAATTATCGGCCTTAATATTTTCGGAGATGCTCTCAGAATTTTTAGACCTTACAATATTTGCGTATGTAGAGGAATTTTTCAATATTGGAATTGAGGAAATTGGTTTAGATTGTAAGTTGGCTGATGTAGCAATGGATTGTTCTGTGCTATAATCTTTGTTTGTTTTGGAATGAGATTTATTAGTTTTAAAATTTATTTCTTCTTTTTGATTTTTAAATTTACTGTTGACAAACTGTAATGTGACAGCGCTGGTTTTGTCGACCTCTGGTGGAAAAGTTTTTACTTTAAAAAATTTGCCAAAATCATCTTGTTGGTAATTTTGTCTATTATTTTTAGATATGGTTTTCAGGGTATTATTGGGCAAAGGAAATTGCTCATTAGAGTCTTCTGAGGGTGCGTAAAGTCTTCGGAGAGGAGATGATTGGTTTTTGCTTGTATTTTTAAGGATTTCAATAGTTTCGCTTGATGAGATATTTATGCTATTGTTTATATTAGAGGTAAGTTGAATATTTTCTAATCTTTTGTTGATATTTGCGATGATGTTTTCATTTGATTTATTGGTTTGTGGGTTTTTATTTGTTGTAGAAGTTAGTTTAGTTGCATTTAGATTAGATCCAAGGCTATAATATTTACGACTGATGACTGCATTGCTAGATTGAATGCTGAGATCAGGGCTAACATTAATTTGAGAGTTATCGATTATATTATCACTTTCCATAATATGTAATGATTAAAACTGACTTACCTTGAATAAAAAACATAAAGGTAAGCGGACAATCGTCCCTGTATTCTTGAAACTGAATCGCTAAGGGACGCTTTTTTTAAGACCAGTTGCAAAGATGGCTACCAAAAGTGGAAGAGAATTTTGCCTGTTTTAACAAAAGTATTAAATTGTTAGAATCTAATTTCTACTTATGTAAAGTATAAGCAAGAATATTTTTAAACATGAAACATCCCATGCTTCTATTCATAAAAAATGAAGAAATTTTATTTTTACTTTTTAGTGCATTTATATGAACAAAAGGGTTTGTTTAAATATATATATATTACTATACGTACTACTTATATTTTGAATTTTTAAAAAAAATGGATATGTTAACCATCTACATGAACTTGTCAATCTAATTGCCAACCTATCTATTCCCACCTATTTACCACTCTTTTTCTATAATTGATCTATTCCTTCATCTATCCAGCTATCTGTCTATTTACTTATTCACTCTGATATTATCAGCTATGCATTCTTCCTTCATTATCTTACCTATCTACCTATCTCTTCCATCTATTTATTTGTTTATCTAAATTCTTCTACCAATCTTATAAACTACTCACTATCTCTTCACCTACCCTTTTATTTATCACTATTGCCTGTCTATTTACCTATTTAACAATCTGTTTACCATCCAGACATTTCTTTACATATTATGTATATCTGCTTACTTATTTTTAATATATGTATGAGTGCATATTTAATATCTGAAAATAAATAGTATATTTATACATTAAATAATTAGGCATTTTAATCATTTTAATAAAAGAATCTAATAATATTGATCGAATAAGATCAACTACGTGATTTTAATTTTTCGCTCAATTGCTTTATTGTTCCACTTACAATTTGTTGATGTATTAGCTCAAATAACTATTTAAGCACCTCAATTATTGGATTTGGCGTCAGGCTCTTTATTTAAACAATTCTTTCTGAATAGAAGCCAAACAATGAGTCTGAAATCATGTTGTCAGTCTAGTTTTTTCGATTATAATGACCAATCCTTTAGCGAATGTTTTTGGACAAAAAAAAAATCATTGTTTTGAGTTTCATTATTGGTCAACCACTCGGTATGAAATTTTGTTTTAATATCTGTCACTTAATAAACTAACTCAAGTTTGTATATTGTGAATGTTTGCCTCAGAGATTACTAAAATATATATAAAATATTAATGATCAATTAAAATATATATAAAATATTGTTTGTAAATTTAAGGTATTTCAATTATTTATTAAGTGAATAAGAATAATTTCAGTTTTTGATAAACGTATTGAGAGGCGTGAGTTTTGGCAATAATTTTTTTTTCTAAAAATGTACAAAATTTTCAGTGTTAGAAATTTGTTAAAAGTCTGTAGGCACACTTTGCTATGTTGCTAAAAAGTTACTGGTACTATTTATCTTTTTTAAAACTTAAAGCTCCTGGGCGAGATAAGAAAAATAAACCAGTCACTAATATTTAACTAAACAGGAGTGGAAAAAAAATCCCCAGAATGAAGGTATTGCTTCAATGTCAGGCGCAAAAATAATTTGTTTATTTTAACTAAATTAGTAAAAAAAAAAATAATTTTGTACAATATATTTAAGAGCGAATTGTGATTATGTAACGTTCTGCAGAGTAGCTAATTAATCTGTAAAAACAATAAGTGAAAGAATCTTTTACATTTTAAAATAGATTTATTTAGAAATTCTTAATTTTCAATGTCATCGTACAGAAATTGTGTTGCGATTCTGAATTTCTAGAAATGCATTTTGCTGCTAATTTTCAGTTTTACCCCGAATTACATATGTATAAAGTATAGATCCAGGATATTGTCATATTTTAAAGAATATTTATAAAAATGCAACAGCAACAATTAGATTACATAATGATACTTGGAAAGTCAACATCGATAAGGGTATAAGACAAGGTGGCTCCATATCTCCAAAACTTTTTACAGCAGTGCTGTAAGAAGTACTTTGTGGATTAAAATGGGAATCTAAAGGAGTGAAAGTAAATGGAGATTATTTAAATCATTTAGATTTTGCAGATGATATAATTGTTTTTGCAAATAATGCTTTAGTGCTGCAGGAAATGTTGCAGGAGTTATCAGATGAAAGTAAAAAAGTAGGATTAAAGATAAATGTTAAAAAGATTAAAGTAATGTTCAATGGATTTTTTCAAAATATGAAAATAAAGATTGATTATGATGAGTTAGAAGAAGTTAACAGCTACAAATATTTTGTTCAGATTATTAATATAGATGGAAACAATGGATGAAATTAATCATAGAATTAAACTTAGTTGGAGTGCTTTTGGTAGAAATAACTTGATACTAAAAGGAAATATGCCGATGTGTTTGAAAAGAAAGGTTTTGAATAAATGTGTTTTACCAGTTCTTACTTATGGATCTGAGACTTCGACACTTAATAGAAGAGCAATACAGAGACTTAAGACCACTCAAAGAAGTATGGAGAGATGCATGTTGGGGGTAACAAGAAGAGATCGAAAACGCAGTATATGGGTAAGAGAACAATTAGGTGTTATTGACATCATTGAAAAAATTAAAAGACTGAAGTGGAGTTGGGCTGGACATATTGTTAGAAGAGATGATAATAGATGGACAATTGAAATCTTAAACTGGAGTCTAAGAGATTGTAAAAGACCCAGAAAAAGACCACATGTGAGATGGATGGATGAAATAAGAAAATGTGCAGGGGTGATGTGGAGAAAAGAAGCAAAAGATCAGAGAAGATGGTTTGAACTTGGAAAGACCTTCATCCTGCAGTGGATTGATAATGGTTGATGATGATGATGATTCTCGCTTATAAGTTGTCTCTTAGTTGAGTAAACAGTGGTCTTTACATGACATTATAAAAAGAAATACCAAGGTTTGCAACTCAACCTTATTATTTTGATATTCAACCTTTTATGAAATCCTGAACAATAAACCGTTGATTATATTTTATTTATGTTATTCAATAGGTTATAAAATCCTTGTGTAGGCCATTTTTATCGAAATAGATTTCAAAGTTTTGTTGACGGCAGTTACAGATTTTAATGCAATCAATCAAAAAACAAACTATACTCTCTTTCAGTGAGGTTATTTATGAGTTAATAAAAAAAATAGATAATTTTTGAATTCATTCAAAAATAAACTAGGCATTTATAATCAATTTTTAAAATGATGATAATAAAATAGAGCACCCAAGCTTCTAATTATATATATATAGTTGTAGCAGATTTACTATTTTCGTATAGAAAACAATAGTTATACAAATTTAAAATGACCAAGGATTTTTGTAACAATCTTATGCTAGAATATTTACAATTTGGTTTGTCCTAAATGCTTTAAAAGATGTTTATTTTTTCTTTCTTTTATCAACAACAAATCATTAAAAAAAAAATGTAAACACTGGCATAAGTATTTTAATCTTTTAATCAAAATAAATCTTTTTTTTTCTGATAATAGTTTTCTGTCTATTAGCTGCCCCGGGTTCGCTTTCCGGTCAACGCATTTGACATATATATAAAACCCTAGATCTCATGTTCATTCCATGTGTTTGTACTATTATCAGTTTATGCAAACCTGTTTTAATTGTTCGGTTTACCAAATATGTAGAGAGGTCTTTTCCCAACATTAAGGGTTCCCACTCTTTATCTTTTTGACTTTTTATATTGTTTTTGTTTTAATTCTACGTTAGGTTAAGTTCAATCTTTTTATTGTAAAAAGCTAAATAAGAAAACAAAAATTCTTTCAGTCATAATATTCATGCATCTGTATGGAATCATATTTCATTACCTGATTTTTTCTTTAACCATTTTTTGATAAAGAATTCATGTATAATATATACATGACTTTAAAAATTAAGAAAAATATGTTTTTAATATAAAGTAAATTATCTGCAGTCATATATCAATGTGGTTAATACCTCGTTTAATTTATCCCCTTTCTCACACTAGCTCTTATTCTTACAATTAAATTACTTCCAACTGTAATACTTTCAACTTAAGTAACTTTTGTAATTTTTTTTTCTCTTTCATTTTTCTATTTAAAGCAAACAGTTTATTGACGTGTAGATTTTATTGATATGAATGTCATGGATTTTTTTTTATATATATGTCATAGCATCGACCGGGATGCAAACCCACAACTGTCTGCGACCAACTACTAGCTTGTAAGGCGGTTGCAATGACCTCTCGGCTAGACTCCACAACTATCATCCTTTTAGGAATTTTGAACAATAAATTATTCATCATCGCTACCATCATCATTATATTATTATTTATTAATATTTCTGCTACCATTACTTCTATATTATTACTGATATATTTTACCCCCCCCCCTCAATAAAAATACTTTGAAAAACCAAAAAAGCGAATGCTAATATATGTTCTATATGTTCTACATATATGCTCTGTTTCACTGGAATTCTTTCACTGTATTATCTAACTTCCCTTTTAAGTATGATTACAAGTATTTCACATTTAATTAAACTTACAATTTTTTATTAAGAAGTTGGTTAAATAGCGATCCAATACAGATTGATGTATAGGTATTTAGTTAAGTCTCTGGCTTTCTGCACTCTATTTTAAATAGACCTAAAACAACAGTAAAATAATAACAAATGAAATTTCTGCATAAGAAATTTCCAGTTTTGATACACAAAAAGGATTGTTTAAAAAACTAAAGGTTTTGCCAACTATCAATTATTGAGTGGGAAATGCCTTCTTTTCCAATCCTGCATTCAGAAAGAGTAGGATGACTTTTTCATATCCTTACATGTGCTCTTGGAAGACCAATTCTCTTCATCATATTGTAGCACCACCTACTTTAAGCTTGGAAAATCAATGAATACCAAATGATCTATGCCATAATATCCACATACCAGTTTGTGGCTTTTGCTTTCATGACTCAGAACTAAGGTTCAGTGTTATAAATAATGCACTTATATTATCTAACACTTACTTTCCATTCCTTTATATTATTCAAGCTAATGGCCTGAATTTTCATGCTAAATCCTAATCCTTACTGATAAAGGACAAAGTTAAAAACTGATGTGGAATAGTGATATTATAGCATTGTATTAGATAACTCTAGAATGACATTAGAAAAAAACCGTTCTTAAAAATATAATAATAAGTAAAGTCAGGTTACAGTAACCATGTTGTTTAAAATATATAGAAACTGATTTGGTGCCATATCTATATAACTATGTAAATGTGTTAGCTTAAGTTCAAAATTGTAGAAGTTTTTTTAATTTCGGGTCATTATCTTGAATAATACATCTTTACTCTGCTTAGCAAGATAAATTGATCCTCCAAATCTCATTATTACACAAGAATATACAAAGAACAAGTAATTATAATGGTTTCCTTTGGGGAAAAAAATTGCTGATTACTCCAGCTCAAAATTACACTATAAGCTTTGAATAAAGAACTTAACTTAATATATAGTAATTTTAAAACACTCTTAATGTACATTATATACTTGTAACTTCAAGAATTTGGTGATTTTTATCTTGGAAAATGTTATACAAAATATACTACAACTGTATGTAGAGAAAAGCTTTATATTATATAATTAGCAAGGCATGCCTAGGATGCCTTTGACTTCTTAAGATTAATAGTCATAATCATGGCAATGATCATGAGAAGAAATTGTGATAGTTATTAGGAAATAAATCACTATAGAAATTTGCATATTTGAATGGTAAATAAATTATTTATATTGGCCATTTGTTTGAAAAGAAAATGCAGGAATCTTTTTTATTGATTATATGTTTATCTTTGGCAATGTGCCAGATCTCTTTCACTTTGTGTTTGGCATCATTATATTCAAAGCAGACAATGCTGATGGAGATAGGTTTGAAGATGTGACCTAGGTTAGATTCATGTTTATAGAAAATTGATTTTGCATTGATATGCTCTTTGGTTCAGCTATATAAATACCTGTTGGGCAATATGGGTGAATAAATTGGCACACAATTCTCCATAATGAACAGCATGGAAGTTAGTATAGCTGCATCCAATTTGGTAAACAATTTGAGATCTCAGTTCCAAAGGTGATGTATCTTTGATGTTGTTAATTAGTAGATTCAGAATAGGATGGGTGCAAAGACCAACTTGATGAGTCACAGCACAGACTTTGTTGATATGATGGGTAGCCCCAGGAATGTAAATCGATGATATCTAAGGGTTGTCATTGGTTTTGATGAATGGATGTTTGATTTTAGAATAAAAGTTTTTTATGGTTTGTATGAGAGCTATATTTTTATATCTAACATTGCATAAATCTGTGATATAAGTTTTGATATTGTTTTTTTTTTTGTCAAATTCAGGTTTACATAGATTATGGTTTCCATATAATGCTTTGAGACCCATTAATTGTAGATTTTGGTATAGTAGACTCAAGGCATATAATTCCTCGCATGAGAATAAGCCTAACAAGTATTTTGTAGTTTAATTGAGTGATTTCACACTGAATATATAAGTCTAAGAACTTGATATCTTTTAGTTTATCTTCATTCTCAATTATTTTAATAAAGAAGCATTTGATAGATCCTGTTGTGTTTCTTTGATTTGTTTGACAGTGGTGCAAATAAGGATATCATCCACATACCCTATATATAAAAAAGAAGAAATTAGCTTAAAGTATTTAGGTATATTGGATATAAAAATATAGTTCTTATCCAAACTGTAAAAAATATATATTCTAAAATCAAATATACATACATCAAAACCAATGACAGACCCTAGATATTACTGCTTTACATGCTTGGGATATCCATCATATCAACAAAGTCTGTACTGTGACTCATCAAGTTGGCTTTCACACCCATCTTATTCTGAATTGGCTAATTAACAACACCAAAGATATATTGCTTTTAGAACTCAAATGGTTTAAAAACTTGAATGCAGTTATACTGTCATGCTGTTTATTATAGGGAATTGTATGCTAATTTATTTATACATATTGCACAACACAGATATTTATATAACTGAGCCAAAGCACATATAGCTGATGCAAAATTACTTTTCTATGAGCATGAACCTAACCTAGGTCACACTTTTGAAACTACCTCCACCAGCATTAACTGATCTGAACATAATGATGCCAAATGCAAAGTGAAAGAGGTCTGGTTTATTGCCAGAGATAAACACACAATCAACAAAAAATATTCCTACATCCCCCTTTTTAAAAATTGGCCAATATAAATTATTTATTTACGATTCAAATATGCAAATGTTTAATTGTGATTTATTCCCTAATAAAAAGCACAATTTCTTTTCACAGTCAGTGCCATGATTACTATTACTGTTAAGTATTCAAAAACAAGCTAGGAATATCTTGCTAATTATATAATATAAAACTTTTCTTTACAAACAGCTGTACATATATTTTGTTAAATTGTGCTGTGTGTATTATGCTAATATGCACTTAAAATATTGAACTGGATGCTTTATCCACTTCAAAAGTAAAATCAACATCAAAGAGTATATTTTTAGAGATTTTCACAGACAGAGAAAATCATATTTAGAAATTTTGTATTTTATATTTTTATGTATTAAGAGTACATGCCACAACACATGTACTTGATTATAGATAGAAATGGTAAAAACATTTTAATTTAAAGAATTTTAATTGCGATAAGTTTCTTTTTTTATTTTGTTGATTTTAATTTATTTTAAAAGCTAAGCCTTATTTTTTCATTTACTTACATTTAATTAATGTTTAAAAATAGATAAGAGCCGTGGCTGGATTTTGTTATTTAATTAAGATTAAGTGAAATATAGAGATTTACCCTGGTCAAAGCCTTTTAATCAAGATTAGGCAGGAGATAACAATTTCATATAAAAATTCATGTTTTTGGCTAACTTTTATATTTTCTAATTGCGAGCAGTGGATGCCCCAGATTTTTGACAATTGCTGATCACATCTTATATTACAACTGCTGATATATTTTTGCAAATGTAAAATTACTGATTACTATTTGCCATACTAATAGTGATCATCCATTTACCATGCCAAAACTACATGCCATGAGAAACCTTCCCAAAAGTATGCAGTGCTAAATTAATCCAAGATGAACCTCAGATCTTCATAATTATAACATCATAAACATAATCCTAGTCCAGAACTGATCCTAAATATGGCCTTCATACTCCTGAACAGATAAATGGAAATCAAAAACCTTCATATTGAACTCTAGATAAACCTAAACTGTATGTGCTCTGCTGGTATAAATTAGCTGGACAAAACATTATGCCTCAAAGATAAATGAACATTTTCATATTATAACCAGGGCTTAAAATTTCTTTGGATAAATCTCTTTGTTTAAGTCTCAGCTTAATATAAAAATAAATATGCACCTATAAATAAATTATGTATAATTAGTTAAATATTATTAATTATTTTGTAAATATATATTTTTATTATTATATGTATTGAAGTCCTAGTATTAAGATTTTATATTTTAAATTTATTTGTCCGAGAGTCTATTGTGAGTTTATATTTTATACTTATTGTTTTGTTTTTTTTACATCATTAATGATTGTTAAAAGCTTGGGCAAATACTATTAGTTTTTTTTTTAAACTCACCTGTTTCCAATCTTTGATTGAAATTAATTTAGTTAATCTGTGTTTGCATTTCATACAGACCATAAATCTTTTGGCTAGCAATTTAGTGATTATATACTTCTGTTTTTTTTTAAAGTAAGATATTTTGATTTCTTATGTTTCAGATTGCATAAATGCATAATCTTTTCTCTTTGTTTGTATGGGGTTTAGCCTTAAAAGTACAAAATGACTTCTTATGAATGTTTGTGGCCATATGATATCCTAATTAAGGAAAGATCACTCTGTGCTATTCATTAAGCTCTGTCTAAGACTGTCTTTATTAAAATCGTTTAAAAAAGGAAAGTGGAATTTGTTTAGATAAATCACTGGCAGGAAGAAATCATAAATACCTTTAATTCTTAGGTGAAAAAATGAATTTATCTGCTGAAGTGTTTAATGTGATAATGTGCATGTACACTCTCTGATAAACCAGGTGGAGGAATTTGAGTCAAACTTTTATATTTTGTTTGATTAATATTTATTTTGGAATTTAAGAAAGTATTAATAATTATAATTGCTTGTGGATGATGTTTGTCTCTGTGTCTTTTCCTCAATTGTCTAAACAATGTTAAAGCTCTCTTTCTTTCCCTAGGTCTAACTGGATATCATTAATCATCATCAACTTTTTTATCACTGTAATTAAATTTTCTAGGTTGACAGTAGTCTAAAGATACCCTCAGTGAACTAAAGAAGGGAAGAAGTGACCATTACAATATATATGTATGTATGTATGTATGTATTGTGCCGGTCAAAAATGTATGTCCATCCAACAAGATTTAGAATCTAAGCAAAAGTATCCTGAATCCAATGATGCCCGAGACCCATAGGTCAGGGGCAATCATGAATTCTAACCTATTTGCCCATTCCCTAAATCCATAAAACTACGGACAACACCTATGGTGATATCACATGAATTCATTCCTTCCTGGCCCAGTGCTACATTTTGCATGAGAACTCAACTGGTGATGATGATGAATAAAGAAGTCAATAAAATTAATGGACACCAATATCCACACCACATTGAAAAGTATTTATACATTTTGTATAAATTTATAATAAAATATTTTTTTAAAAGCATATATTCATTTAAAATACAAACTCAATCTTACGAGCTATTTAGAAATAAGTAACAAAAACTCATTAATCTCCCCCTTTCTATTGCACAGTGGGTTATAGAAGAAGTTCATAAAACTGAGGTTGATTGGTATTTACCAATAATATTAAGTGAAAAATATAAAAATATCATTAAAAATAAATTATAACTGCACTAAATTATAAAAATAATAAGAAACGTGAGTTGGATGAAAGTTTTACAGTGATATTAATTTATATTGTAAAGAATTGACACAAAGAAAATAATTATTAATTTAACATACTCGCTGATTAGTGAGTTAAAAGAGATTCAAAATAAAGAGAATGTTAATTTTAAAGAGTTAGAAGTTAGAATTCAGGTAATGCGATTATAATGACGTTGGGCTTGTTACCTCATGAGTCTATGGAATGAAGTCCTGATGAATCTTATGTGGAAGGCGGCTTCTTTGATTGTTTTGTGGCAGGCAAATTCTGCTTGATCTAAAAGCATGATTCTTGGCCTCAGCAGTTCTCTGACAGCATGGGCACTCTTGATTGGTAAGAGTTACATCTCTGCATGATGAAGAGTTGAGATGAAGATGGAGGGGAAGGCATCTTAGGCCCCTCTACTTAAAAACTATTTCAAAAATCAAACAGATGTGGAATCAGCTAGCGACTATTGACCCAACTCTAACACAATAGATTTTTAGCTCTATTTATACAAGTTTTGTGTTATTTAAAGAATGTTTTTAATTAAACTTTTTAACTCAAATGTAATCCTGAATCTATAGAAATATTTTCTCTATTGTTATTGGAGATGCAATCGCTAGATAACTGTCCAAAAATAAATTCAAATCAATTTCCAGATTGGAAATAGATTTGATAAAAATGTTAACAGCTAACTTAAAATCAATTAGCTTTGTTTTAAATTTTACTTTCCTTAACTTTGATTTAAAAATTCCTTTTAAAATCATAAAACAAACTAATGTTCACATCCCTTTAATTACTTTTGGACAGTTAGTGGTTGCAACTTCCATCTTGAATTTTTATGTAGTTTATAACGAAAAATAATTACAAAATAAATAAAACATAATTAAAGAAAAAAATACAAAATTATTTACAATATTTGTTTGTACTTTTATATATGTGTGTGTGTGTGTGTGTGTATGCTCCATTAATATATGTATATATCTGAATCATCTAGAGACATTAATATCAAAATAATTAAAGAAATTTTATTTAAAATTTATATTTATAACTTTCATAGATGCTTTTCAGAAATATACATATAGTTTATATACATGTAATAAAAAAAATAAAAAAAGAGCAGGATGAAATGTGGGTTTGAAGCTCGATCTTGGACTAAGGTCGACTGCTTCAGTATGATAATGCAACTTAAATCTATGTAAAAAAAACTTAGCTTAAGATTGTTCTTTCTGATGATCCATTCATCAATTATAATTATATAGCTTTCTGAGCCATAAATTACTCATTCTAAAGTTCACCGTTGCATTCTAAATCCTTTGATTTTTTTTTTTTTGAGGACTATAAAGATCATCTACTTTTTGGATTTTCTTTTCAGATGGTAAGCTGTGATTTTATGATTTTGGAAAGTTTGATGCACCTAGATAGTTTGAGCATTTTTTTCTGTTTTGTCTGGTGATGGTAAATGTGGGTAAACTGATAGAACAGATTACACAATTTTTTTCTCTTTCCACTTGACATATGATATCCATTTTGGTTTCCAATCTCAGAGATTTTTATTTTTTATTTTTTTGTGGTCATATTAGTTGCTGCCATGATTGTAGTTGAAAATGCATGTAGCTTTACACTTTTATACAGAATTTTTAGGAAAAAACCCAGCACCTTTTAACTATTCAAAAGTGCAACAGTATGGATGGGAAAGTGAAAGTAACAGGCAAAACTCTTCATACAGTAGTGCCACTCAGTGCAAGCCAGAGTAATCAATAGATGCAAGAAAGCTTGTGTATAAAATCTCTATCTAGTGCCTACTACTACTAAATGATCTGCATAGGGAGCACACTTATTGCTCATTATGGAATATTAATAAATAAATTATACTTAATGTTTCCTGTTTTAATAACAGTTACGAGCAAGTGTAAGAAATGGTGATCATCTGAAAGTGAAAGTAAATTAGCAGTTATCAATGTTTTGAATTCTTCATGCAACAGTTTCTCATTGCACTGGAAAAAATTCATACTGAAAGTGTATTTTTTAAAATTTGTATTACTATATTATATTACTTACATGAAATTATTTAGAATTTTTCAAAAAAGGTTTATAACAGTTTATTTAATTGATTATAAAGACTTGTTGATCATTACTGTAGGAATAGCAAAAATAGAATACAGTACATTATTAAAACTTAATCACAGTTAACATCAACAAAAATACTCTGAAGTATTAAAAAAAGGATCTAATGCATTCTGTGTTTCAATATTGTAATCAATATTTAAGGCTTTTTTTACAGTAATGTAGTGTCACGGACAAGTTGATTTAAGATTTGTTGAAATTCTTTATGTAAAATTAAAGATTCATAAATAATATGTGTATAAAAAGTATTGGAATTATTAATGTAAATTGTCATGTAAAAATAATCATATATGGGTTTAAGGTTAAGTAAAATGTACTTCCAAAATGCCTCGCCTTATAAGGTAAAAATGGGGATAAATCAAAACCCATAGGGACTAGCGAAGAGTTCAGCTGACTGACCATATAAGGAAAAGTATTTATGGAATGTTTTGTTAGGACTCCAGAAGTCGGGTATATAAATGAGATGTAGAGGGAGAATTGGGGGATTAGTAGAAAAAGTTAGACTACAGTGGCCCTAATGGACAGACCTATGATACCCAACTTTAAAGTAGTGCTTTAACCGATGTATGTAACAGTAATATATATATTTTAATTTGCAGGAAATTAAACTAATAATTTAACTTACTCAAATCTGTCTAAAGTCTCATTTATTTGACACATACATGTCAAAGCTGACGCAGTTGACAGGATCACCGTAGACAGATTTTGGGAACAACAAATATACGTCGGACTTCAGTATTAAACCAAAAAAGGGAACCGCAACTGGAGATAAATTCATGTGTCGAAAATGGCTGCCAACATACAATTGCGAATAGCAGACTTCGATGTTGAAAATCCGGGTAACTGGCCATTATATGTAAAACTAGTAGAAAAACATTTCCTGGCAAATAGTGTCAAGGAAAATGATATAAAAATAGCTACTCTTTTGGGTTTTGCAGGAATAAAAGTATTGGAAATAGCCAATCATTTGTGTGAGCCAGATGAGCCTGAAACATTACAATATAACGAGGTAGTCATGAAATTAACTGCAGATTTCTGCCCTCTACTGTCAAAACATATCGCGAGATTACATTTCAGACTACAATGACAGGGAAAAAATGAAACTTTTAGAGAATATGATGCGGCACTACGTGAATTAGCAAAAAATTGTGCTTACAGCCAGTTCTCAGAAGAAGCACTCCTTGAACAATTATTACTGGGAATATATGAAACAAAATTCTGCGAACAGTTATTAGCGGACTCGACAATAACATATAAGGAAGCAATTAAAAGGGGAACGGCACATGAATCAGTAATCAACCAAGCTAATGAATATATAATTAACACACTGCAGCATATACAGTATCTGTCAATCCAGAGAATAATTGAACAAGAAGGGAAAGGAGGAGCCAGAAAGATTATAGGTGCAATCGTGTATGTTACAGCAGGAAAACCAGGACACCTCGAGCGAAATTGTAGTCAATCCCAGCACAACCCATCAAGCCACATAGTTTGAGGACCTCTAATGAGAGATCTCAATAATTTAAGTTTAAGAAAACCATCAACAGAAATTTATGAGATAAAATCATTTAAGAGCACAAAGTCTGAAATTAGGAAAACAGTATACATAGAAGGAAGGCATTTAAAAATGGAAATAGATAGCAGCTCGAGAGTATCTCTGGTATCCCTGAGAGATTGGAAGAACATTACTAAAGAAACCAGTTTTTCTAAAAAAAATCGAGAGGACTTAAGTTTGTGCTAGAGACGTCATTGGAAACATGGTTGAGATCATCGGAAGAGTTTTGGTGAGAGTAAAATTAAACGTGAACAGCAGAGTGCTACCATTATTCATTGTGTATAACCGAATAAACCCACTGATCGGTAGGAACTGGTTCCGACCACTGGGAATTACAATCAAGGTAATAAAAAAAATTTATATTGGAAAGGAAATACAAAATAAATCCCCACTTTGATTTAGAACAAGGTTGGGTCAAAAACAAACAACACCAGTGCAACTACAGTTAAGGGATATGCAAAAACTGGAAAGAATCATACGCACAGTGGAGCAAGATGAATGAAGCATCTGAAGTAAATAATGTGAGTTCGTGCAATTTGGCTAAAAACAAATGAAAACCAATTGTGAAAGTTAAGAGTGACAGAAGAGAAAATGCTTCCAAATCTAAAAATCCGATAAGCAAACTTGGGGAAAGGAATATGAGAACTTTTGATAAAAGTAAGGAAGAAATAATTCATGAATGGCAGTGACAACATAAAAGATGATTACGTGAAGCAGCTCGACAAAGGCATCAAGAATGGCTCCAGGAGAAAGAATTTGAAAAAAGGCAGAGAGAAGAAGCTATAAGATTATGGATGGAGCATGAGAAGTTCATTGTTGATGAGATGGTGTACAAAAGACATTTTAATCACATTCACCACCAGAGGGTTCCAAGCTGGAAGGAAAGACACCCCAACAAAAACAACATGAACAAATCAAAAGAGACTTTGTGGAATAGCCAATAGTTCTGGAGTGGGAGGAGGAGTGTAGTGTCATGGACAAGTTGATTTAAGATTTGTTGAAATTCTTTATGTAAAATTAAAGATTCATAAATAATATAAGTATAAAAAGTATTGGAATTATTAATGTAAATTGTCATGTAAAAATAACCATATATAGGTTTAAGGTTAAGTAAAATGTACTTCCAAAATGCCTCACCTTATAAGGTAAAAATGGGGATAAATCAAAACCCATAGGAACTAGTGAAGGGTTCAGCTGACTGACCATATAAGGAAAGGTATTTATGGAATGTTTTGTTAGAATTCCAGAAGTTGGGTATACAAATGGGATGTAGAGGGAGAATTGGTGGATTAGTAGAAAAAGTTAGACTACAGTGGCCCTAATGGGCAGACCTATGATACCCAACTTTAAAGGAGTGCTTTAACCGATGACATGTAACAGTAATGTATATATTTTAATTTGCGGGAAATTAAACTAATAATTTAACTTACTCAAATCTGTTTAAAGTCTCATTTATTTGACGCATACATGTCAAGAAAGTACTATGCAAATTTAAATAAACAGCACTTTATATCCGAGTATGCTAGCTATCATATTTTTTTGCTATGCGATGTCGCATTTTATTTAAGTGGGGTAGTTATTTTCTTGGAAATTACTTAAATTTTTTTATTAGATTAGTATCAGTGAAGTCGGAAATACAAACTATTTAAATAAATAATAAAGGTATGAATATTTTTCAGTTTATTTGCATTACATTTTTATCATAAGAACTTTACTATTAAATGTACAATGTATACAATTTTATTCTTTTTTTTTAAAACTGAAAATACGTTAGCAATACAATTGTGACAAAGTTTGCAATTCTGAAACAAATTAGAGATGTTTTGAGAAAATAGATCAAGTGGTACTTTTAATTTACATTTAGTAATTTTTGATCATACAAAGTTCATTATTCTGATTTTTTCCCCCAAAATAATAATTACGATAACTAAATTATAATACGGTAATGGTAATTTTTATTGCAAGCACTGTTTTTAAACTAATGTACACATTTTAAAATTTAATACTGTATTAGTATATGTGGTTGTTGTAAGTCATTAAAATATGATTTTGATTATTTATTATACCGAATAAAACACTTTTTTTGGTCTTGTAATCATTAGCAATGAAAATCTTTACTTTGGATATGTCATTTATGAAGTACTGATTGGTTTGCACCAATGCTGGATGAAAATTAAATACTATGCTGTAAATTCATTAATTTATTTTAAGTTTATAATCAAAGTATTGTATTCAGTACTAATACTTTATACCATATTGTGTATTACGAATAAACTCTGAACTGTACAATTTCAGCATGAAAATTTCTGTTTTACTTTTGGATGTCATGGCATTTATAACTACCCTATGGAATCATCATTCTCACAAAATGACCACTATTTCTAAAAATGGTTACCAAAAAAAAATGTTTGAAACTTTTTTTAAAGATCATTATAATGAATAATCAATTGTAAATCAAAACTGTGAGTACAAATTTATGATAATCATTATTGTGAATCCTCACATAACATCCAAATGCTAAGTAGGGTATAAATATATAATGAAGTAAAATGTGCCTTAGATGCATAAATGTATTAATTTAAGTTTTAATTTCTAGTTCTCACTAACCAGGAAAATGTAATTTGGGATTTTATAACTTTATATTATCTGGCTTCTAAAGTAGGATGAAGACATTATATACCTTCATATGCTTATACTTTTATAAATACCTATATAAATATATTTTTTGTATATCTCTAAAACTCTTGACAATGATCATTTGATTTAAATCTATGCTACTGCATTTACAATTTAATTTGACAAGGTGTTTAAAGCATACTTTCTGTATAGCAGAGATCCACAAACTTTTTTTTTGGAAAAGAGTCATCTAAATAATTGTCTAATTAATAATGGTTTGAAGAAAATGAATTTTTTAAAGAAATTTTACAATTTCAAGCACAAAAAACTGGGCCAAAAAAGAATAAATAAACTATTATACAGCTACAAGAAGTATATTATTGTCATAAATTTCAGATGTCTTAATTTCATATTATTTGTTTAATTGAACAAGCATTTCTCCAAGTATCTTTCTAAATATGTATGTATTTTTCAAAAATCAAATTATTTTGATTTTAGATCATCTAGTTTAAATTTTATACAGAGTAGTATCTCATGCTATTTGTAGTCTAAATAGATGTAAACTTTTTTTCTTCTGTTTTAAAATAATTGTTTTTTAGTTATTTTTTTAAATGACTATTACAAAACTTGTTGTAACTAATGGAAACAGTAGTAAAAAACAATTTATTTCATTATAATAACTAATTTTTAAAAATCAATCAAGTGAATTCAGTTATATGGCTGTATTTCTTTTGTTTTTATACAAACATTTTAATATGTAATAATAAAAAACAAATATTAAATGATATTTAAATAAAGTAAATATTCTTTTTAGGAGAGGTATGAGATACCACTTGTAGCATTTACATGACTAAACCACATTGTAGTTGTTACAGGTTAATAATTGTACATTTTTTTATTAAATCAAAAAACTTACTATGGAAAATAGCTGTAAATAAACAGTTATATAAATGTTAGTCTGTCTTACATGATTGAATTTTGATTTTTGTATTTCACTTTTGAAAAAATTGATTTCCAAAACATAGTTCTTTAAAAAATAGATACTATTTTTTTTATTATCAATACAGTCATGAGTGGTCAAGTGTCACCATTATGGCAGTATTAATCAAATCCATAATAACAGTTATGGTTATTGACAGTCACCTATAAGGAGCATTGGATTTGCATTTCCACAACATTATTAATGTTTATGCTATTAATGTTTATGCTATTCAAGCTAGTAATTTAAAAGTTTCAAATACTATAACTTAGGTTTTAAATGCAAGTTAACTTATTTGGATAGCTATATAGTTCTGTCATTAAAACAAGAAATATATAAGTTAGTGATATTATGATTTATATATTGAGCAAATGAGTTGGGTTGGATTTAATTTTCAAATTATCAGTTTATCAAATATAATGTTTTTCACTGATGAAAACCACATTAATGCAGATTGCTGTTAAATGGGATGATTTTGGGTTTTAACAGTCTTTATACTTGACTGCAGTATAAGGTATACTTTAAAAATTTTAAGAGTGACTTATGCATTAATTTTGTAATAAATTTGTTTACTGGGATTTTGAACATGCTTAAATAAATTATTTTTAAAATATTGTAAATGTGATTTATGATTAATAAATAAATGGACAAATAAATATTGCAAAAGATATATTTCCATATCTAATGTACATTTTAAAATCACTTATTCATTATGAATATATAGAATTCACATCTGAGCAAAGTGACATTCTTTTCAATAGACTAAGGATATTTTTCAGACAGCTGTTTTATAGACACTGAGTTAATCATCCTATATTAAGCAGTAAACAGATATCTAGAGGATAAACAAGAATGTAAAAACGCTAAAATCTTTATCCAATAGATGGAAATCCTAGTATGTACTGCTTTCTAACTATTGTTTCCTTACATGAGCAGTTAAAAAAACCTTTACTCAGCAATAAATTATTTAATAAACCTTTCAAATTCTGACATTCTCTATTGTTACACTTGGTGAAAGTTTTTGTAAATGTTCAATCTTATATTTCAGTATAAATTCTTTATTTTATACTAAAACTCAAGAAAATCATGTTTGAACTGTATAAATATTTGAAGATTGAATTGCAAATAAGAATAAAGGATGTAAACATTACCAATGATGTGGATGTAAACACTCAGAGAATGAACAAATTCTTTTTTATTTTAATTTTTTTTAATGTGAACAAATGAATGTGGATTTATGATAAATCTATCAAATCCTGCTTTAAAATCTGATATTTGCTTTCTAATTATTAAAATATTTGAAATAATTCATCATGTCAATATTGATAGGTGATGAATTATGTGATGAGTTTCAATAAAGCTTTGTCAAATCTATACTGTTATTTTTCATTATTAATATTATTAACTTTTATTTATAAAAATAAAACATAATTGAATTAAATGAAATTAAATATATGCATTCTTTTTGTTTAGTGTATAAAAATAATCAGAAATATTTAATAAACAAGTAAAAACATTTTTTATTTCAAAAACTTTGAATGAAAATGAAATTATAAGGATGGAATACCTTTAAAATAAGTATTTCTTTTGAGAAGAATAAAGATTATTGATATTTGCTGATTGTGCATAACATACTGATAAAATAAAAAAAATACTGATCTTATCAGATTTTTTTAAAATAAAAAAGTCAATAAAAGCAGTTACACAGAATATAATACTAGTTATGATAACAATAAAATAGTAATCTATAGATAGTGGAACTATCATGCTTTTTCTGAGAGAAACACCCAATGATTCTCAATATCCATTTAAAAAGGTGTTTCACCTTCCTTTTGCAGATTATCTCTATGAAAAAGAATTTAATGGTTACATTGACATTACATTTTAAATTATCAACTTTTGATCACTGATTGCATCTTCTTTAGAATTAAACTGGTGAAAGATTTAAATTTGCTAATGCATGTTTTATTTATAGGATTCGACATAGAACAGATTTAATAAGTAGATAAATAAATGAAAATTAATAAAATATATGAAGAAATTCATTTAAAAGCTGCATATTATTAGAAATTTATTTTTTCTTATAAATCAATGACTACTTTTTTTAAAATACATCTTTAAATATGTATTAAAAAAAATACTGTCAAGCGTTGTTAGCCGAGAGGTCATCGCAGCCGCCTTGCAAGCAAGTAGTTGGTTGCAGACGGTTGTGAGTTCGCGTCCCCCGGCCGATGTTATGACATATGGAAAAAAAATAAAAAATACAAACAAAAACAAATAAAATATTCGCGAATGGCGAACAAAAACAAAAAATAACACTTTCATTCTTTATGTTTTTATTGAAGAGTAAGCAGAGTGAAACTCCCAATTTGTGGAAGAATAGATGAAGATTTTTGTAATTAGGCAAAATTCATTTTCTAAAATATTTTTGTCAAAAAGCCAACAACAACAATAAAATGCTATTATTTATGATAATGATAACTTTTTATATTATTTTGATTAAAAAATTTGAAATGTATTAAAAAATATAGGAAATAAATATTAAAAATATTTATATTTCTTTTTCTTTATTGCTTGTTTGTTTTAAATTTATATATATAAGTAACAAATATAAGCAAGCCGAATAAAATTTTATTGACTGGATAAAATCTTCCTGCGCTGGATTAGGCCCGCAGGATGCAGTTTGGAAACTTCTACTACTCTAAAGCATAATATATACATATTCTGTCATATAGTAATACATAATAAAACACATACCAGATATAAATTATTTTTAGCTCTAAGGTTTAAAATAATATTGGTAATACACAATATATATATATTAAGTTCTAATAATTATATGTAAAATCTAAATGATAAATGTATAAGCCTTTATAAAAAGAAATCTAATTGCATAGAAATAACTAGTAGGAAGGATTTTATATATACAAACTATGTTAATAAAAATTAATAATTATCTTTGCTTTTAAGTAAAAGTAACTTCAAAGCCTATTGTACTCGGTTTTCCTGCTTTCTATTACTTAATCATACATTTTGAATTTTCCCCCATCATTTCCTTTCATTGTCTTTTTTAACTTTAAATCATCTTTATTTTTACTTTTATTTTCGGTTTTGTTTAAATTACATTATTATAAGAAAATTTTATATAAAGGAGATATTTTGGGGGCTCATCAACGGGGGGATCAGAATTAGTATTTTATATCTGTAAAGAACTTTATTGCGTAAAAAATATAACAAGCCTATTATTGTGTAAAAAAAAATTTTTTTGGTAAAAAAAAAAAAGCCTATTATTTCGTACTATGTTTAAATAAAATTAACAAGTATAAATAATAGCTAATCTATTAATAATCATAGAATAGTAATATAAAAGTACTGAAAAATTACTAATACAAAAAAGATCACAATACTAAAAAAACATTATATAAAGCGTACGCACCAAACTAAATACTCAAATAATCCCACCCTCATATATATACACATACATTCATTAATAATTTATTAAAAGGACCAAGTAACGAGCAAATTAAAACATAAGTATATATAGTATACCATAGATAAGGCCTATTAATAACTGATGTGTATATGTTTTCAGCAGTGGCCTGCTAAGAGATTAGCAGAGAGCAGCGCTCAATTTTGTATTATGAATCAAAATATAAAACAGACGAAATGTTTCAAATACAATTATTACTTTTAAAATAATTTAACAACATTTTTTAAAAGTTTTAAAGAAATTAATTATAAAAAACAGCTGAACTTCATTATTTTTTTGCATACTTTTATTTAACTTATTCTGGTCTTTTTTGTCTGAATGTCGGGATCACATTTTGTAATTAATTTTTACTTCTCAATTTTTAATTTACTTTGCCTACATATGTATTCTCAATGGCAATACTTTTTTTAAAGAGTTTGCATACAATTTTAGCAAAAAGTGAAACTGATGCTAGTCTAATACTCATTTTCTTCTACCAGTCTAATTGACAAAAAAATAAGTACTAATTGCAAATCCATTTAAATTATTCTTTGGACTGATTTTGATATATACATTGTGATAAAATGTAATTAAATTCCAAATAACAGTAAATAACAAAAATAAATTCCAATATAAATTTTAATCAACAGTAGTACTTTTATCTCAAATAAATAAATGTATTAAAGGCTAAATAAGGTTACATTTTGTCTTCATTGTTTTGATAATTATGTATTACAAATGATTATTAAGATAAAAAAGAAAATTAAATAAGGTTTTTAGTCGATATGACTGGAGTGTGTACTTTGTTGATATAGTTCTTATGTTGCATAGTTCTTGGGGATATGGAATAGTTTCCAGGTCTCATCGTAGATGAACTTTGATGATAAGATTTTGTCTCTTTTTTTTAAATTTTTTGTAATGATTGTATAAAGCAGAGGTCTTCATCTGGGTGGGGTTGTGTGTACATTTTTTTGCACCTCATATGAGTATGTGAGGAATATTGAGTCTTATTAATGGAAATTGTCTTCTTTTGATGCATTCTTGTATTGATGTTATTAGGTAGTAATCAACTTTTATATTTTGGTAAATAATGGTTCTAATTCTCCTGAGTCCATTACATGTATTTACAATATGAGAGTATGTTTCTTCTTCCCTTTTACAGTTGGGGCATACTGGGTCCACTTTACTGATTTGTCATTTGACATTAAGAAACCATAATGTCGACATAGCATCCAGGTTTATCTTTACTAGAAAGTCTAGGTATTTGGGTTTTAGGGCCCAGTATTTGAACAGCATTGTTATTTTGCAGTTAGTGATGCCCAATTTTGTGTTTTGTTTATTTATTTCAGGGTTGATAAGTTGTTGCATGTCTCATATTTTGATTTTGTTGGTGATGTAATCTGTTGTTATGTTGGCATGCTGTTGACTGCTTTGGACTAATCATTTTCAACCAAACTGACTTAATTTTAAAATGGAGTAAAGCAGCATCAACTGGAAACCACATGCCTATTTTCATATCCCATAATTTATTAATCATAATATTCACTGATTGTCTGTTTATTATCTTATTTGTATAACAGTGCCTTTTTAATTTTTCTTTTTTCATTATTTCTTTCTTGATCTAAAATCTTAATTCTTTTCATATCAAAATTAAATTTACATTTACAATTTTTATCATGATCATAAAACACTGATTCTGTAAATGAGTCACCCTTATTCCATTTTGAAATTAAGTCAGTTGGGTTGAAAATGATTATGAATATAACTGAAAATACTACTGTTTATTAAAGTTTATATTGGAATTTATTTTTATTTACTGTTATTTGGAGTATAATTTTATATATATATTAAAACTAAAAGTAGAAATTAAAAAAAAAGAACTCTCATTCACATAAATACAATAAAAATTAAAAAATAAATTTTCTTTAGTTTTCATAAATAAAGTATGGGGTGCAAAAATGTTCAAATTAATCCCAAAAAATTATTTAAATAAACTTGCAACTACTTTTTTGTACCAATGCCAATCTATTCATAAAATAAAAATTTTAAAAAGGGTTATTTCATTCAGATAAATACATTGCATCGATACAAGAAAATGGACAATAGTTTTGTAAGTTTATTTAAATAATGCTTTAAGAATAATGATCATAGTAATATTTATGCTCAATACTTTTTTGTGAAAGCTGATGAAAATGTATTTTTTTTTACTTTTTAATGTATTTATGTAAATAAAAGCATTTCTTTAATTCTTTTAATATTCTTTTATTTTTTCAATAAAAAAAAGCGTGGTCAACAAATTTGTTTGTTTAGGACCTATTAACCAAGGTATTGTGTCATTATAATCACCATTTTTAACCATTATCATTCCATGGTAGGGATAAAGGTCTCTTCAAGTTTAATCCAGTTTTTCTAATCCCTAGCCTCTCTTCTCCACATCACACCAGAAAATCTTTTTATCTCATCATCCATCTTCCATGTAGTCTCTTTCTAGGATTTTGCAATCACTTGACATCAATTTAAAATTTTAACTACCATCTATCATCATTTTTTCCAGCACTTTGTCCAGCCTGGTTTCATTTCAGACTCTTACTTTTTAAAATAATGTCAACAATATCTGTTTCTTCTCTTACTTAACTATTTCATTTTCACATTCTTCTTATTGCTCTTTTCACATATCTTTCCATACTTCATTCAGTGGTCTAAAGTTTTTGCATTTTTCTCTTGTTAGATGTCTAAATTTCAGGTTCATAAATAAGAATTGGTAAAACATATCTATTAAAAACCTTTCTTATCAAACACACACGTGCGCGCACACACACATATATATATATATATATATAAAGTTTATTTCTATCAAAAGCACTACATACAAGTTTAATTTTATGGTTAATTTCAACCATTAAATTTCCATCTGTATGAGTAATCTGGCCAAGGTATTTGTAGTTACTAATTTTTTTTAATTCATCAATATCAATTTTTTATTTTCTTTTTCTGGAAAAATTCCATTAAACATTATATTGATGATTATTTATCTTTTCAACATATATGTGTTCAATTGTATCAGTGATATGAGATAGAGTGGTGAGCGGTGGGTCATGTGAAAGTCTGTGCTCATATACCCTATATATTACATATATAATAAGCCTGTATTTCAGTTATTATATAGTAGAGATGTCTGCCCATCCCTTGTATATGTATTAAATAGATTATGTCCTGTACATGAGGAGTCAGACTGACTTTAGGTCAACATGGTATTGACAAGAATCTCGGCCTCAGGGTGGCCTTTGAATATTCCATCATCAGATTTTCAATTGTATTGATGGTTGAAGAGTTGGAGTGTGGAATGGACTGAAGCCTATCCATTAAAGTATGAAGATTGGCTATCTTAATATACATCTGAGCACTTATTGTATATATGTGTAGATATGATAATCTGGACCAACTGATGATTGCTGGTTTAGCATGAAATACATATATTGGTGATTATTTATCTTTTCAACATATAGGTGTTAAAGTATACCAGTGATGTGAGTGGTGGGTCATGTGAAAGTCTGCGCTCATATACCCTATATATAAACATTATTTTAGTTTCTTAGCATTTATCTTTAATCCTATTTTATTATTTTCATCTAATAACTCTTGCAACCATTCCTAATGCTCTGAAGCATTGTTTGCAAAAACAATCACATCATTTGTAAAATCTAGATAATTTAAATAATGTCCATTCATTTTTACTCCTTTAGCTTCCTATTTTAATTCACATTATACTACTTGTAAAACTGTTGTAAAAGTTTTTGAAATATGGAATCACTCTGTTATAAATCCTTCTCAATACTAATATTCTTAGTATCACCATGTAATTTAATTATTGGCATTGCATTTTGATAAATATTCTTCAGAATATGACAATATCCTCAGTTTATACAGTGATGATCCAATGCTTTGTTTATTGTAGAAATACTTATATAATCAACTATCGTTTTATAATCTACAAATCCAAAGCATAATGGTAACTCATATTCATTAGTCATTTCTATAATTTCTCTTAATACTTACATGTGATTCTCTAATGCCAAAATCACTTTTAAATTCAGCTTGTTCTTCCATTTGATTAAAATCCAAAATTCTCTGAAGACACATTGTAATTATTTTGCTAAAAATTTTGTATAGAACTGATAAAAGACTGATAGGTCTGTAATTTCTAATATCATCTTTAACACCTGACTTAAATATCTATATTAATATCATACTCTTCCAATCATTTGGTACATGTTTATCATTTAGACATTTGGGATATAACTTTGTCAAATTCTATTTCTTAATCTGCTTCCTTTAAGATATCATTTATAGTTCAATCATTTGTTGGTTTTTTCCCTTCTTCATAGATTTAATTGCATGTCTCATTTTCTTATTTAAAATGCTGGGCAATTCAGCAGATGTAACAATAATAAATATTTTGTTTTCTTATCTTTATTACTATATACTTTTTATAGAACTCTTCCACTTTCCAACATATTTCATGATATCATCTCTCTTTTTAGAAATGGTTTTTTATTTTTCCTTCTTACTATAGTTTTATACTTTTGAAACATTTATTCTCTTCTATAGCTTTTTTTCCTAATTCCAAATCATATTTTCTTAAATCCATTATTACACTTTTTCAATATCAATTTACAAAACTCTAAACATTCATTTTTTCTTGATGGGTTATCTTCTCTCCGTATAAAAGTCACTGCTCGTTTTCTTTAAGACATTAAGAAGGAATCAAAAGGTCTCCTTTCATCTATTAGCAACCTCCTTTGTGTCGTCTAACTAGTATCATTACTATTGTTTTTGTTTTATTAATAACACTCAGAGATCTTGTCAATAAATAAATCAATTATGTAATATGTATTAATAGATTTTTTTTTTCATTTCGAAATTACAGGGTTTCTAAAACTATATTAAAAAAAATTGAAATATTACATTTACTTTATTGATATATGTTGACGTTAGTGAAAATATTTTAAATAATATTTGAATGTCAATGGAAATAAGTTATTCAGGGTATGGAAAAAGATGCTTTATAAAGTTCTACAAATATTTTAAGAGCACGGATTCTGCAGGCAACAGTTATGTAACATATAGTGACAAACTTGAGTAAATAAATGCTTTGATTTTGTCATTTTTATAAGAAAAATGTATGAAACATTGTATAAGAATTATAAATATTAAATGGAAGCCATGTTCCCCTTGTAAGCATGGAAGACCTATCTTTGGCTTTCAGGTACATTAAAAATGGCAAGCCACTATTTATTTCATTTGAAATTTAAACAGCTGCCATAACTTTCATGTTAATATAAAAATATTTTTTGTTTAAAGTAATAACATTTATAATATACCTAATTTATGTGTAACATTTTTCTTTCTAAACAAAATATTCCTGATTGCCAATGTTTACGTTGTATAAAAGTTTAATAGCTGCCATTTGTTAGAGTTTATAAAACAATGATGGTGTTTAATAATTTTGTCATAAAGTTTATCGTTTTTGCTAATGCATGCATTAAAGTCTCCAAAAAAAAAAAAAAAGTCTTTTAATGGTTTTGATATAAAATTTTTATCCCATCAAGGAATAAAAGTCTACAAATATATAATAGGAAAATCCATTATATATAATGGATTGCTCTTACATATAAATTTATATTCAAGAGGAATAAGATTCATGGATTCAAATATGAAAGTAAAGAATACATAAATGTATAAATGAAAGATAGTATCTGATGGAGTATGAGGGCAAAAAATCAGCAAATGTAAATAAATGATATCTGATGATGAATCTAACATCATGCCTCACATCAGGCAATCTAAATGCCACATGATGTTGATTGAACCATATGGTAACTTGGCAGGATTATATAATAATAATGTAATAACTAATTTTTAAGCCATTAATGATAATCAACCAAATTATTCTGTACTATTTAGAATTATTCCATCATAATATCCTTTTCAGAGTACAGAATATAGTTGGTAAAAGAAAGACTGCTACAAATTGTTTTTTATTCATACATAACATTGTTGAGTGTCATAGTATTTGATCCCCATCTTCTAATAAAGGGTTATCCTATGGACTTAATTTTTCTGCATTTTTTAACTTCTAAATTGAAGCTAAGTAAAGCCTAGATTTTGAGATTAATGATCACATGTACTTATTTACTACTTTTAATTAATTAATTATGAAGGAAAACATAGCAATATCTAGAAATAAGAATAGACAGGAATAACAAATTAATAACACATTTATTATTCAGCATTACAATTATTTTTCACCAAAACCAAGTGACTAATTGAAGCAAAAGTTTACATTTTAGTTAGTTTTTTTTAATTTTTATTTTATAACAGAATTCACTAAATTTGATTTGGTTTATTAGAAATCTAAATGTACAAATGAAAATAATATTTTTAAAAATCATATTTTCATTTCAACAAAAAATTTATTAGCAATAAATAGTGATTACATACTAATAAATGATAAATAAATGAATAAATTGTACAATAATATGATTATATAATGTTCTATTTGTCATCTGGCTAGATTATGTTATGAGAGCATAATTGTTATACTCTTATGTGGTTAGGTATAGTGAAGAGATTCTAAGAACTTGTTTAATGGTATTAGCATTTTTAATATAAACATAAATATTTTCTTTTAGAATTGCCTATTCTATAATGCTGGGTAGGTGGGAGTTGATAATCAGGAAAAGGAAAGAGCAGTTAAAGACCAGGTGTCATCAAAGACTTTACTGGAGGCAAGGAGCTGGTCACGTTTCTTGATTTTTTTGAGTGTTTGATAAAACAATGGTATGATTTGTGGCAGGGGTAATTCCATGAGAGTTTTGCATCTCACTATCCATATGAAATAAAGGACAAAGGTAGAAAGCCTTATTATTGAAAAAATTCCATTATGAATGGCATTTTCAAGTGAGAAAATCATATCAGTTCTTATGTTGGAATTTATTATAATTAGATCTTTCAGTGTTTTAAGTCTTGGGCACCAGTGTATAGTATGGTTTATGGTTTCATCTTCACAAGCACACAGACCACATATAGGGTCAAAGCTGGTAAAACCTCTTCGGTGATAAAGAAACCAATTCATGGGAAATGCATTAAGATTTATTTTAATGATGAAGTCAAGGAATTTGGGTTCCAGTCTCCATCTTTTGAAGTGTGCAATGAGTCTTTGGTTAGTTACTTTTAGGCTGGTTTTAATGGGTTGTTGATTATAGTTGATTATATTGTATGCTTCCCATAAGGTGATTTTTTGGTTAAGGTTAAAGGGCATCATCAGGTTATAAAGTTGTAGGTGTTCTATTAGGGCTGCTATCCATGAACTGGAAGAGAGTGGAGGATGATCTGTCGGTGTAATTTTTTTAATAATGTTGGAGTATCTGCAGGAGAGAATCAGATTATGTAGAGTGTTGTGGGTTTTCTGTAAAATGATTGCTTGTATTGAGTGGAAATGACAGTCCATTGAACATGCATGGTCATTGGATACCTCACAAGCTGATAGCAACTGTCCTTCCTCTCCAGAAAACTTTGGTGCATAATTGGTTAATTTTATTTTGAAACTGTTTAGACATTTTTACGAATGGAAGATAATATGAGATTTTTGGCATTATGATCATGTTGATGAGGCCAACCTTTCCATATAATGAAAGGTATACTCTAGAGAGTGAAGTGGTGATGGCTTCAGTTGATTGGAGGATTGCATCTTGAATCTCTCTTGCCATTGCAGTTGGGAGTTTTGAAGATTGGGAAACCTAGGTATCTTTGGGGTTTTGCAGAAAAGGGAGAGTTAATTTGTTTACCAGACATTATCTTCCAGAAGGAAGATTTGTTAAAATTTATTTGTAGGCCAAGTTTCACTGTATTTCTGTTTTAAATGTTCATGAGATGGGGAAGGTATTTAATTGTGGGAAGCACAACCATGATGTCATCTATATATGCAAATACATTGAAGTTTTTATTGAGAGAGGGAAGGAATATTCCAGGGAGGTTTTTTTCTATATCCGTCAGAAGAGGGTTGATGTATGCTGTGAAGAAAAGGGCACTGAGTGGAGATCCTTGAGGGATCAACTTGTATGGCTTGAAACCTGGTGTGATCTTGCCATCAAGAGAGAAAAATCTCTCTGTTGTTGAGCAGATTGCTAACCATCTGAACAATCCCGGCTGGAATGTCGCATTCCAATAGAATATCCAGGAGGGTGTTTATTTGGACTGAATCAAATGCCACTGCAACATTCATCTGGACAGCAATAGGTTTTGATTTACGATGTACTCTGATGTAATTGAACAGTGCAGTTACATTGGACATAGCATGTGAGGTTGATGATCCCATTTTTCCGTATTGGTTTGATGAGATATGGCTAAGAATTTGAGTTTGGATTTGATCTTTAATGACTGACTCAATTATCTTGATAAGCAATGGGGTCATGGAAATTGGCCGGATACTGTTAATGTTGTTCAGTGGTTTTGCTTTTTTAATAAAAGGCACGAGTGCCACTGGGTAAAGATATGTTATGTTATGTTTTTGTTGCCGGAGACTAGGTGATCAATCATTTTTTTAATAATTGGCACAGTGAATTGACTGAGGTGATTGAGAAGGAAATTTGGGATGCCATGAAGGCCAGGATGAACGCTGTCAGGGAGAGATGTTATCTTCTTTTTGATTTGGATTTCTGTGATGCTATGTTCACCAGGGTCACCAGCATCCAACCAGCTGTTTACAGGAGGAGCTCCATCTTTTTGCATTAATTGGCAGAATTGTTTTCTGACGTGCTGCATCATTGGAAAGCCAATAAGATTGGTTCCATTAGTATTAATGGATAAAAGAGTGATTTGTTTTTTATTGTACCCCAATGCCCATCTGAGGTAGTCTCTTGTCCAGCAGTGTTGTTGTGCTAAGAAACATTTGGCTCTTCTGATGGATATATATTCTGCAAGGGACTTTTGCTTGGATTTTGTAGAGATTTTTAAGGAAGATAATCAAGATAATTTTTTCTGTATTTGTGAAATTTTGCTGTGATGCTTGAAGTTGTATATTAATGTCTGTTAGGTCATTTAGGAGGCTATTAGGTCCTTTGATTTTCCTGGTGTGATGATTTAATATGGACTGTAGTATTCTGATGAAGGAAAACCAGCCCTCCTCAGCCGGAAGGGAAAGGATGTTTATTTTCTGGAAAAGGATGTATGCCTCAGACACTATCACTTCGGTCATGTTTGATTGGGTGATCATGCGCATGGTTTTACCAGGTCCATCAATAGGTATAGGGATCAAAATAGGTGAAAGTTATAAGACTAGAGCCATATGATCAGAGAAAGCAACAGGGGCCAAGGCTGCATCAAGGTTGAAATGGAGGTCTGGGATGTAGTAAACCAAATCAATCAGGGGACTTTTTAGTTTTAGTATAGAAAGAGTAAGCTTCGGCAGGGAAGAAGCCCTCTCCACACATTAATTTGTGATTTATTAAATGCAAAAATCTCTTGTTGAAGTCATTGTATGTGGTGTTAAAGTCTCCCAGAAGAATAGTAGGGGAGGCTCTGTTAGTGTTGATGGCATCTAGGATATGGATTATTTTTAGATATTGAGAGGTGTCTTTGGCTGTATATATATATAAGCTATGATGATCGGATAACCCCAGTAGTCTATTTCTATGATAATAATGTTGGCATCTAGGAATAAAATGCTAAAACTGTTTGGTGGTGTTGACTTGCTGAGAAGAATACTGACTTCACCTGAAGCAGAATGGCCTATGGAAAATCTAGTAAATCTGAGAGCTGAGAGAAGAGATAGTATTTTATGATGTCTTATGGTGATATTTAGTTTCACCCATAAGAAATATATGAGGGGAGCAGAGCGACAGCCAGTTTTTAATAGCGAGAACTCTATCAATAGAGTTGATGCTGTGAATGTTAATGCCAGCAATTTTTCAGAACATGATAGATTAATCCAAACCATCCTCAGCAAAGTGTACCAAGTCACTGTGGGACATCTCCATGTTAATGAGGTCTGATGTTGTTTGGCAAACAGAATCTTGTGATTGAACTTGTGGATGGATTGGTGATATATTTGTTAGTTGAGGAAACGCATCCATGAAGTCTTCAGTGTCTGATGAAGTAGTGTAATCTGTCTGAGATTCATCAGATGGATTGATGGTATCGATGGTTATAGGATCCATGGTTTTTCTCTTTTTTTCTATGGATTTGTGAAGCTTTGTGCTGGATATATCTGAAATTTATTTGTTATAGGGTGGTGGTGAGTAATGTATCGGATGGGAGCTGTCATCATCGGAGCTTGATTTATCTGAGCGAATTGATTTTCTTTTAATTTTCTTGATTTGTATTTTGGGTATTTGTTGTGTCGGTTTTTTGAGGGTTTTGAAGTTTAATAGTGTTGTTTTCTTTTTCCTGTTCTTTTGATAAAAGTGTTTTTTATTGTTATAAGAATTTGGTTTAAATTTTGGACCTGAGTCATTTTCTGTTTGCTGTAATTGCTGTCTTTTGGGTTGTTTTTGATAAGTCTTTTTATCTGGATGCTTAATTATTGCAGGAGTTGAAGAATTGAGAACAGTTTGTGGATCATTTTGTTTAGGTTTGCTAGACTTAGCTGGCCCAAATGATGATGTATCAATGGTTTTAAGCTGGGTGGGAGTTGTTATGGATGAATTGTTTTGAAATTTTTTAAGTGTATTTTCTTCATCGCCTGGGTTTTCCTTGCTCTCGTCAGATGGTTTGGTCATATTGTCTTCTTTTGTTTCTCGGGGATTAGTATAATATGTATCGCATGTATGATCTTGAGTATTATTGTTTTGAGTGATTGGTTTAGGAGCAGTATATGTTATTGCTTGGTTCTCTGATTCACTACTATTAGTGTAGAGGTTGGTGTTTGTTCTTTCTTGAATGTTTCCATTTTGAAAGATAGGTTTGGATGTGAAAGGGTTTGTTGGAGGATTTATTTGAATCAGATTGTCTGGGTTTGTGATGTTGCTGTTTGAATTAGGCCCATGTTGTGATTGTCTATTTAAGGATGTGATAGATTGTCTATTTAAGGATGTGATAGCCATGTTAATAGGTCTACCAGGGCATCTGTGAACTTTATTCTTTTTAATACCACAGTGTGTGCATATTCTTGCTGCACAATCTTTAATGAGGGGTGTTCTTTGAAGGCAGAAGAAACACTGTGGCTGAACTCCCCTGAACTTCAAAACCATAGGAGAGCGTCTTGCAGTAATAATAGTGGGTATGTCAATGGGTATAATGTTTTTCTTTAATGTAAGTGTGAAGATAACTGTATTGGACAGGATTTGTTCTTCAAAGTGAGGGTTTAATAGGTGTTTAAATTTGCTAACTGAACCCTAATTAATAAGGATGTCTTGTAGTTCTTGTTCTTTCAAGTGGGCAAGGCAGTTTTGAATTCTGCTGGATAGTGTAACTGGACGGTTCATATTTATGGAGCATAGTATATAATTTCCTAAAGATCTGTAGTTATTTTTAAAGTTCATTCAGTCCGCCCATGTTTTAAACTCAATGATAACATAGCAGTCATTGGGATGATTAAGGATCATGTGTATGCCTTTGCCTAATTGCTTCTGATTGATTAGACTGTATAGTTGTTCTAGAGGGAACTTATATAAAGCACATTGTTGATTTGTTATGACTAAGATTAATGACTTATCACTGTAGTAGTTTGCAAACGATTTATATAGAGTGTTGGGAATCATTTTGTTGAAATCATTATTTATTTTTAGAAACATGTCGTCATTAAGATCATTTATATTAAATGAAACATTTTCCAGAGTGTTTGATTCTTGTTCTATGTCTAATTCTGAGATATTCAAATATAATTCATTGAAATTATCGACCTTAATATTTTCGAAGATGCACTCAGAATGTTTAGACCTTACGATATTTGTGTACGTAGAGGAATTTTTCAATATTGGTATTGAGGAAATTGGTTTAGATTGTAAGTTGGCTGATATAGCAATGGATTGTTCTGTGCTATAATCTTTGTTTGTTTTGGAATGAGATTTATCAGTTTTATAATTTATTTCTTCTTTTTGATTTTTAAATTTACTGTTGACAAACTGTAATGTCACAGTGCTGGTTTTGTCGACCTCTCGTGGAAAAGTTTTAACTTTAAAAAATTTGCCGAAATCTTCTTGTTGGTAATTTTGTTTATTATTTTCATATATGGTTTTAAGGGTATTATTGGGCAAAGGAAATTGTTCATTAGAGTCTTCTGAGGATGCGTAAAGTCTTCAGAGAGGAGGTGATTGATTTTTGTTTGTATTTTTAAGGATTTCAATAGTTTTACTTGATGAGATATTTATGCTATTGTTTATATTAGGAGTAAGTTGAATATTTTCTAAACTTTTGTTGATATTTGCAATGATGTTTTCTTTTGATTTATTGGTTTGTTGGTTTTTATTTGTTGTAGAAGTTAGTTTAGATGCATTTAGATTAGATCTAAGGCTGTAAAATTTACGACCGATGACTGCATTGCTAGATTGAATGCTGAGATCGGGGCTAACATTATTTTGAGTGTTATCGATTATATTATCACTTTCCATAATATATAATGATTAAAACCGACTTACCTTGAATAAAAAATGTAAAGGTAAGGAGACAATCGTCTCTGTCTTCCTGAAACTGAATCGCTAAGGGATGCTTTTTTTTAAGACCAGTTGCTAAGATGAAAAAAAATCATATTTTAATCTTCAAAATGTTAAATAAAGTAGTAATGTAAAGTAGATTGAATTGTGTGATGAAAACAATGACTTTTTTACCCCTCCCCTCTATTCATCAATTCGGAAAAAAGTATTTTAATAAAAATCTTGTTATGTGAAGTTTGATTTTGGAATCTGAATGAATAATTATCAAATAATCACAAATCTACCAAATACTGTTCTACAATTAAAAATTGTATTTATAATTATTAAATTATTACCAAAGATGTGATAGCTCATAAATTTACATCTGTGGTTGTGATTTTTTTTTTAGCATATTGAAACATTTGCTTAACATAAATGTTTAAAAATAAAAGATATTTCAAAAAAATATAAATGTAAACATGAAAAGATTTACTTTTTATTGATTACTATGGAAATATTTTGTAAAATTAATTATAAACATTTAAACACTACCGCTTCTTTGCAGTTTGATTGAATAGAACATGTCTGAGTCTTTTTTACACCCTTAAGATCAAAGAATGGACTAATCAGATAAAGAAAGAAATGCTACTTTTCCATTGAATTTTGCTCTGTGATTACTAAATATTTTCAGATTTATTTTAAAACTAATGGCTTAGTATTTAAACTTATTCACATTTAAAGGGGTGTGTGTGTGTGTTAAAAATGACTGAAAGAGAATGATTTAAAAAAACTCATTCAACACCATGATCAAAAATGTGGCTGCTTTCAAGGTATTAAAGCAAATCATTAGGTGGTTTATATTTGTTTTTTAGACAAACATTAGCTTTATTTTTACATTAGTTCATTATTATTTACAAATATATGTGGAATTATTTTTTATTGATTTATAGTTTTGGCAAAAAAAAATTTCACAAAGAGCAAAAAAAAAATGAATGCTTATATCTCTTTTTGTACAAAATCACAATCTATTCCCACAAAAAGCAGTAATACTTTCTCTAAGCCTTATAATAAAAAGGTCAAAAGAAAAAAAACCTATATTATATCTATAAAAGAATAAATTTCTTATAAATTTATAAATAATTTAAATGTCAAGGCTACATATTTGCCAATTAGTACATTTTTGTCAATATTATTTACTGAGATGATCTGTGCACATATGTATGCTGAATCCTGAATCATTTCCAAACAGATCTATTTATTTTCTTGAGCTGGAAAATTTAATATTAATGTATAATAAAGTCCACTTTTTTATGATCTCTTTAAATCTTTATATGAATTACCCATCTGTATTATTGCAAGTTGATTTCACTAATTTATTTTATTCTTCAGTTTAATAAGATATCAAATATCAAAGCAGCTTAACTCTGAGCATGGCCAGCACATTCTTTGGTACAGAAGTCAATTTAAGCCTTCATATGGATGGACAAGATGATCTGAGGTACATCTAGTGGTTCTCAGTTGGGCATTTTTAGAAAGCTATAAATAGAGATTTAATTCATTATTTGTTGTAATGGGAATATACTTCTCTTTCAAGATAATTTTATTTGACCTATAGGTGAATATAAAGAAACAACAAAGATTAGGTAGGTGAGGTTACAGGATGATATATACAAAGAAGGATTGATCCAATAGTCAGTAGAATACAAATGAGTGTTAGTGAAGAACTTAGTCAGTGGATAAAAGGTGAATATATCATTCATCAAGTCTATAACAAAATCCCATTGTTAGTAAGCCCTGTTTTGGTGAGCTATGGTTGGAGGATTTTATTAAATCTTAATAGTTATTTTCAAGTAAATTATTTAGGGGGTGGTTGATCAGTTACTGTTTAGGCCAGTTGTCAATTCCCAGGTTAATATGGCCAGGTATGGATCTGCCTCTCTCTTATCTGTTTCTTGAATATTTTTAATTATGTTGAGGAAGCAGTTATTAATTTCATCAGATGGTAATTTTTGAAAAATCACCTTGCATCTGGTCAACCAGATGGCAAAGTTTATGTATGTGGCAAGCCTGATTTCAGTGAAAATGCCTCTATTTATAACCCCTTGAAGTGATGTTAGATCTGGACCATTATTTTTAATGTGTTTCTGGAAGTTTTGTCTTAGTCCTTGCCAAACTGGGCAAAGGCAAAGGATATGGTCAATATCTTCCAGGCTGGAAAGACAGAGACAGCAGATGGGATCTATGTCAAAGCCTCTTTTTTTAAGAAATATAGTGGTGGAGAGGCTACCTAGGTTAATTTTGAGATGGAAGTGTGTGTGTTTAGGTGCCAATTTTAATCTACAGGCTAATTTGCACAGTTTGTTTATGTCGATGGAGAGGTAAGTGTGTGCCTTCTGAATATTTGGGTAGGATAGGTTGAAGGCTTGCCAATAGGTTATTTTTGTACTGAACATATTTGCAGAAGATATGATGTGAGCAAAAATATATGAGATCTGTGTTTGAAGCCAGAGGGGAGTGCACCTCAGAAGAGGTGATCTATCAGTCGGAAGAACTTGTTCTTTGGGGAGTGGACATTGGAAGGTCCTGCAGCTAGAATAAAGTTTAAAGATTATATTATAAGTTTAAGTTCTCTGTATTGCAAATGCTTTTATTGAGTGCAGTCCCAATCCATTCATGTCTCTTGGCTTTTGAAGGATGTGCAGACTGATAAATGATCTGGACCCACCTCTACAGAGTCACAGACAGTGGGATTCTACTTTTTAATGAAATCTTCTGTTGGTTTAAAGCCTGCAAGATAATATATGATCTTGGAAAGTATGAAGGAGTTGAGGAGTGATACCTTTCCAAATGTGGTTATGTATTTTCTTGAAAGGCACGTTATAGTGATGTCTATTCTGTTTAATAGTCTTCATTGTATTTCCATCCTCATTGCCATGGGGATAGGGACATATTGAATTCCAAGAAAGGCTGAGGCATACCTTGTAATGAACCTGTTATCCTGTTAGCTGTTTTAATATTCCAAATTGCCAATTTGCTCCTGTTAATTGTAAATCTGTGTGTCTGGCCATAGTGCTGTAATAGGCTTTCAAGAATGTATATTTCTTCATGTGATTTGAGAAGCACCACCACATCATCCATGTAGGAGATATGGGAGATGTTTTCATTAAACAAAGGGATGGAAATCCCAGGGAATGTATCCTCAATGTTTATAAGCAAGGGATTTATATAGATCATGAAGAGGAGAGCACTTAATGGGGAGCCCTGGCGGATGGAGATGCAGGGTTCGAAACCAGGGGCAGTTCTCCCATTCAGAGAGAAAAATCCCACAATTTTCTAAGAGATTCTCCATGATCTGAATGTAGGATGGAGGAACCTGAAGGATCTCCAGTTCACCAAGTAGTATATCTATTCGGACAGAGTCAAAAGCCCTGGCAAAGTCCAGTTGGACTGTGACTGGTTGGGATTGTTTTGTTCTATGGACATGATCAATGAGGAATCAAAATTGGCTGACAGCATCACTGGTCGATGAACCCCTCTTGGCATATTGATGTCTGGAAAGCTTTGGTATGATTTTCTCTTTATAATGCTTTCGATAATTTTGATTAGAAGAGGAACCATGGGTATTGGCCTAATGTTATTTAGGTCAATGGGTAGATCTTTCTTTTTTATAAAAGGGACCATTGATATAGGATAGATTCCTGGAAGATGTAGATTATCAATGGCTAAGAGATCAATGATTCTCCTTGTAACATGTATGGTAAATTTTTCCAAGTGTATCAGAAAAAATCTGGGGATTCTGTGCATGCCAGGATGGGTGTGTTCAGGTAGGCTTTTAATTTTGGATATGACATTGACTTTGGTATGTTGTGAGGATTATTTGAATCTTTCACAAACTTGTGTCATCTGGTAACAGTTCCAATGGGTTGTAGTTTGGTGGAATAAAAATCCCTAATTTTGTTAAGCATAGTAATGCCAGAGTAAGTGTTCATCATCAAGGCACAAAGAGGGGTGTGTGTAATGTCTTTTTCCTGACCTCAGGGCCCATATGATGTAGCCTGGAGTCCAGCAATATTGTTGTTCTAGATAGTTACATGCTCACTTAATATGAATGTATTCCACAAGAGTCATTGTGGTTTGTTTATATGTATGTTTTAGGTGTATGATTTCTGGGATGTTGTGTTCTGTAACTTGGATGTATTTCAGCTCAGATGTAATCCTATCCAGTTCTGAGAGTAATCGTAATGGCCCTTTCTGGTATCTGTTGTATTGGTTAATGAACTTTTGTACTGTGTCTCTGAATGTATTCCATCCTTGTAATGATGGTAGATTCAATATCTGCTGCTATTGAAAGGTGATGTATATATCTGAGATTAATTGGGGGACACATTGTGCCTGTTAAGTAATCTCATCACCCAAGGGAGGTTAGTTGGCATGGAAGGCTGTGATTGCAATTTGATGGTAGCTTGAACTGCAAGATGATCTAAAAAGGCAATAGGCCAGAGGTGCATTTCTATGAATGGATTCATTTCAGGAGAGTAGAATATGAGATCTAAGGAGTGAACGAGCACTTTTGGTATAGAAAGAGAAGGCTCCACAATGAAAGAGTGCTTTCCTACTGTGAATGTTTCTGTTAACCATCTTTAAATATTTTTTCTCAAAGTGGTCAAAAGTGTGGTTGAAATCTCCAAGCCAGATAATTGGATTCGGGTTTGATCTAATTACTATGTTTATATTGTGTATAACTTTGTGTACAATTTGTAAATCTTTAACCAGATACACATTGATAAAAGTAAACAGAAAACCTCAGATTTGTATAGCAGCAATAATGCAGTTTGTATCTATGTGAAGGATTTTGAAGAAGTCAATGATTGAGTTTCTATTGATGACAAGAGCAATGCCAGCAGTAGCTGAGAAGGAGAAAGAATATATAAAGTGACAAAATTTCTCAATTGTTTTTATTATCGTGAGGTCTGTATGAAAGTGGAGCTTGGTTTTTGATAAACAAAGTATATCTGGTTTTTGAAGTTTGAACCAATGCAAAATAGCAAAAGGCCTGTCTTTGGAGTTAAGCCGCCTGATGTTAAGTGATGTTATTGTGAATGACATTTTGAAGTAGGTAGCTTGGCTTCTTGTTCCTTAGCTATAAGACTTGTGGAAAACTGGCTGTTTTTTTGCATTAGGCAGACTTCAGGATCAGTTGTGAGGATCCATAATGTTAAGTCTTGTGGAACTATTTCCCCAGAGATACTAACTTCAGTTTGTGCATGAGATGAATTTGAGATATCATCATTATCTGATTTTAGAGATTCATCTTTCCATTTCTTATGGTTGGGACTGGAATGTCATGTAATTATCAGAGGTTGAAGTGGTTTCATTTGAGTATATGTTTCTGTTATTGTTACTGTTGTGAACCAAGGTTCTGGATTGTATGGTTCTGCTCTGGTGCTTTTTCCTTTACATAATATGGTGAAGTGTTTAGGGACATGGTCAGGCCCAGAGTCTGTCAGGCTTGCCATTTCTTCTTGCCCAGTTTCAGCATCCATTTATTCTTGCTCAAAGTCAGAACCTGTATCTGTTGAAGAGAAATTGGTTTTGCTTGTCTTGTTTTCAAGTGTTTGGTGACATCCGTGTGGATCAGTTTTTTGGTATTGGTTTTGATCTTTTAAGAGAATCTTTTGTCAAATGTCTATATGTTTTCAGCTTTATCGAAGTCTCATGCTCTAATTTTTTATTTTGATTATGTTGTATTTCAGATTTTGTTTGTTGAATGTTTTGACGTTCTTGTAGATGTTCTTCTTTTGAACCACACTGATGTAACCGACTGACAAAAGTACCACAAGAGGTGCAGTGTCTGGAGGGGCAGTTGTGAAGTAGGTGTCCTGTCTTCCTGCATCCAAAGCATTGCAATTCTACTCCCCAGAATGAGATGAAAAGAGAGGCACCCTTCCAACATGGACTGTAGGGGGGATATCTTCCTTTTTTTAATGTAATTCTAAAGAGTGCTATATTTTGGGGAACTTCTTCTTGTATTCCAGGGACCCTAAGATATTTGAAAGAAGTAACTTGCCCATAAGGCATGAGAAGGTTTTATAAGTCAGAAATGCTGAATCCCAAACCACAATTTTTTACACTACCACTTATTGAGGTGTTATGGACTATGTTTGGATTGATGGTAATTAGGTATCTGTTGTCAAGCATTCTATATTTATTTTTAAAAGCTTGTTTTGCTGTGATGTTTGTAAATTGGAGGATTAGATTGCGAGAGTTGGGGTGATATGATACCCTTTGAATAACTTCCAGAGATCTTGGGCTTTTAGCAGGTCAAAGAGTTTATTGGTTGGAAATGGGAATAATCTTAGTAAGTGGTCAGTTGGGGGATAGAATGAGTGAGGCTTCATCATTGAAGATAGCAAAAAATTTCAGTAATCCTTGTGGTATAAATTCATTGAATTTAGTAACTGTTTCTGTATATAGATGATGATTATTAAGTTGGTCATGAAAACAGTTTGATGGTTCATGAATGAGCTTTCTTGTGTCTGATGCATCATCCAATTCTCCCATTAACTCAATCAATTATTGTGTGGCTTCATTATTATCTTGCTGATTATTTGAAGCGTGTTTTATGTTTCCTGTTAATGATTTATCTTTATTATTGGATTTTACAATATTTGCATAAGTGTTGGACATCATATTATCTTTTTTTGTATTGTCTAGTTTAGTTATATCTCTTTAATATTGCCTAAATTGTTGATTTATTGCATTATTAGAATTGTGATTGTTATCTTGAAGTTTGAAATATCCATTGTTTCGCTTAATTTCAGACGGAGAGCTGATGTCTGTGGTGTCTTCCATTCATAAGCTGTGTGTGTAGTTTGTTGCAGGACATAAAATCCCTGGATGTTATGAGTTTATGAGTTTTTTATTACTTTGCACTGTCTGATTAAGTTTTAATATAATCTCTTCACTATTAGTGTGATCATGGTTTTTTGCTCTTTTTTATGGGCGCTATCGTCGATGTGTAACGGGATTCATGATTTTTTCCCATGTTCACAGAAAAACTATTATGCTTGAAGGAACTCTTAATGGTATTATATTCTATAGTATTTGTATGATTGATGTCAACTGATCACATTGTTTTAATTTGAATTGCATTTTGCATATGTTTGCCATTGCAGGTTTTAGATTTGGCTAAAGTTTTTATATGTTTTTGCTTTGGAATTGATTTTGCTGTGTGGTGAGGAGTTAGTTCTCCATCAGAAGGGTTTGCAAAGGGTTCCCTTCTGTCTTGAGTGGTTTCTCTTTAGTATGGGGAAAATTATCTTTGACGTTTTCTCTTCATGTTTGTTTGCCAAGTTTTAAAGTTTTAACGTTTGGTACGCTGGTGTTTATTTTAGGATCATAACATTTTACTTTTGCTAAATTATCTGATTTAATTTGTTTTGTTACTGGGAAGCTTATATGTCTATATTTTTTTATCTTGATTAGCTACCATGGATTTTTGAACTAATTCACTATTTTTCCATGTCAGTTGTTCAAGGCTTAAGGCCTTGTAGGCCATCCATGTATGTTAGGTGATAACATTGTGCAGCTCAATTAAGGTGGAAATTAAATAAAGCTTTATGTGATTGAGAGTTTTTTTTTAAACCAACTGCAAATGTAAACATTAATAAAATTAGTACTTACAGACTATCCAAAATCATTTTGAGGCAAATTCCTGGGTTGAAAGTAAATGTTTTATTGTCTCAAAGGTAGTATGATATGATCAGCGACTGTTCATTTGCACCACCAGAGGTCTCTTCTAATAGGAATATGCTTAAAAGTATTCTTCCATACTGGTAGCTTGTTTCCTTTTTTTCCAGACTAAAAAGTAAAATATATTCCCTATTGTTGCAACCAGGACTTATTATTAGAAGTGATCAACAAATATTGTTAACATCCTTTTTGCTTTGCCAACTTCACTACCTACGTAAATACTGGATGATTTAATTTCATCTGAAGTCTGAATTCTGAGGTTTGAAATATGTAAATTGTAAAAGTATCTTTTTTGAATTATATATATATAGAAGTGATCAACAAATATTGTTAACATCCTTTTTGCTTTGCCAACTTCACTATCTACGTAAATACTGGATGATTTAATTTCATCTGAAGTCTGAATTCTGAGGTTTGAAATATGTAAATTGTAAAAGTATCTTTTTTGAATTATATATATATAAACTTTTTATGTTTTTTATGTTACTGTGTTGAAGCACATTTTTCAGATCTCTTATTTTTGTATATGTCAAATGCGTTGACTGGAAAGCAAACCCAGGCCAGCTGCTTGTAAGGCAGCTATCCTAACCACTAGGCCAACAATGCTTGACAGATCTCTCACTTTTTTACTTTGTCTTTTAATATTAAATTTTTAATTACTTGTGTCTTTCATCGACAACAAATTATTTACTAAATTGCACCTTTTACTTTTTTTAAATTCTTAGAAACTAAAAAAAATGTATAACTTGAAAGCATTTATTTTAATACCATGGCTTGATAGAATTAAATTGTCTACAATAAATTTAGGACTAAATTATTTTAATTATCAGTTAAATGCCTTCAAACATATTTTCAGCAATTACATTTTTTATCTAACCAAACTTATGACTACAAGATAAAACTATGCCTAGTTACTAAGTTTAAACGCCCAGTCACTTGCAATGGAGACTGAAATTTAGCTAAGAATCTTGGTAACACATACTATAACATTTATATAGCCTGTAATGGAGGTATAAATATTAAATTTGAAAATTAATTCAAATCCCAGCCTTTAATAATTTAGAAATCGCTTACATATCTAAATCCCCCTTTTCATGTTTTCTTATGAAGTTAATATGTTCTAAGTAATTAAACAAACCAGCAACAGAAATGATTTACACTCTATTTATTCCAACACAAATATATTTGGAAATACATACCCTTTGTATAATATAGGTATACATTTATTCATTTATCTATATTCAAATTTTTGTTACCACGATGCCAAACATCGAAGTCTACTTTTAAGTTATTTCTCTCATTTAAATCCCTGCATACTTTTATACTATTTTAAATTAAAAATTTATATTGGTGGCGTTGTAACTTACTTCATGGTTGTCCATTATATATATTTGCAAAAGTTATTTCTGTTAAAAATAGATAGATAATAATTATTATTTGGAAGTAAGTCATAATTATAATGCTGAAATTTTTTTTGAAAATCCAAGCAAAGCTCTAACCCAATAATCAAGTGAAGTGAGGCATGTTTCTTTTAATAAAATTACTAATGATACAACCCAAGTCAATCGAAGAAATAACCCATATTCTTTTTAATGAATTTAAAAATAGACATATTTATGTCCATGATATTCCTCTCAAAAACATTCTATGCCTCGGTCAACAAGACAAACTTAAACCTCCAACATTTTAGAAATTAACTGTTAAAATTATTGGCATCAACTTTTTTTAAAACAGGCAAAACTCTCCATGCAGTAGTGCCACTCAGTGCTAGCCAGAGTAATCAATGGATGCCAAAAGAATTGTGCATAAAATTCTATCTAGTGTCTACTCATCCAATATCCCCAGACTAATTTGGGTGACACTACTGTATGGAGAGTTTCGCCTGTTTTAATAACAGTTATGAGCAAGCATAAGAAATGGTGATCATGTGATGTTTAATGGTTTAATACCAATCCTGCATAATAGGAAATTGGTGGCAATGGTTACTAAAGAACCAAATACATCAAAATGAATGGGTACTAAACTGAGTTCAGACCTATATGACTATATAAGCTAATGAGCTTGGATTGAAAATATTGTGTTTTCAATTTTATTCTCATAGTTTTGTAGTTAAGTAGAGATAAAAGGTGGCTGCTGGAGGGTTGCATTAGGTCCTAAGATCTAGGTGCAGTGCTCTCAGATCCAAGGTTCCTCACTGATAAAAACCACAAGCTAGAAACTAGTCTGGGGATATTGGATGAGTAGGCACTAGATAGGGATTTTATGCACAAGCCTTCTGTCATCCATTGATTACTCTGGCTTGCACTGAGTGACACTATTGTATGAAGAGTTTTGCCTGTTTTAATAACAGTTATGAGCAAGCATTAGAAATGGTGATCATGTGATGTTTAGTGGTTTAATCAACTTTTTTTCAGTATGTTTTGAATTAAACTTATTTTTTAAAGCAATCATCATTTTAATCTTGGATCAATACTAGATTATAATCTTGCCAGCAATTTGCACCAGTAGGGAGGGTCTCTGCAGTATTAATTTTTTATATTCAATTACTTAACTATGACATAATTCAATTACTTAACTATGACATAATTCATAAAATGCCATTGTTTTAAGAGAGGATGCATCCAAATTTATTTATAATACTTTTTTAACTTAAAATGTTTATAATTGACAATTTTTGTGTTGTGGAAAATTTTTTGTAACAGTAGACTATTCGTAGTCTTAGAGCTAATGATTTAACTTGATCACAAAGTTCACTATTTTCACCAACAGATAGATATATTAATGCCTCCAAAGACAAATATTTTGCCTTTTAATAATAGTTTTGATATAAATATTTTACTCAGTAAAAAAATAAGTTTTTTTTTCTCTGAATTTTATAAATTTAAAATTTAATATTAGACATAAGCTCAAATAAAACGGTTACACATATTATTGACCAAATTTTTAATATCATTGTCTTTTCATTGATATATATTTAAATATATATAATATGAATTACTAGATTAAATCTTACAGTGAATACAGCAAAGCACAGTTTTCTTTCACTGATAATCTGCCTTTCCAAGAAAACTTGTAGACATTTATCTGTTCAATTAAACTTTATTTTTTTGGAAGTTAGTTTCACTTAAAGTTAATTATATCAAGCCTAAATCTTAATAGCTTTTTAGCAACAAGTGCTATCCTTTTTATAATCTTGAAGAGTTTTTTACATCATGCAAAATGAGCACTTTTCATATATTTCATAACTTCCTTGTATATGAGGAGTTTTTATATGAGAATCTGTAATAAAGATGATTATCAATATTAGACAACTACTTCAATTAATAATGAACTATTTGCTATGGCGATTATTAAAAATCCATTTTTTTTTAATAGTAGCCATTTTCTGATACTATTAAGTCACAGATACTGACGTCATTAAACAATGTCATCTTTACATAAAATGATGAGTTTTTAAAAAATCTGTTCAAGTTTTATTCCTTATGTAATTAAAAATAAGCTGAGATAATTTACAATAATAAAATGAAATTGTACCAAGAAGAAAATATTACTTGGTTACATGAATTTTATTCAGTATTTTAATACTGCAGTTTGCAATAGAATTTATGATACACCAAAGACAAAAATGATTTTCAATATAAAAGTTAAAAATATCTACAAAAACAAAATAAATTTTTTACTCAGAATGTATTTAAAAATATACTTGGTCTATATACTGAATTAAAGTGCATTTGATCCTAAGATCTAGGTGCAGTATCCTCAGATCCAAGACTCCTCACTGATGAAAGTCACAAGCTAAAAACTAGTTTGGGTATATTGGATGAGTAGGCACTAGACAGGGATTTTATGCACAAACCTTCCTGCGTCTATTGATTGCACTGGCTTGCACTGAGTGATGCTATTGTATAGTGAGTTTTTCTCACTATGAAGTTATGGGAAAATAAATATGAAAAAAGTGATTATACAGAAAGTAGATTATTGGTTTTTATGCTGGGTTTGTAAAAATGTAAGAGGGATTTAGATATAAAGGCTATAGAGTTGACAATTATTATGTTGTGGAAATGGGATGGAGCAGAATATGAGAAAACTTAGACTGAGGAATGTAAAATTAAGTAGATAACAAGTTTTTTCTTGGGTAAAATTGCTGAGAGATTATTGACTTCGTTTAAGAAGAAGCTACATCACATCACATCGTCACATCTCTGTGGAAATAAATCTGTTGCTGTGTGTCGTTTATTGTCAATTTTGTTCCAAAAAAGTTCAGTATTTTCAACATATATGACATTTCAGTAAAATAATTTGTTTAGGTGTGTGTTTTATAGCAATATATATATATCACTAATTGCTAAATTATTCCAGCTACACTTCCTGTGAATCAATCATAAATTAGTCTGAATAAAATAGATTTTATGTTTGTTTTACAGGAAGTATGGCTGGAATAATTTAGTGTTTGGCAATATGGATATTTTATACTTAAATTTTAGCTAGTGATTGCAACTGATTCTATATATATTGTAACCAATTAGAAAGAGAGGAGTGGAGAAGAGGGAAAGGGGGTGGAAGGAAAAGAAAAGGAAAAGAAGAAGAGAAGTGAAAGAGAGAGAGAGAGGAAAGATGAAAAGAGAAGAGAACGAGATGAAATGAAAGTAATAGATAAGAAGAGAGAGTACAAAAATGAGAGAGAGAAATGAAATGATTAGAAATTAAAAATGGAATTAGAGAAAAAAGGAAAAGAAGAGAGAGAATGAAAAATAAATGAAATGATTTGGAAATAGATAATGAAATGGATGAGATGACAAATAGTGGCTATATATAGAGGGAGAAGAAGAAATGAAATACATGATTTGGAAATGGATGAGATGATAGATAAATATAGAAGAGAGATGAGAAATGATATGAAGATAAATAAAATGAAATGATAGCAGAGATGTGAAAGAGAGATGAGAAATGATATAAAAGAAATGAAATGGGATGAAATGAGAGACTCTTAATGACTCGGCTCAGTGGGGTTACAATAAATTTACAGAAAAGAGATGATGATCCAAAGACATACAATCAAATAAAGACCAAATTCAATACCAATGCAACTATAACTACTATGGCACATTAATAATCTTCTATTAAACCACACAAAAGATTATTTAAAATCATTAATTAATAGTTATTAGAATAGTCCTATCAACAGATCACACACCATCTGAATAAGAATAGTGATACCTTGATTGTGAAAAATTATCTTTCTGAATTATATCTAATAAGGCAACAAGAGTAAATAACCTCAGGGATTCTAAAACTAAAACTCTTGTGCAAAATTAAAATTTAAGTTGCCTATAAAATAATTAATTGCTGGGTGAATAAAACAAATGAGTGATATCTTGGCTGATCATAAAATAACTATCTTATATTCAATCTTAGAATAATAAACAAAACAAATATTAATTTACAAATTTAATGAATCAATTTAAATTTAAACTAATAATGACCTATTATCCAAGACATTACTCGAGCAAAAAAAGGTCAAGGGTACTTTTTATGCCTTTCCCCTACTCACAGACAACCTACTCAAGATCTCAAATACAGATGGATTAAAATTCTTTGGACATATACAGTTTAAGATAATGATAAACAATGTACAGTTAATATAGATAATGTGCAGCTTTTAAAATAATAATAAATAAAATATTCTTCTGAAATACTAATATTCTTAATCTAATATTGCATAATCTTTAGTCTGAGAAGATATACTAATAATTTAAAAAATAAATCTTTAACTAAATATTTAACTAAGTATCTGATATAATGCAATTATCTGTTATTATGATTCAATATGAGAATCACTTAACTTAGCATAGCTTCATAATTTTCAAACTAATATCAAATATATTTAATTAAATTTATTATATATTTGTGAACTTTTAAATTGAGGATTTTAATAAACTTTAGAAATTTAAGATTTTGTGACTTGGAACTCAAGACAATAATATTTTCATATAAAAGCATAACAAACAAAACAAAAGTTTTGAAATAATAATAATTTAGTTTATTAAGAACAACAACAACAAAAAAAATGTTTATAATTTAAATGGATACAAACATTGCCAATATAGCGCTGGGACCTTTTACAAGCATTTTGACTTTTTTTAAAAAAAAACTTTACTTGGTTTACATTAAGATACATTTTTTTTTTAGCTACTATTTTTAACTATCCCTCTTAGAACTTCTTTACCATTGTTTATTCTGATAAATAAACTAATGGAAAATACTAGTTATACCTAATACTAGGCAAAGGCTATTCTATATTGAGTTCTAAATCTCTTTTAAAAAATTAGAGATTTTAAAATCTTTGAACTTTAATTATAATGTCTATATTTAATAAGCCCACTTCTAATTTTTAATTAAAATAATTCATAACACTATGGTGTCATCTAGTAATCAGAATAACACACACAACTAGGTTTGTATTTGAAATCCTAAGCTTAACTTTATAATCCTGAGCTCAACAAATGCTAAGCTAGAATAAGCATAGTCAGCATATTTTTGAAAATATCATCACTAGTTACACTAACATAACTAATATTATAGGTAGTGATATATTTAAATTAGACCAAGCTAATCTTAAAATAAAACTAAGTTAAGGGTATGGGGCATTCATTCATCAGAGATCAGTTATACTCTTTTAAATAACTTTAGTCCACATAAAACTATTACCCTCAATGTTTTAAAATTATAAGATGCAACAAACTTACAAATCCAGCGGTGAAACTCTGGATGAAAATATTAAAATTAGTATGTGTGAATTGCCACTTATACCATATGCATATATTTGACATACTTAAAAATAAATATAACTTATTGTTGGTTAGCTTGTTGATGGTAAAACTATCAGATCAACACCATACAAACATTGATATACCTATAGCATTAAAATAAATAGCTATTACTACCTCAAGAAACAAATTTCCTCAAACACATATCTTGTCATCACTAATCTAAAACAAATGCAACATCACCTACTGTGGTGGAACTAGCATTAAGTCATCATGAATGATAGGCAAAAATATAAGAACATATAAGCTCCTCAGAGCTGGAAAAGAATGTGATGGCTTTCAAAAATACCTAACTTTGAGGCAAAAACTAAGATGTCTGGAACTCATCTACAGTACATCTAGGACCAGGAAAGACACACCAAGAAAGCACAATCCTCTCTCATGGGATTTCCAATGCTTATAAATGTGATCATCATCACTGAAAAATACAATATAATAACCCTCTTTTGGGGACAAGCACTATCAAATCATGGAAATACAATACAATAAGGATGGAGGATTTTATCTACTCCATAAAGCATATTCAAAATTATTAACTAAGCCTAACTCTATGAGGCACAAACTAATAGCAAGATATATACTTCACCTGAATTGACTGAGTTATTCCTAAGAAGTTTAAAATACAAAAACGTATATTCAATGTAAGAACCAACAAAGCAAAACTGTCAACATGACTACCATGAGAAATACTTTAAAATTAAATGCATATAAAATTCTAGGCAAGGCACAATGCACAAATAATAAAATATTCAATGCTAAAATATAATAACTAGTGGACTTTGATTGCAAATTAAATACGATAATATTAATTCTCAATGCATATAAAAAAATATCTGTAGTTATTATTACTATCGCACTCATAAAACAAGTGAATGGAAACTCTCTGATAAAATTCTTTGGTAGATTTAATATGAAACTGAGTGAAATACCCCTATAATAAACTAAACTGTGATATTTAAATCTCTGTAAATGAATTATCAAATAAACTAACTTGTGAAGTGCTTAACAAATACAATAATAAAATGTACCTAAAAAATAGCAAAATATTTGCTCATTCTAATAAACCCATTACTTTAAAATTATAACTCTAGTTTACTTGAAATATTTATGCAAACAGTGTTACACAAAATATTCAGCATAAATATTTTATGGTTTCATTTTTTAAACCAAAAAAACAAACAGTAAAAAAAAAAGATAATACAGTAACTTAAGTTCATTTTTCAGCTCCACAATGGTTTTCCATTTTAAAATATGTAGATAAATTCTTCAAGCTAATTTGTTTATCCAAGTTTGAAGCTTCAATTAAAACACTTATAACATGGCAATGATTTTCAAATGAAAATGTTCAATAGTTCCTTAAGAATACTTGCATTTTTTAAAACAATTTTAAACACTTAAATAATAAGACTAAGCCTGCATAAAAAAAAAATTCTTCAGCTGAGCACATTTTTTTATTTATAAAATCCCGGGTTCAAAATGCATATCATAATAACAATACAAATATATATCTCTTTATCTGAATTTTTTTTTATCCTCTTTAGGAAAACGCATCTTTTAAAATATAGTTTTTTTTTTTTAAAATATTTTTTTATAATAATATTTCAAGACATGTTTTTATTTTAAAAACAATTTCCTTTTATTACTTTTAAACATAAGAGTAGATTTTTTTATCGTTCAAGACGTTCCACAGTTTATAAGCTACAATTAATGTCATAAAGTTACTTATAAATACTGGCAAATATAACCATTTACTATGTACTTGACAAATATAAGTTCATTATTGATCATTGCAGATTACTTTGAAGTTTTGTTTTCGAATAATTTTCCTTTATTATTTGGGTCAAATAAGAATTATCATTTTAAATATATATATTTTATCTGTTTTCATTTAGCTAAACAAATCATTTCCACTTATGTCAAGGTATAAATAATAACTTTTTTAAAAATTAATCATTCTTTATGAATTCATTTAAACCAAATGTAGCTTCATTATACTGTTTTTAAATTTAAAATGTTTTTTTTTTTTACTTCACATATACTTTTAATTTAACAGGATAAGAAATCAGTATTTTACTGTTAAAATAATTTAGTGCAACCGAATGTTTATCTATGTAAATGATTAATAATTTGTACTTTAATTTTTTCTTCATGTATATCTTTAATTTAATAAGATATATATTATGTATCCTCCAGATACAGTAGTTTAATGCAATAAAATGTTTAGTCATATAAATCATTAATAATTTACACTTTAATTTTGCTTTCAAATAAAGAAAAACGAACAGACAAGATGTATGTGAGATAAGAGACGCTAACTTTTCTTTAAACATTTTTTTACTATAATTTTAATGTTTCAATTACAATTTCAATGTCAGAAAATGGATTACCTTTTAAATTCAGCAGTTCATGTCTATAAGACGATTTCAAATAATTGTTTTAAAAACATACTTTTATTTTTTAGAAAATATAAAGTTTTAAAAATTACTTTTTATTAAAGAAATTTTAGAATCCAGCACAGGTAGAATTAAAAATAAGATCAGCCCCAGAATGACACTTGGATCCCTGTTTTATATAATAATCTTTAATATATTCCCTTTTGATCAATTCATTTGACAACCAATAAAAATTATTTTTATTAAATCTTAATATTCTTGACAATTCAGCTGTGGAATCAATCTGCTAATGTAATCAATGTAATTTTCCTATACCACGTGACTCACAACTGCAAAGTCAAAAATTCATTGTTAACAAATATTATGCAACATTTTTTAATGATAATATTTGATAAAAAACAATAGCAATAAATATAAAATTCAGAGCTATCCCTCTTTATTACTTTTAAATATTTAACTTTAATAACTTTATCCATACATTTGTTTTATTATTTTTTTAAAATCAATATTAGAATTATATTTTTATTCTTATGTTTGTCATTCTTGCATGCACAGACTTATTCACATATATGTGCAATCTATAAATGAATGCACATTAATTGTTTAAAAGTTATTTTTTAAAACTACAACAATACAAATATTAATGAATATTTAATTCAAAGATAATTTTATAAATGAAATGCTAGACTAAATTGAATCTATTACTTTTTTAAAATTTATTACTAAATTGAATCTATTACTTTTTTAAAATTTATTATTAATATTATTTAAAATATTTATTTCCAATATCTAATTATTATAATTTAGACATTAAAATAACTTACACAATAGTTCTATTAAAATACATTTAATATTATTTATCAACTTTTCTATAATTTAAATTATTATCTGACATCTCTTATCAAACCAACTCACATATCCAATTTAAACATTTAGAAATAATTCCATAAACCCTTAGTCATTAAACATTTAGAGATAATTCCATAAACCCTTAGTCATTAACTAAATTAATTTTCATTTTTATCATTACCATTTTTTTTACAAATCAGAAAATTTCAAACTAAAGGTTAAGCTAAGATAACCCTGGACACTTATTGGAACTAAATGAAACTTCAGTTAGGTACAATATATATATATATACGCTATTATAAGTAATATATATTATAAGTAATATATACATATTTAAAAAAAATACAAATATATTTTAAAATATTGTAGGTAAATAAAAGACGAATAATATAAAGGTATATTTATTAATTACATAGAATATCAAACTATATATAAAATAATTTAAATTTAAACATACACTTTGTGTAGTTATTAAATACTACATATATAATGTCTGTTATAGAATAATATAATAAAATTATAATAAAAATAATAAATTATAATCTTGATAATATACTTTATAAATAACTATAATAAATCTGCAGAAGTATTTTCAGTTAATTTTTTAACCAGTTAACAATTTTGCATTTTTTGTTTCCTCCTGGTGAGAGTTTTTGAAAATGCTCAAACTTCACTACTATATAAAATCTTTATTTTATACTAAAACTCAATAAGTTGGACTTGATTTCTTTTTTTAATTAATTTTATAAATGAAAATTATTCGGAAAAATCTCATTTGACATTTTTAAATATTTAAAAATTAACTTGTAAATCAAATAATTTACCATACTGAAATGGCAACCTTCCAATCTCTTACCATTTCTCCATCAACCTGATTCCTACACATCTATGCTAGGTTCAAACCTTATTTAAATGTTTAAATCTTATATAAAATCAAACTTTAAAATCTTCTATCATGGTTGCTTATACAGAATTAAATATTTACATATGAATAAATGCTATAATTAGATAGGATTAACAAATTATAGCTTATTCATAATATTTAATAAAAAATGTTTTACTATAGAATTAATGTTAGAAGTCAATTTAATATTTTTTATTATTGTTGTAAATTTATATGTGGATAGATAATCCAACCCATGTTATAATGTATATAGGGATGGCATGATTAAAATATATTAAAAGGTTTTTTTATTTTTTTTAGTAATTGAAAGTAAGTTTTTAGTTTAGTAATTAAAACCTATTTTTGTTGTAAACAAGAATTTACATTAACTAACACACCTGCAGTAAGTAAAAGTAAAAATCATTTTAAAATCTTGCTAATTGATATAATTGAAATTGTTTACAACAGAATAATCTTACAGTAAAATCACTGGACCAGCACTATTTGATAGTCTAAGAAAAAGTTATAATGCCTTGGAAACCTAAACAATAGATTTAAAATCAAAATTGTAAAATCTTGTAATATTAAAGTAAATTTTAGAGTTAATGGGTTTTGAGGTGAAGTAAATTCCTAAAGTGTAAGTGCTTGGAAGGTAAAACATATAAATAGGTTATATTTTAAGCTTAAGGTATCCACACTCCATTTTTATAAAGCAGTTGCCATCAGAATTTATGCCAGTTTTATTTTAAAATGTCTGGCTAGAAAAAGGCAATCTTTGCTGTTTTCTCCATGAGGAGAATGGCAGGGCTTATAATGTCATAAGCCATCCAAGAAACAAGCTCACCAAACCTACAACTCAAGCACCAACATTCCAGCTGAATAATGACCCATAAAATTAATTCAAAACCACAGAGCTCTGTGTAATTATTTAATTTCTAAAATCAAATCCAAGCTAGCTAAAAATAACTAACTGTAACCAAAAGTATCTAAAATGTAAAGTTCAAATCCATTCTTAATGTTAAAATAATATTTCAAATTTTATTTAAATTAGTTCACTTCTAAAATTGATAAATGACCTGCCTAAATTTGTAATTTCTTTGCTAAAAACAAATTTAATATTTTACATAACTTAAATTATATATCACTGTGGTTATGTCTATATTTTTTCTTTTGACTATTTTTAGTTCTTAAATATTTATTATGTTATATGCCAATGTCTTGAAACAGTGAGCACTTAATTTTAATACATTTTAAAGAAGATAATAATAATAATAATAATATTATTATTATTATTATTATTATTATTATTATTATTATTATTATTATTATTATTATTATTATTATTATTATTATTATTATTATTATTATTATTATTATTATTATTATTATTATTATTATTATTATTATTATTATTATTATTATTATTATTATTATTATTATTATTATTATTATTATTATTATTATTATTATTATTATTATTATTATTATTATTATTATTATTATTATTATTATTATTATTATTATAATGTGGCTTGCTTTAATCAGCAATTTCCCGACTTTATTTTGCCATAAGAATTAAACTAGCCTTGAAAACATTTATAAGTATATTTTCTAGTTAATATATTTCCTAAATCCATTTAAATATACTTTCTCTTCTTAGATAATAATTAAGTGATAAATAGCATATATAGATTGAACAGGAGAAAATAAAGATTATATAAGTATCCCTTTTAGTAGCATGTATTTTATAAAGCTACATAAGAGTTGGCTCCTGTTGATGAAGCTAATAAAGCTATTGTCCTCGTATATATGGTATTAAACATGTAATACTTTCTATTGCTTGGCAGATTAGATTCCTTATATAATTCAATATTTCATGTTCTGCTGCGTATGTATTTCTATTAAGATGGAGCCATGGTTAAGCCACCACATCTTCTCTTATAGGGCAGTGCATTAGTGAACCCTGTGTTTAAGGCCAGACTAGCATATACATCACTGTTCCTTTCCTCAAGCAGCATGATGTTCGAACCCAGGGTATTGGCATTTGTCGCAAGTGTGCCATAGCACATTGGCAAATATAGAGCAGCTAACTCTACATCCTCATAATATAATATTCAGTATTAGTCTAAAAATATTTTTCAAAAGCCATGTTTATTTGAGCTTATTTATACACTCACCTTTTAGATACAAATATATCTGTAATAATAAAATGTATAATTAGTTGTGATTAAGGTCTAGTAGAATTACTTATATTTAACAGCCACAAGTCTAAAGATAGAAATTGGCATAATTATATAGACATAACATAGGATCAGTTATATATACGTTTCTGTAATTGAGCCCTCATATGAGAGCAAACTCTCCCTTATATCATGTAATGCTTTAGTAATTAATTGTATAAATATCTCCATGATTAATCTGTAAAAAGAGAGTACTTAAACTCTCTTCACCTTATTCTAATGGCTGCATGCATATGATATGCCAAATTATATATCTATTTTATCATTCTTAATTTTATTAATTATAAATAAAATGTATAGTTAAATTAATCTATTTCATTCTCTGTCTTGTTATTAATCCAATCCAATTCAATTCAATCTTAATTATTTATAAATATGCATTTAAGAATCTATGCATTACAAATAATATCCCAATTAGTTATATGATAAATTTAGTTAATAAGTGCATTTTAATCCCTGAGTTTAATGTTTCTCCCGATCTATGCTGGCCGTGAAGAAAGGGTATGCAATTGTATTCCCAAGCATGTCATCCATAGAGTATTGAGTCTTGGAGCATGGTGAATGAGTTGAAGCATGGTCAGCCTTGAGATCTCACCATCTTGTACTGGTCAGATTTGGTCTCTTTCCTAGACTCTTGATTCTGTTACGTGGATGTACAAATTTAACCGTTACAATACGTGTCAACAACCAGGTTAGTATAATCACTCTTTCAGAAAATGAATGACATGTTTTCTATATTAAATTTTTTTTTTGTTTTAATATGAATGAACAAAGGCAGGTTTATGATAAATCTATTGAGTTCTGCTTTAAAATCTAATATTTTTATAGTAATCATAATATTGGAAAGACTTTAAAACTGTATCGATTCTGACATAATGATGTAATAAATGCTGTCATTTTTTTCATTATATTATGATTAAGTTTATTACTTTTATTTTTAAAAATAAAAGCTAAATGAATAAATTGAAAGTTTACATGTGTATTTCTTTTTGCTTTAATTAATACTCTACCAATTACTATGTAAAAATAGCCAAAAATATTTTATAAACAAACAAAAATTTATTCCAAAATCTTTGCATAAAAACTTATGCTCAGAAGACATTTTTTTTCTTTGTCAGACAATATGTTATTTCTTAGTTCTAAACTTATTGTCCCTTAGATTTAAGCCAACTGTCTGTAACTTAAAATATTTTCCAAATAAAATATCAATAAAAGCATTATGGGAAAAATTGTATTATTAAAAAACCACAGATCATTATCACTTATGATAACATTAATACAGCATTTTAAAACCATAAAACAAGATTGCTCTTTTGTAATAAATAAGGAACATTCATGATGATGAGTAATCAAGAAAATTAATATTCTTCAACTAAATTTAAATTCAAATAGTTTAAATTAAAGTGAATGTACTTCTTCAGTTTATTATAGTTATTTATAAAATATATTATCACTGTTATAATTTATTTTTATTACAATTAAATTATATATATTGAAACAGCATATATAGACACACATCCCATTTCACCTACTATATCTCTTAGTAGTATTTATTCTAAATTTAAACCTAGCCAAGTGCATGTATATTCATGTGTATTAATGTATATATACATATAGCTATATATAATACATTTATGTCTGATTATATTTTATATGATAAATTAAACATTTAATTGAATAAATATTGTTATACATGTATTAGTGCATATATATATATATATGACAATAGATGGCGTTCTACCAAAAACACCGTCAAGTGTATGTTTTGTTTACATAAACGTCAGAGCAAGCATTCACTATCTCTAACTTTAGTTCCACTTTCAGATCATGATTTCAAGCTATTTGCTATCGTCAGTGAAAGACATGAATAAGAAACTAGATCTAAACACAAACTCTGAGCATTTATGAAACAGTTTCTATTCAGCTTGCAAGCGTGAATCTTTTAGATACGTAATGTCTTCAAACTCAGCATAGCAAGCCAGATAGCTACATGGGTCTGATATCAGTTCAGCATCACCACATAGTAGAAGCCTCTGCAATATATATCATTGCAAGAAAGACCTCAAAGGTACATTTATGAAAAACAAAAACTAAAGTTAGAGATAGTGAATGCTTGCTCTGACGTTTATGTAAACAAAACATACGCTTGATGGTGTTTTTGGTAGAACGCCATCTATTGTCATAAATACAAACGTTAGCAAGTTTTAACTTGTGTTTTTTTGTTTTTAATAAATGTACCTTTGAGGTCTTTCTTGCAATGATATATATTGCAGAGGCTTCTACTATGTGGTGATGCTGAACTGATATCAGACCCATGTAGCTATCTGGCTTGCTATGCTGAGTTTGAAGACATTACATGTCTAAAAGATTCTCGCTTGCAAGCTGAATAGAAACTGTTTCATAAATGCTCAGAGTGTGCATTTAGATCTAGTTTCTTATTCCTGTCTTTCACTGACGATAGCAAATAGCTTGAAATCATGATCTGAAAGTGGAACTAAAGTTAGAGATAGTGAATGCTTGCTCTGACGTTTATGTAAACAAAACATAGGCTTGACGGTGTTTTTGGTAGAACGCCATCTATTGTCATAAATACAAGCATTAGCAAGTTTTAACTTGTGTTTTTTTGTTTTTCATATATATATATTTACATACATACATATATATATATATATGCAAGTTAAGCCACAAAGTGATAAATTTAAGGCATTGCAATGTAATTATATTATTTTAAATCATTAATTTGTTATAAAGTTAATATACAAATTTATTCTTATTTTATTTAAGACTCGCATATAATTTCAATTTCAGAGGTGACCAAGATACATATATCACAGAATGTTTACATTAAAATAATTAGGTTTAAAATATTGAATAATTCTTAGAGAGAACATCATGCTACATGTACCTGTATTAAATTTGCCTAGCGGTCAAAAACAGGTTCCAAAAATAACAAATTTAAAATATATTTGGAGAAAGTGAAATCATCCAAGCAGCACTATTTTAAGTTTGTGAGAGATTTTTATTTTTACTGACTTGCTAATGTAAATTTTAAAAAGATGCTAAAATTAAAGATTAAATTTTAAGATTAAAAATGTTAATAGGTTTGTGAGGGGGGTATCAGAAGACTAATATAAAACCCCCAAATTTCAACACTCAAAATCCCCAATCTATTATAAATAAAGCAGTTGCTGCTGAGAGCTATTCCCATTTTAAAAATGAACATAATCAGCTAGGAAAGCCCAGCTTTGCCATTTTGCTTTGGAAAAATGGTGACCTTTGACCCACTGCAAGCCATCATCATTGCTGCAGAATGAAAGAGACCAGTTCCACCATTTGCCAAGAAGAAATCATCAAGAGAACAACCTATTAAAGAGTGCCAATGTCTAATAAAATGCCAGATGACTCAGCCAGAAAAAGATTGGTAATATTTCTTCTCCACAGAGCTATCTAAAAATGAATCTTTAATTAAATTATACTTAAGTTTCCTAAGCTAGCTATCCATAATGAATATTCGTAAATGATAAACTTATAAATAATTCCTTGGTAAATTAAATTATATAATTATAAATCTTTAAATGTAATCCTAAAGTAAATTTATAACTGTAACAATCTTGCCTATATTAAAATGAATATAATTGCAATTTTCAATAACTTCTCTTAAATGTAATAAGTGTAATTAGTTATTATTAACTTTTCGTAGTCTGCGGTCATGCCTATTCTATTTTGTTTTATCTTATTTATTTTAATATATGTTATGATATGCCATAATTCAAAGCATAGATAAATAATTTAGTAAACTTTAGAGTGAGACGATTAGAAGCTCTTCTCTAGTAAATATTTTATGCTGCTTTTTAGCAAACATAAATCTTTGTTTTGGAATCTACTCTTATATATAACAACATTATGTACTAGCTTATCAGAGAGGTTTGTGAATTAATAAATTGTATGCATAGTTAGATAATAGGATGATATTTAAAGGCATATTAGTAGTTATTAATTAAGCCCCGAAATATGCTTTTCTTCTCCTTAGTTTATTAGATGAAATAACAGATTTAATTCTAAACTAGATTGCTTTAGAGAAACTCCTCTTAGTATGTTTAAAGCATGATAATTGAGAACTGGAGTAAGATAGTTTCACAGAATAAAACTATAGTATTTTGCACATTAGATTTAATTTTAATATTAATATTCTTTAGTGTGCATTATGAATGTGTTTTTACTAAACACTATGCATGTATTTATGCCTTGCTATGCTTTTTTTGTTAAAATGGGTTTATGGTTTATATGCCACCTCATTATTTTAGTTCAGACAAACATACTTAGAACTGGACATGAAAGTCCAGAAATCAAATTTAAGCTGCTCCAATTCCTGAACTAATATTCCATTATACTAGCAAATTGTACGATTCAAAGGAATCGAGTATTTAGTACTGAATCCCATGAATAATTATACATTCATACCATGCCACCTTATATTAGTAATTTATCAGTCATTCCCAGAGATGGTAACCAACATGGTGACATGAATTATCTTTCCACTACCCTGAACAGATTATATATGTTTTTTATCTCAAATGTAATACATTGCGGCATAGTAATTATATATATGCAACAATGTTTTTTCTGATTATGGCATACCAACTTTAGGGCTTTATTACTTCCATGAACTTGGACAGTGTGGCATGAATTATATATGTATTTTTCTCCCGATTATGAACAGTAATTGAGAGTCCTGTCTATTAATTCCACAATCCTGTATGCTACCACATTTTTCCTGATTATGGATGTTCAAACACGTTCAACAACCTTAAACTAGCTGCACATTGCTGCAATATATATATATGTAAAATTTTTCCCCATTATGGACACCAAGCATAGTGGCTAAAATTATTTCCTCGACCCTATTAATATATATATATATATGAGTGTAAAAAAAATTTTCAATTAATATTTTGTTAAGTTATTATAAAAATAAAATTTCTCACATGAGACTCATAAATTATTTTCAATTTTAAAGTTTTAAATTTGATACACTTAAATAAATCAATAATATGGCATACCAATTATAGTTTCCAATGCATATTATAAATCTTAAGGTTCATTATCATTCATATTGTACTGGTCAAAAATGTATGTCTATCCAACAAGATTTAGAATCTAAGCAAAGTACTCTGAATCCAATCATGCCTGAGATACACAGGTCAGGAGCAATCATGAATTCTAACCTATTTTTCCATTCTCCAAATCTGTAACACTATAGATAACACCTGCAATGATACAATGCAAATTCCTTATTTCCGGGTTCAGTGCAACAGCATATAACATGAGATCTGGTTTGATGATGATGATCGATGAGACTGAGTGAACCCAACAGATAATTTAAAAGACATTTTTCACTAAGCTTAGATTATTTAATAAATATTTGAATACACTGGATTAAATTTATATATAAATATTTATTATAACAAACGTGATTAAATGTGAATATATGTATAGTTACCAACTTCACACATATAAATCTTTTATTTATTTACACATATTTGATAAAAAATATATTGTTATTTATAAATTAACATATATAGGTATCATGCAGTATTACAAGATAAACTTTTGTTCAGAAATCATATTTTATTTATTTTATACAAACGGTTTATCTAGGTGGTCGGTGGATGTTATACAAGTAAAAAAAAATCATACATATATTTAATAATATTTCTTTAATTTGGGCATTTTGCCCCTAACATAATATCATACAAATTTATAAAGGATTATTGCTTTTATTTCTAACATATGAAAAGAATATATCTGTATTTGTAAGTACGCTAAGATAAATATTTCATTATTCATTTTATACATGTTAGTGATCTCAACTATTGAACAAAACTTTAGCTATGGCAATGGTTTATTAGAAAGAGGGAGGGCAGCTTCAGCAAGGTTGGTTATGAAACTTCAACAAAGAATATTTAATGACAAAAATGGTTCTTTATACCATATCATTACAATTTATTTTCATCAAACAGGCTGGGAAATTAACTACAAAAAAAATGCAGTGCTAGCATATATGTCAGTGAAAGGAAATATAGCAACTTTGGTCAATAAAAACTTCATCATTTTTTTTACTGGATGAGGGTATTCCCATGCTTCAAGTGGAGTAATACCTTATGGAAAAATAGGTAAAAGTTGCTATGTTCCAGCATGCAGCAATCCATGAAGAGCTTTTGCTACCCTAACTTGCTTGGTCCAGGGCACAAGATGAGAGTCTTCATAATCCTCCAGAATGATAGTATAGATGGATATGATCAAAGCAATAAAATATAAATATGACCAAGAATACAAAACAACACAAGAGACTTCGGGATCCTCCGGAGTGACAGTATGAATTGATTTGATCAAAGCAATAAAATACTAATTCTGATAAATGCTAGCAATGTGATGATAAAAAAATGAAGTATTTGATTTAACAAGAAAATAAAGCTTTAAATAGTTTAATATGTATCGCAATGATACTTTTAAATAATGACCCACATAATATAAAATAATTAATAAGCAATTTAAAATTATAATTAATGAAGCATGGATTTCTCTCACTCCCTTCAATTACTCCCATTTTATTTAAAAATTGGTTACCAGCATTTTGGTGATGATTATTAAAATAAAATAAAGCAGTAAAACCAAAATGGACACCAAAGTCCACCCAGATTGAAAAATTATATTTATAAGTTTTAAACAAATTAACAATAAGTGATTCTGAATGCATATAGTTATTAGAAAGAAAACTCAACCTCATGAGGTATTTTAGAAATGAATAAATATCAAATAATTATTACTTTTCTTCACCCTTTTTGGAGTGGAATTAAGACAGACACGAAGCTCATGAGATTGGGTTTGATTGACAAGAATTATACATTTAATAAATCAAGAAATATGAAAAAAATATTAACTATTTTAAGTTACTATCACACTAAATTACATTTACAGCAAAACATGAGTTGGATTAGTAAATATAAATTAAACAGGCAAAACTCTTTATACAGTTTTGCCTGTTTAGTAACAGTTGTGTGATAGCATAAGATATGGTGATCATGTGATGTAAATTATAAATTATGATTAATTAGGATTATAGAGAACTGACATACAGCAATGATATAATTATTTTAAAATACTTGCTGGTTAGCAAGTTAAAATATAAATAAAAATTACAGAGAAAAGTGTTACTTTACGATTAAATAATTATAAACAGGGGAAGGTGACTAAGATGATTCTTGGGACTTATTACATCATGATCCTCCAGAGCAATGGTGCAGACAGATCTGATCTTGATGCAGCATTCCTTGATTTTCAGGGCAGGCAGGTTATAATCAGACTAAATGCATTTCTTCTTGGCCTCTGCACTTTCTAACAGCTTAGGCACTTTTGACTGGTAAGAGCTAAGTAAAAGCATGGTGAAGAGACAGTCCCAGAGACTGAGGAAAAGTGGTTTGGGTCCCTCTACTTGAACAACATTTTCAAAATTCAACTGGCATGAAGTATGTTGCAACAGATCACAAAACTCTTTCTCTCTTTTTGTTCATAACTAAATTAGGCCCCATTTATACTGATTCAGTCATATTTCAGTAATGCTTTTAGTTCACTATCTGAGGTCATATCCAATAGACTTTCTTAACCCCATTGTCAAGAAGATGCAAATATCAATAAGGCCTGGCAATCTATTTCTTGAACTTTTTTATAAATAATGTAAATTTCCATTGGAGGTTATTAATGAAAGTTATGAGATTTTAATTTAAAGTAAAAATGTTATACTTAGACTTATTAGCTTCCACATTTTTGTACAATTGAAATAGTGAATGATTTCCAGAACCTTCTTCACAATTGCATTTCCATTTTGTTATATTTTGATATAAAACAAAATATATACATTAAAATAGATACTACCTATAAAATTACAATATTTTATTTTATAAAAACAATATTCCCCCTCCTTTCCTTTCATATATATATATATATACACCATGCATGCACATGAATAATTTTCAAATATATTACCCCAAAAAAATTTTGCATTTGTGTGTGTATATGTAATACCAATATACACATATATATATATCTTATACATTATTTAAACTGTGTGTGGTGGATTTGAACCCTGTTGGTCAGTTGGTTAGTTGGATAAACCATGAAGCTCAATCTGCATAGCATATTGACTGCTTCAGTATATATAGGTATGTCTCACCTACTGATAACTAGTGCACGAGGATGACTCAACAGGTTTATAAATTTGTTATCAGAGGCAGAAAAATTAAAAGGACTGATCATTATTGTGTATTTGGACTGGAGTGTGAGAATACAAAATGTTAGACAAATTATTAATGTGCATGCACTTGGAATCAATTTGTAAACATAATAAAATTAGCGATCATGAATTAATAAATTTTCTAATAAAAAAAAGGTTCCAGTAAATATTTTTATTATTATTACTATTAGTCATTTAGAAAATAACTTATATATATATATATATATATATATATATATATATATATATATATATATATATATATATATATATATATATATATATATATATATATAGCACTAGGAGATTAGGAAAGGATAAGAAAGAAATAGGTTTAGTATGGCAGCATAGAAGGCAACCTTATACAACATTGGGGGGGGGTAACCAAACCAAAATTCACCTTATAGAGAATCAATCATAGATATTGTTCAAAGATTTAGCCCCAAAATTTGACATGGGTCAAGAGGATAAGTATGAAGTGAGTGTAGAACTTGCAATGTGAGCCTTTTCAAAGACAATTGAAGAATCCATGATTACAGAAAGAAAAGACTGATTCAAAAGACAAAAGAGATGGGCAGATTTTAATCTCTGAGAAACTTTGGCTTGGGGAGGTAAAGGAAAGCAAGAAGTTTTAGAGCTGGAGAAGAGTTGCCAAAGAAAAATTGCAGACCTGGAGGATAATTGCCAGAAGGATATCACAGATGTAGAAGAGGAGTTCTGAAGGGAGAGGGAAGAGCCAGAAAGTAGAGAAAGAAAGGCAAAGGAAAAGGCAGAAGCAAGAGAAATAAAGGTAAAGGATGAGGCAGAAACTAAAAAAGGCAAAGGAGGAGGCAGAAGCTAGAAAAGAATGTATGAGAGAAATCATACAATAGCTCAGGATGGATATTGATGTGTTAATGAAAATATTAGAAGGAATGAGGGAAAAACAGAGCTATCAAAAAGAAAGCTGATCTCAAACCAACTTGATAGAGACCAAGCAGGGTATAGTAAATAACAATGGAAATAAATAGGATGGAGTAGAAACAATGGGATGTCAGTCTAAACAGGAAATAATGAAGGTAGAAATGATTGATGAGCAAGGCATAGGGACTGATCCAGTAATAGATGGAGAGACAGAGAATATGAGGGAAAGTTGGGCTGGGATAGATGAAAAGGATACAGAGGGAATGCATGTGGAGAAAGTAGAGAATGAAGTGGGATTCTATGAGTTAAAGACCCATGAAAAAATTAAGGAATAATGTTGATAGGGAGCATAGAAAGAAGTACACTTTGGGCAAAGGGTATAGAGATAGTGAGGATCTAAAAAGAATCTTAGCAGACAGGCCATGCCAGTGGTACCTTTTGAGTGAAAAAGAGCTAGAAAATAAAAGACAACAGAGGAAATTTAGCTTGGAAGCCAGGATAGAGGATAAGAATCACTGGAAACAACTAGTCTTTGGAGTAGTAATAGGAGGTGAGAATGCAAGTTTTAATGTAGGGAGTACAGCTAGGAAGAGGAAAAGAAGAAAGAGAGAAGACTTCTACATCTTTAGGAGGAGGAATCACATGGAAGTTCAAATCCAGAGGCTGAGAAACAGACATGTTCAGGAACATCATAAGTATTTCCCAATCCAAAAAGAGCCATACTGGGTGAAACAAGAATATTTAAGTTATGGAGGCTTTATGGGACATGATAAGTCCCATAGACTAAAAGTATTTAAAGATAAACCCCCAAATCCTACTTAAACTAGATAAATTTTTCTAGGGATCTGTTTTCCATTCCCAAATTTGTATATTTGCATATATTCATATATTTGTATTTTGAAATGACAGGTATTCAATTTGGATACTAAATTTTGTGTATAAAATAATTTGATTCGTATTACTAATTGCCCAGGTAGAAATAATTAGTATATACTTTTTATGCATTGGTTACACCATAAAAATTTTAGAGGGAGATTGACAAAAGTCCAGGAAGTACCTCAATTAGGCAAGATTATTTTAAAAACCAAATTTTAAAAATTAATTCATGATTGCAAACGAAATATAGGTAAATTCTTTTTTTTCTTTTTTTTATTGACTACAGGACATCCCATTTCACCTACTATATTTCATAGTAGTATTTATTCTGAATTTAAATCTAGTCAAGTGCACATATATTCATGTGTATTAATGTATATGTATGTATAGCTATATATAATACATATATCTGATTATATTTTATGTGATAAATTGAACATTTAATTGAATAAACATCATAATACATGCATTAGTGTACCTATTTATATGTGAATGAAGCTGCAACATGATAAATTTAAAGCATTGCAACATAATTATATTATTTTAAATCTTTAACTTGTTATAAATTTAATATACAAATTTATTCTAATTTTATTTAAGACTCGCATATAATTTCAATTCCAGAGGTGACCAAGATATATATATATAGCAGAATGTTTATAGTAAAATAATTAGTTTTATATATATATTCCAGAGGTGACCAAGATATATATATATAGCAGAATGTTTATAGTAAAATAATTAGTTTTAAAATATTGAATAATTCTTAGAAAGAATATTATACCATATACACCTGTGTTAAACTTGCATGGAGTTCAAAAACAGATTTTAAAAATAACAAATTTAAAATATATTTGGACAATGTGAAATCATCTAAGCAGCACTATTTAAAATTCGCTAGAGATTTCCTTTTATTCTTCCTGGGGTACTAATGTAAATTTTAAAAAATTGCTAAAGTTAAAGATTAAATTTTAAGTTTGTAAACAAGATTAATAGGTTTGCAAGGGGGATATAAAAACCTCAAATTTGAACTCTCAAAATCCCCTCTCTATTATAAGTAAAGCAGTTGCTTCTGGGAGCTACACCTATTTAAAAATGAACATGGTTGGCTAGGAAGGACCAGTTTCACAGTCTTACTTTGGAAGAATGGTGATCTTCCACTCACTTTAAGTCATCATCATCACCATGGAATAGAAAAGACCAGTTCTACCATCTGCCAAGAAAACATCAGGAGAACAACCTATTAAAGAGTACCAGTGCCTAATAAAAATCCAGATGACTCAGCCAGAAGAAGATTGGTAATATTTCTTCTCTGCAGAGCTTTCTAAAAATGAATCATTATTTAAATTATTTTTAATTAATTTCCTAAGTTAGCTTTCCGTAATGAATGTTCACAAATTATAAAATTATAAATAACTCTTCAGTAAATTAAATTATGTAATTATAAATTTTTAAATGTAATTCTAAAATAAACTTATTACTGTAACAATATTGCCTATATCAAAATGAATATAATTGTAATTTTCAATAATCTCTCTTAAATGTAATAATTGTAATTAGTTATTATCAACTTTTCCTAATCTGCAGTCATGCCTATGCTATTTTGCTTTACCTTATTTTGTTTTAACATGATATATTATAATATGCCATAATTCAAAGCAGAGATAAGCAATTTAGTAAACTTTAGACTAAGACAATTAAAAGCTCTCCAGTAAAATATTTTATGCTGTTTTTAGCAAACATAATTCTCAGTTTTGGAATCTACTCTTATATATAACAACAGACCACTACATGCTATGCACTTGTTGTTATATGTGTATGTTTATTTAAGCTATTATGTATTAGCTTATCAGTGAGATTTGAGAGTTAATAAAATATATGTATAGTTAAATAAAAGCAGGGATAATATTTAAAGGCATATTAATAGTTATTAATTAAGCCCTGAAATATGCTTTTCTCCACCCTCGTTTATTAGATGAAATATGCAGATTTAATTTCTAAACTGGATTGCTTTAGAGAAACTCCTCTTAGATGTTTAGAGTAGGCTAATTGAGAATTAGAGGAAGGTAGTTTTGCAGAACAAAACTATAGTATTTTATGCTTTATATTTAATTTTAATTTTAATATAGCATTACAAATGTGATTTTACTAAACATTATTGCATTGCTATGCTTTTTTTGTTAAAATGGGCTTGTGGTTTATATGCCATCTCATTATTTTAGTTCAGACACCCATACTTAGAACTGGAACATGAGAGTCCAGAAATCAAATTTAAGCTGCTCTTACACCCAAACTAATATTCTATTATGCTAGCAAGTTATATGATCCAGGGAAACCAAATACTTGGTATTGTATCTCCTGAATAATTATACATTTATACCATGCCACCTTATACTGTAATTTAATGCCATAATATCAAAAGCTCTGCTGCAATCACCAGTTCATCCTGCCTTATTATTATAAAGTTCAGGCTTAGTCTGAATGTGAACCTAGTTTATTTAAGTAATCTGCATATGGAGCATATTTATTGCTCATCATTATATGTTAGTATGAATAAATTATGTTTTAGTATATATCATTCCTCTAAGATTTAGATTCCCACAGCAGACCCAGAATAGTGGCATAATATATTTTTAAGCATCAGTATTAATCACAGGTAATAAACTATAATAATTATATATCAAAAGTGCATTCTAAATATGAGATTCCTGTAACTTAAACTAGCTCATCATTGTTATAATACCTGTGTGTGTAAACCTAACCAATGCACATCTATTGTTTTCATATTAATCAGTTTGCTTAAAGATCTTTAAGTTGTAATTTTGTTTCATGTATCTATTGCAATTTACTTCAAACCACTCCAAATCTATCAAAATTTAGTATTAGCATGTTAATTTTTATGCATTAGTTTATTTAGACATAAGTGTGTTTAGTTAATGTTATTAGTGATTTATCAGTCATTCCCGAATCTCATGATCCACCCTGTTCTATACTGGCTCATGAATTAAATTGAGACTGAGATGAACCTCATATGTGTCATCCATAGGGTATTAAGTCATGGAACACTGGTAAAAGAGTTGAAGAGTGGTCAGATTCAAGGTCTCAACCCCTCACCTGGATCAACTTTAGTATAATTTGCCAGAACTCTGGATATTTATTGCATGAATGTACAAATATGACTGTTACAATATATATATATATGTACCAATCGGAATGAAAGTGAACATCGAATCTAACTGCAAAAACAATATCTGCACTACAAGGGCACCATCTAGGCATTTGAGCCTAGAAAAATTTATAAAGTAGGTAGATACGCGCTGTTAAGATTCCACTTTATTTAAATATTCCGATCGTTAGCCCAAGTCACTAGCTCAGTGGAGACGCAGAGATAAAAATCTATATATTTTATATCTTAAATATAAAAGAATAAAAGCCACTGCCAGAAATTAACACATAAAAATATTTATTTACGCACATATAAAATAATATTTAAATTTTGAGGAATAAGTTTAACATTTAGATTTTTATATTAACTTTTAATTTTACATTTAACTAAGTTTCAATGAGTTTAATTATTATTTAGATAGTCAAGTATGAATAGACTACATAGATCTGCATTTGAAAAGAAAATATTCTTCCCTGATTTAACCTTAGGCAACAAATTTCGCAACCAAATTGGCGCCAATCCATCTGATACATTCATGTATTCAATGTAGCATGATACGACAACACAAAATACTATATTGTCAGGAATGTACATCTGAACAATAAGTAGAAATAGAGAAGACATTGACTCTCCACCAACAGGAATGTGACATCTGTTGGCAAGTAGAACAATAAACAAAAAACTCCATAGGAATGGACTGCGGTCTTCTGCCGACTTACAAACCCATCCATAGGAAAACAGAGGGTGTGTGACGTATATCTATAATCCTGCCCGTAGCGGACCTCATACTACATCTACTAATTACACAAATATATCCAATCCATTGAACCAATTCAACTACGAAATGAATAACCTAAGATTACCCTCCCTTAATACAACTTTACAAAACTATATAGCCATTCACGCCTGACTTAATTTTAACATTTAAATACGTTCGCACAGATTTGTTTAAAAATGTTGGGTACAGATCGATTACATAGATTCCACGGTCAAAAACATTTCAAAATAAACATAAACGATCAAAATACAAAATTATTGATACCGACAATCGCAGAGGGAAACTTATAAGTAACCCAATAGTATTCACCATAAGATACTTGCGTTGTCACCAATAACTTAAAAGACATCTGAATAAATACATTTTAGATACTCACCGTAAGGTATCATTATTTATCGAATGTCTATATATTTTGATCAAATATGAAAACCAAAATATAATTAACCGCAAATGAATCCATGCAAGCGTCTATAAACAACTTAAATTTCATACATTTAAATAATCTTTACAATAAGAAAAAAAAATGGAAATGTTTATCAATCGGAAAACATATAAAATTAAACATTATTAATTTGATTTAAAAACTTACAAAAGTCAGATAAGAGTCCGTTTTAACATTTCAGTTGGCTTGTTTATCAATTTGTAAAACTTGATGAAAGTTCTTAATTGATTTTAACAATTGTTCATTTCATATAGCTTATGGTAGAAGAGTCCAGTCCTCTGCTTTCAATTCCCGTGATGCCTCCATTGGAAGGTAATGTTCTGGAGATGGCAATAGCCGGTTCAAGGTATCACAGTCTTTTCATTTTTTTTTTATAGAGAGTGTGGTATGTGCATCATACCACATCTCTCAAACACACAACGCTGGAACTGTCAGAAAAAACTGTATTTCCCTTTTTATATTATCCACAAGGATTCAATGAACAAAACGTCACTAATCTATCACTTTCGTTAGGGTCCGAGCCAAGGCTTAGTGCTTCCATTGGTCAAGCTAAAATCTCTTTCTTCTCTTATCTAACTTTTCATCTGACTTTTTAATTACACAGCTTTTAGATAATTAATAAACAATCATTTCCATTTACAGATTACAGGAATTAAATAATACCTGTTTTTATTTTAACTTACGTTATTTTTTTATTAAAATATTTTTATATTTCAATCTTGTATTTTTTTATTTAAAAAAATACGTTCAAATACTTTTTTTTTTGTTTATGAAAAAAAATATTTTTAAAGTTTAGCATCTGTGCGAATGTATATACGTATAACAAACATTTTAATTTTAGCGTTTAGTTTTTTACTTTTATTTGCGAACTTTTAAGTTTTTATTTTAAATTAATGTAATGACATATTTATATATCGTTACAATATATATATATGAAGAGAAAAGATTTCATCCTTTAATGTATGAACTGTACTGATCTTATAACAGTTCAACAATATCATGTTGAGTACTAAGAATCCTCTCAAAGTCAAAAAGATATAAACGTTTGAAAAGATAAGGGTGACTATCTTCTTTTTAAACCTACAATCTAATTATATAGGCCAATCTGATACATCTTAGTTTGAGAGTGTGGAGCTTATGTAATAAGAATTTAAGTTTAAAGATAAGATGGCTACTCTTATCTTTTCAAAAGTCTCTATCTTGTGGTTGAATTTGAGAGTATCCTCAATACTCAACATGACATCATTGAGCTATTATAATGTCAGTACAGAGCATATATTAAAGATGGAAATCCTTTTTCTTTAATTACATATGATCCCTTCACTTATCAAATAAATTTGAATATTACATATATGCAATTTATATATATATATATATATATATATATATATATATATATATATATATATATATATATATATATATATATATATATATATATATATATAATTTTGAGACAAATTAACAGTCTCTTTTTTGCCCCAAAGTAATATATATAAAAGTTAATTCACCATCTATTGAAAGAAATCACTATTTTTTAAAACATTAATTTCATGTATATTTTGTTCTACAATTTTAATTCCAAAAAAAATTCTATAGTTGTCTGGATAGTTGAAAATGCAGCAACTTGAAAGACTTTTAAATTCCACCTTGAAGGCCATCAATTTATTCTTGACAGTCTCCAACTTTGTAGTATTATTTTGAGAAAATATTTTGAATGCCTAAAAGCTTGATTTTTATGATGCTTATTAAGAGTCATGCTTTTTTTTTACAATAACTGTGTAATAATTATTAGAAATCAAGAACATAAATTATTATTTATTTATTTTGTTTGTATTTTATTTTTTAAAAATAGAATATTATATTTTCCCCCATAATATTAACAATGCAAATTACAAGAGAAGCTCCCTAAACATTATTACTGCTCATCTGTGAGAATATATTGCATACTAAAAAAAATATTTAAAATTGCTAAACTTTTAAAGCATTATTTGATAGATTTATCAGATGGTGTTTTATTTGATCACATTTTAAGTAAAAATGTTAAGTAATAAATATTTTGTTCATTTTATGAAATCAAACTGCTATTATTGTCAGTAAATGATGAAACACATTTATTTTTTTGATCACAATGTAATTTTTTTATATTTGCAAAAGTCATATGTGATTTTTTAGAATTTCCTTCATTTCTAAGCAAAAATATCTATCAAATAAGGCCAAATTTATTATAACCTGATAAATAATAATGGTTTAATATTAATGGTTTAATATTAAAATTAATATTGAAAGCTTATATTAAAAAAACACAACTAAGTTAACCTTTAGGTTGAGAGAGCAGACATATTGAATATTTAAAAAAATTATGTTAAGCCTCAAATTAATCACAATATATGTTTGTATTGCTAAAAAATGACATAATTTACATTGTTTTAAAGATCAAACACCAAAGATTGTAATTAAGCTGGAAAAAATATAGTCATTCATATTCAAAGTAATAAAAAAAATTAATATTTTTAATAATTATTTTCATATTATTTTGTAAACTCTAAATTATCATGCATACAACTTAAAATTATATTCTTGTTAGTAGGTTAGTTGTATTCATCATAAAATTTTTAAAAAAATTAGTATATAATAACATTTACCCAAGGTAATCCATCACTTGAAAACTTCATAGAATAAAGACATTAGTACCTTTCATTTTTCTCAGTAGCCCTTCAAAATGTATTTCCATACAGGGGTTTGCAATGTATATGTCATACCTAATAACATCCCTTATAACAAGTAGTTAATATTGGTCAATAATTAGTATAATTTGAATATTATAATAAAGAACTTCAATACAATTTGTAATTTATTAAAAAGTACTACTAAAATAGTCACTATATACAAAATAAAATAATAAAATAAAATAAAAAGTGAATAAAATACTAAATTCATTATAAAGTTAAGCTTGATACATATGTTAGTAGTTTAGTGTTAGTACAATGTAGTATTATTTATCCTATCTTTATAGATTTTGAGAACTTATATTGCTTCATACTAATATGATCATAAACTTAGTAATATCTTCATCAACTACCACCTCTCTTTGCATTTGATATGCAGCTTTGAAATTTACATTGCAGTGGTCTATAATCGGCCTAAGTTTATATATATATATATCACAAATCATAAATTTCATAACTTGTTTTTAAGCTTGCATTTTATGATCACTAGATGGAGTTTACCATTAATTCAAATCAAGCTTTATTTTATAAGTGCCGAAAGAGAAAGAATTCAAAATCTCTATCGTAAATAGCTTTACAATAGAGATTTTGAATTCTTTCTCTTTTGGCACTTAAAAAATAAAGCTTGATTTGAGCTATTGGTAAACACCATCTAGTGATCATAAAATGCAAGCTTAAAAAGAAGTTCTGAAATTTATGACTTGTTTTAATTATTATAAGTGTATCTTTGAAGGCTTTTGCAATGCTATATATTGCAGAGGCTATTACTATACAATAAAACTAAGCTGAATTCAGACCCATATAGCTATCTGGTTTGTAAAGCTGGATTTGAAGACATTTACCTGTTTGAAAGGTTTATGCTTTCAAATTGATAGAAACATGATTTATAAGTGCTGACTTTTGAGTTAGTATTTTAGATCTAGTTTCTAGAATCTCAGTGCTCCACTGAGGTGAGCCACAAGCTCAAAACCAATTGGTCTGGAGGGGATTGATGATAGAGATTTTGAATTCTTTCTCTTTTGGCACTTATAAAATAAAGCTTGATTTGAGCTATTGGTAAGCTCCATCTAGTGATCATTATTATATAGTCAGAATCTTTACTTTTAGCATTTGCATATTTTTATTTTTATTAAAGTGCAGATAAGACATTATAGAAAGATCTAAATCTGGTCATAATATTTGCAAAACATATGTTTATCTTTGTCTCATATTACCTAATTCAAATACTGGACTCAAACACACATCATAGCAAAATATGCAGATAATTCATGATATAAATATAAACAATCACAATCTATTTTTTTATGGTAGTTTCAATAATAATTTTTTCGTATATTTTTTATCAAATATAAATATATAAAAATAAAATAATAATTAAAAAATATAGAAAAATAAATACTTACCATTAGGCCCTCAATAACATTGGCATCAAAAACATTGGAAGAAGTAAAAAAAATTACCATGTATTTTTCACGGTGAAATCTTTTCCAGTAACTATCAAAAAAATAAGAGAAAAACAAAGAAAGTCAATTTACTTAACCACAAAAATTATTATAAAATTTTTATTTTTTATCTTAGTAAAATAAAACTCACCTTTATGAGAAGTAGAAAAAAAGATAGAAATGATGGTATAAAAAGTGCATACATAGTCTGCATAGATTTCTGTTAATATTACATTGAAAACAGATGTTTACATTTTGAAAATGCTTGCCCGCATTATGCATGCATAAGAATGAGAAGGTTAAGACACCAACTGTAAGATATTTTTTATATATTTTAACTATATGTATTACATTGTCACACAATAACATAGTGTGTGTGCACAAACCACAGCGTTACATGCTTTGTAATTTTTTTAAGAAAAAAAATTTAAATTTTAAGTGGCTTAAAGATTTTTTCTTTAAAAAACAATAAATTAAAAAATAAAAAATACTGCATCATAGTTTTCTCTTAGAATAAAACTTCTTAGTAGGAGGGGGAAGAAATGTATATGATAGAACTAAAGAACAGTTAAAACGTTTCTCTCTCTCTCTCTCTTTTTTTTTTTTAAAGAAAAGAGCTTTTATAAAGTAGAAGCTAAATAAATATGTAAAATGTAGAATAAAATTAGTCTGTAAAATTTGTTTGTAAAAAAAAAAACTTTCATTATGTAATTAGTTTATAAGATTTTGATTAATAATAGAATCAAAATCAATAGTTGTATTAATTTTAAAAAAAAATGTAAACTATCTTATCGAGAATGTTTAGATGAATCTGAGCAAGGGATTACAATAATCAGAAATGGAAAATTAATTAAAAAGACATTTTGAGTTAAGATCTAAATTAAAAAATAATAAGAAATTAAAATGATAGGAGAGAAAAGAGTATATAAAGTCACTCTCTCTATTATTATTCAGTCTGGTTTGTGATATAGTCTGGTTTGCGATATACAGACAGGGCTGCAATTTGCTAGATCATTCATCAGTTTGGACAGAATGGAAAATCCAAACAACCAGAGATCCAGATGTTTGGAATGCAGTAGTAAGCCAGTCAATTACTGCTGCAGTCAACATTAATGGAGAAGCCACTAAGCCATGGAGGTGTTCGACAGGGCTTCATGCCCCAAACTTCCACAAGTCAACTATTCCACCTGGAACAAATTCTGGAAGCCAAAATCATAAAATAGATGCTACTGCCATTCTCTTTCTCTTCCCCAATGTTGAGTCACAGGAAGGAAACAAGCCATGAAGCCATCGATGGAGAACAAAAAGGTTGGAAAATACACACAATGAAACCCTAAGTAAAGAAATTTAAAATATATTCTGATTGCAGTCTAGACTCTTTATATTTAAATGAATGAATTTTAATTAATGAAGGACTATCATAATTTAGCCTGAGTAATTATTTATATGTTTTTTATATGTAAATTTCAATATTATGGTGTTATATTATATATGTGTGTGTTTAAAATAAATGTTAATGTTTGACTTAATTGTTATTTTGTCTATTTTCTCTTTCTGTCTTGTCACTGCATCACCAATCAATTATTGTATAAGTTACTTTATGTGTTAAAAAATATGCTGGACCCTTAGACAGAGTATGGGCTAGTCATAGAATATTTCAAGTACTGGATTATGGGCCTACCATCCAGGCATGTTAATTACTTCATGTAATTAGCTGGCACCTGAGGTTTACCTCTAAACAAATAAAATGATTTGGATGGTAGGGTTTGAATCTAGCAGTTGAGGTGGGCCATGGTCTGGAAATGTGATCATATTATGCTTTGCATAGCTCAGTCTGACCATGGGTATCATTGATAGCTCTGCCATTGATGGTATTCTCCCCTCTACTTGAAGGGCCAGTCTGTTCATGTAATGTGGAAAACATAAAATTTAAAATTATGTTAAAAAGGTTAAAACCCAATGAAGCAATTTTTATAAAACAGACCCGGTTCAATATATAAAGATGAAAGGAAAGGTAGAAATAAACACAAACAAAATTTTTGTAGATATTTTTCTACACTTCCTGGAATAAATAATCATAGTAAAAGATTGAATAAGTTTAGATTTAAAATAGAATTTTATTATAAATTAAACAGTTTAAAAAGATCTAAATAAATATTAATATTGTATTCTGGTTTTGAAATTAAAAAGAAGCATGTAGTATGTTAAAATAGAACTGATAATTGTAAACATTTTTACTATTTATTTTTAAAAATCATTGCAAATCATACATGTGATAAAGTTCTAAAAAGTAGCTTTTAATTTCAAAGTTGATTTGAAAAAATTAAAAAGAGAAAAAAATAGTTTTTACAGTTTTAATTAGTATTTTTGTCATCTCAGCTGACTATATAAAGAATTAATAAAAATATTTTTTGGCTAATAATATTTTTAGAAGCAGTTGGCAAAATTGACTCGGAGAGTTATACAGAGTTTCCATAAAGATCTAAAAGAAAGCAAAAAGGATGGTAAGTCAAAGAGTTGCTCTATAGTTCATGATGGTGGAGTTTAAATTTGCATAGAGAAAAAGGTCACTTTCAAGTGTTTCATAGCTATAAATATGTTTTAGAAAACAGCTTTCTGGTCTGAAATCTATCAAATCCTGAACAGAAGAGGAATCACCAACAGTACATGATTATACCTTCTCAGTGATGACACCCAGGAAGAACCTCAGCTTGCTGAAGAATTCATTATATATATATAAATATATTGTGTCAGCTATATATCAGAGAAACACAGATAAATATATATACTTGAAGCATAACTGGTGAATTGTTTTAGTAGTTTCTTAAAATGACATTTAAAAATATAACTCAAAGTGCAAGTAATAATTTTGCTTGGATTAAAAATTTAATAAAATAAAAATGAAAATGTTAATAGATGATTTTATATTCTAAAGAAAGATGTTATAATTAATTAACCTGTGATATTAATATGTATATATAGAACAATTTTAATTTTAATTTATTAAAACAGTGACATTTTAAAAATCTAAGAGTAAAGAATTGATTCTTGGAAAACTCTTTTTAGAATGGAAAAAATATATATCTACTGCATTATTTTTAAAGACATTTATAAATTTTAATCAATAGTGACCTATTAGGGAAGAAACTGTTATAGGATAGTACTTTCTGCCTTTTTTAAAAAAAGAAACTAAACTACTATGATAAAATTTGATAATTGATTCATATCATCTATATTTTTATTGATATGCACATGTATGTGCGAATTTTATGTATATTTTTCAAATGGAATTAATTATGAAATGTATTTTTAATAATTTTATGATTTTGACAAGTTGAAATATATGATATAGACATGTGCCTGCAATTTAATATGCACACACATGTATGTTAAATATGTTACTGAATATGTATAAAACTGAATTTTATTTATAGATTTATAACAATTCAAATACTAAATAATAAATTTTGATGCACATCAATGCAATATGTTTAGAAATTATTATGTCATATGTATGTGTATATATATCAATGTGTGTCAAATAGACACATAAATTTTAATCATTTATTTTATTATTTTATGAAACTTCAAATATGTTCAGAAATTATTAGCCACCTGTCTGTGGGCTGAATGTGTTTTAAGTAAATCTATTAGAAGATATATGTAAGCCACAATATAATAACTTGAATGTTGTATTAGTCAAGTATACACATATGTAAAATTCAATCATTTTTAACAATTTTATTAAAGATCAATTAAAAGTTCATTGTATATTATGAAATGCATATATATATATATGTTTTAAGTGAACCCATAATGAGGTTTTGTAAATCAATGTAATAATTTAAATTTTGTATTAATCATATATGACAGTTTTTATTTTATTGTAATCAAAATCAGAAACCTTATATGGGTATAGCCTTATTCTAGAGACCTTAGCTTCATTTTTTGTTATTGTTATTAATAAAGTTGTATTCAATTGTTAAAATTATTTCAGTGAGTTAATTCTAAATGGTTTCTGGAATATTATATTTGCATCATCTCATCATCACAGTTACAGTTATAGAGCTTATGTTCTCTGAGCTAGAAATGAGTATAATGATCTGATATATTAAAGGGGATGTATTTTAGTGCAGGGATTCTAGTATGACATTGTCCTGATTTGGCAAGATGATTATATTCTTCAAAACCCATGCATTACATTTTATTTAGTTTAGTCTATTAAAAATTATTTTTTTTGTTGGCCAGTACATTAATGGAACTAAGTGTCTGGAGCAATGATGATGATAAGCATGTTTTAATATCTCAGCATTATTGTTTTTATGGTTAAATATTTAGATGGATTAGCACTTAAGTTTGTGCTTTCAAATTAATAGTTAAACAATTGCCCCAAGCTGGCAAAGGCTAAATAGTTGGCCTGGTCTACAGTAGACCCATTTCAAATTCAGTCACAAGATTGACTGTTGATTTATTTATTGTTGATAATTTATGATGAATAGTTATTTCTTTTGAATATTACTAGTACTTACTTTTACTTATTAATAATGCTGGTGATGTATAGTTGCTCTAAAAAATTAACTGGGCTGATCTCTCAGAGATCTCATGATCTTATGCTCTCTTTAATATATAAAACTATTTATATATTTTCTGATATTAAATATTACTTTAATATTTCTATATCCTTTTATATTACTTTACTTTAATAATTAAATAATATACTTTTTTGTAAATTTTATATTTTATTTACTTGGGGTTGATGATGATTTATCCATCATTGCCATCATCCAGGGATGACCACTCTTCCCCATCCTATTATAATATACATGTCGTTTAGTTTGAATAAAATTTATAAAAAAAAAATTTTCATATTTATTATGAAGCATTACTTTCCAAATAACTACTTTAATAACATTATTTTAAAAATTAAATTTATGTAAAATTGAAAAAAACGTACATCTGACATAAATAGAAAACATAAATAAAAAAATATGTTTTAATGCATGAATTTAGAAATATCAAGAAACATATTTTAATATTATACATATAATATATTACATTTTTATAATTATACTGTATAAAAAATTAATAAAAATAAATTAAAATTGAAATTATAACTATAGAAATACATTTTATATGTTCATTTTTTCTCTCATAATATAATTAATAAAATTTTTAGAACAATTACCTATATTTTAATCCTTTTCTAATTTTTAATTACTTCTACCATCAGTGAAAAAAAAAAAAAAACTAAGTCATAGAATAACTAATATTATAATGGAATCATTCAATGCAAAATTGCAATAAAATTCTTTGGCTTGAAATCAATTTAATGCCATGAGACGATGGTATTATAAAGTGATTTTTTTCTAAGACAGGAATGATATTCTATGATATATTATAATCATAAAATAAGTTAAAAATACTTTAGTTTTAGCTTAGATTTCTAATATTACCCTTTTTTTTTTAATAACCATCTTTGCAAGTGCACCTTTTGCTTAAAATAAAACATGCCCCATCTATTGACCAAAGTTATAACTAAGATTATATATGTTTATAATGAAATTAATAATATATTTATTTCATGGTCAGCCATAATCATCCACATAGTTGAGAGCTAATTTTCAGAGTTGTGAGCATTGAATAAATATAGTAGTTCAAATAGTTAACAAAAATAAAATATTAAATATAATAATAGGTAATATTCAAATGTTAGAATAAATTATTAAAAGTTGTATTTTAAAACACTAAATCATATAATAGGTTTGTTAAAAAGGTTTAAATTTAAAACAACTTAGTAAATTATATGAATTAATGTTAAAACTGTGTTTCTTAACAAAGATTAAAAGAATATTTAGAATGCATTGAAAAACAATTCAGTTAAAATATACCAGTGATAAAAAAAATAGATTTTAAATAATTAAATTAAAAATGAATTAATAAAAAAGATTAAGCCTGTTTTGAGATAAGAGATTCGAAAACAAGAGAAAAAAAGTTCAAGCAACTTAAAAGTTCAATCAATTAAATAATAAAGACGTTTTAAAAAATTTTGTAATTAAAATAAAATGAGATCATAGGTGTGTTGAAAATAAGAGATTATCAAAGATACGAAAAACAAAATCAAAGTTGTTAAATTTTTTTTAAAACAGTAGCAATTTCTCTATACAGTAGTACAATCCAGTGCATGTCATAATAATCAATGAATGCTAGTTGGTTTTTGCATAAAATCCCTATCTAATGCTTACTAATCCAATATTCCAAGATTAGTTTCTAGCATGTGTGTTTCTTAGTGAATTTTTCCTAAAATTAATTAATCTGAATTTTTGTTTTAATCAATCTATATTGAATCCTCATTAGGATGACTAAGTAGAAAAGTGGAACAACTGCCAGCTATTAAAATATGACCTAGATCTCTGTGGAACCTGATTAAACTATTTTCAAAGGAATCTAATCAAAATTAAAAAAATGTTTAAACCTCAAATTTTAAAGATATACTCATTAAATACATTATAACAACTTGTAAAGAAAGGAACACATTATAAATGGAATCAATTAATAGAAACCATCATGGAAGAAATATTAGTCCACAAAACATTCCTCATGCGTAAGCTTGTGATTAAGACCTGTAGAGGTCCCTACTATCGCATTTTCACGCGCACATTACTGAGGTTACAGCCTTAGTAAATATTACCAGTGAATTGTAGAGAATTTTAGCTATAGAACTTTTGTTGTGTAAACTTAAAAAAAAAAAAAAAAACAATTTAGACTATTATACTAACATATAATAGCATATAAAATTCATTTTATACATGCCAAGTGTGCATGTGTGTAAAACATTTAAAGTCAAATATATAAGTAATAACACATCCATTACTAATGCAATTGATCTTTGATTATTTAGGTTCGAAATTACAGAATCTTATTATTTTTCAAATATTTGCTTAATCGTTTTTCTTTTCAATGATTGCACACTTAATTTTTCAAACTCACATATTTTGAACTTATCTTTCTTTCGAACTTCAATTTTCTATATAAGGTTTTAGCTTAATTATATTTTTATTTTTATCATATTACACCACTTGATAAATTTAAAATCAATCTGCAACATGAGAGAACTCTTCATCTCACAAATCTATGTTTTTATTTTCAGCTCTTTCTAATTTATTTTTATTAATGTTATTTATCCCAAAATTATTATTATTCAATAATTAAAGCTTAATAATATGTTTTTGTCTGAATAAGATTTCTTTTTTCACAGTAGAATCAATTTCATTTGGATTGTCCACTTCTAATGATAAATGGATATTTTTCCATGTTGAATAGTTTTATTTTACCAAAATTTTATTTTATTCATTATGATTTATATCTTTTTATTTAGTAACTATTTTTGATTATTCTTCAATAGAAAAAGATATAAATGCTTATCAGTGCACATACCTTGTGCAGTTTCCTCCCACTTGGGATTGGAAAGTTCCAGGATCAATTTTGGTGCTCGCAGTTCTGAAGCTCAAACTTCTTATAAACTTCTGAACAATAAAGCTATATGTGTTTTTCTTTATCAGTGCACATATTAAAAACTGAATGAGTTCAATTAATCCCCGTGTTTGCACAATTTATTGTTAAACCATTGTTTTCCTGAAGGTTTGGGATCATGGTATTTTAGGTATGATAATATCTTAGACTATTTTCATGATCTATTATTAAATGTTGAATGTCTAGAAAATTTTAAACTTTAGTTAAATTTTTCCAAATACAAACAACTGTTAATAATAACACAAAAGACAACATAGGCTAGTAGATCAGTGGTTGTGGGTCACAGCCCCTTTGAGGGTCAAACAACCTTTTCACAGGGGTCACCTAGACCATTGAAAAACATTTTTGATTCATAACAGTAGCAAAATTAAAGGTTGGGGGTTTCCACAACATAAGGAACTGTATTAAAGGGTTGTGCCATTAGGAAGGTTGAGAGCCACTGTAATAGATTATTGTTAAAACAGTTAATATTCTGCTTGTATGTTCTGTAGTCTTATAATTTTTTATTTGCTAAAATAATTTCTCCAAAGTATTTTTAGTCATATATTTATTATTATTTGCATAACATGACTGATACTCTTTAGCTGTTATCTTTTTTTATAACGCATAAAAAATATTTTTTTCTTTCACAGTTATCATATTTATCAAATGATGTTTATATATAAAGAAAAAGATGAAACTGTGAAAATACATCTGCTTGCCCTGCCTATAATCAGACTCATTTTCATGCTGAAAAAAAAACAGCCAGCCCCTGGCAACTCAAATAAATCAAATTTAGTCAATAAATGTATATCTATAAATTCTTAGGTAAAGAACAAAACAGTGATAGAAAACTGTTTAAACTCTCATCAATCATCAATTGGAAAACACCATGAATAATGCACTCTCCTTGAATGTTTTTCTATGAGGATGACTTATTAAAAGCTGTTCTATCTATATAAAAGTAAATAAATGAATGGTTAAATAGATAGATAGATAGATAGATAGATAGATAGATAGATAGATAGATAGATAGATAGATAGATAGATAGATAGATAGATAGATAGATAGATAGATAGATAGATAGATAGATAGATAGATAGATAGATAGATAGATAGATAGATAGATAGATAGATAGATAGATAGATAGATAGATAGATAGATAGATAGATAGATAGATAGATAGATAGATAGATAGATAGATAGATAGATAGATAGATAGATAGATAGATAGATAGATGTACAACAATCTTGTATTTAGATCAAGCAGTCTCTCATAGAGGAATAATGAAAGATAAGGAAGTATCATCCAGATTTTCCGATTGTCGGATGGTTAAGTTTAAGCACTCTTCCGTTGTTTCTTCTTGTAATTAAGAACAGCTAGATGCCCATTTATAAATCATTATTGGTGAGCTTAACTGGGTTATTTATTTGCTGCTTACTTGAAAAAAAAATCCAAGCTTATTAAAAAAAAGTCAAGTTTATTCGGTCTAAATTCGAATATAGATATATATGCTACTGTTGCAATACAAAATCGTTCGCACACACACACAGAAATATATATGAGATACTAAATTACTTTAAAAAAAAAAAAAGAATTTATTTTAAAGCGGACAATATCAGTGCTAATATTAAATGACAAATGCTTTTGCAATGACAAAATTATTTAGCAGATAAACATAAATACAAATATAAGAGAATAAAAATAAATATACAAAAATTAAAATTATGAAAATAAACGGTAGATTGAAAAACACTAAATAAAATAATGTAACAGAAGTAATGCACTAGTAGGATGACCGATTTTGCCACTGTCCAGAACACCTGCTGGGGGCTACACAGTCAAAGTTGGTGCTATTCCTGCTCTGGTTGACTGCTGTGTCTCTGATAAGCTGGTTTTGGGCAATGTCGATCTGGTTCTTTATTTATTACTTCTTAGTTTTACCCAAGTTGGCTTTCCAATTCTGGGCAGGTAGACCGATTGTGGTCCCTGCTCATTTGGACTGCTAATTGGGAGGCAGGGGTATTCAGAATTGTCTTGACATGGCTCGGCTATGGGTTAAGAGTCTATTGCTTGGTGAACTTGGGCCTTGGACCTGGATGCCTGTTGTGGTGGTTGGCACAATGCTGGACTTCACCCATTCAGCTGAAGCATTTGAGTCTTTGCTTCGGGGCCCTAGGGGTGAGACCATTGGGTGATGGTTAACTTCTCGATGGCCGGGCCATGTGGATCCACATACAGATACACATTAATCATATTACAGCAATGTTTATGGATGTAATTATTTTTGAACATATGTACATTTTACCTTGTTACATTGAATCACTGTGTAATCCTTAATGGGTAAGTGTACCCAAAATTTTTGTAGTCTTTTATTAATAAAGGTTACTTTGAGAGAAAAAAAAAAAGATTTCTATATCGCAATTCAACTCTATCATATTTGATTTTTGAACGAATTTTTTTTTTTTTTAATTTACTCAATATTTGAAAGTTTTGTATAAAAATAAATTTAAAAATAACAAACAAACAAACACAGTCTTCTATTTTAAAAATAGCCCATTAATTTATATATACAACAAATCACACACAAACTTCTTTATAAATCTTGATTTATTATAATATGAACTATTATAATGTACAATGATATATTTCAATGTTTCGACTATATTATTTTATAGTCTTTATCAAGGAACAATTAAAAAATACATTAAAAACAATAAATATAAATATTCCATAATAAGAGGTATTTGTTATATGTATTATGGAGTATTTGTATTTATAGGTTTTTATGTATTTTTAGTTGTTCCTTGATAAAGACTATAAAACAATATAGTTGAAACGTTGGAGTATATTATTGTACATTATATACTTCATATTATAATAAATCAATATTTATAAAGAAGACGTTTGTGTGTGGTTTGTTGTATATATATCAAAGATTTGTTTATAAAAATTAGAATCTCCAGCAAGGAGAACAAAAAAAACATTTGGAAATTTCTGAAGTGTGAATGTGATAGAAATAGAAAAAAACCATTGCCGAGATAAGATTAGAAAGATAAAAATATTGAAAAGAATGGGCAAAAAGCTCATTATTAAAGGTATTTTTAAAAAAGATGTAAAATTGATAGCTCTTAAAGACAAAAAATATAACATTGTATTTTAAAAGAATGGTTAAGCTACTGCAAAATGGATAAGAGAAAAACAAGAAATAGATTTAAAAAAACAACCAAATACAAAAGATTAAAACTTAGGATATACAAGTGTTATAAGTTAATTCAGCATATTTGAATTCTAATTTGCTCTTGATTAACAACTTTTCTAAATTAAGAATAACTCAATAATATGTTTCTACTCCCTCCCCATTCATTATATAAACTCTTATATTCTCAGTGAAGCCATATGCTGTTGAAACAAATTAAATAAAAATAAAAACTATTATTTTAAATACTTATTATATAAATACACTTTTTTTTTTTTTTTTACTGAAATCTAAATTCAAACTTCATATCTGTTGCTTTAGAAATCAGTATTTTTCCATCTGTCTCTCTTTAAAGAAAAATAAAATAAAATTGATAAAAAGATAAATGGAAACATGGCCTCAATTAATAATTTATGAATGTATCTTAAAATCCGTTTTTCTTTAATTCTATTTTAAAATGCAACAATTTATTAACTGTCCTATGTTCATTTTTTTTCGTATTTGCATATTCAAGATTAAAAAATAAAATAAAAAACCAATGGTAGTAAAAAGTGAAAATACCTTCTTTTAATAATAATAGATATTGCTGATTTTTTAGAGATTTAGATTCTTCACAAATCTCATTAAATCTACTACTTCCTTTATTTTGATGTAATATTTTATATAAATACAATCTGTCCATATTCAAACACTTTTTAGAAGAAAAAAACATTATATATATAATCTAATGTTTTAATATAAAAATAAAATAATAAGTATTTTATTAATTTGGGAATAATAAAATTGCAGTTGTCTTGCGTTGGTGGTCGAGAGGTCAGCGCAACTACCTTGCACTAGCAGGCAGTTGCCCGGGTTGCGGGTTCGCGTCCTGGCCAATGCTATGACACTTAAAAAAAAAATTTGCAGTTTTAATTTATAAGGAATAATAATAATTAAGGGATCATTAAAAAGTATAGTAAAAGGAATAATATATTTTAATTTAATAGTTGATCGTGAATATATATATACACAAACAGGAATACCTTTATACAATATACATTTATTTCATATTTCAATTTAACGTTGTGTTTTTTAGTTTATATCTGGATTATTTTATTTTATTTCTTTTCATTTATTTTAGCTTTATTATGCTTTGTTACATTATATTTTAGATTATTTTTCTTTATTTTTTTTATTTTTTTAACTTTATTGTTTACATTTTTTATTTGATTTTTATTGTATTATGTATATAGAGTACTTATTAGTCTGATTGTGATAAAAGTTTTTGGCACAAACAAATGTGTATATAAAAACTGAATTAAACACATTTATAATCTTCTAAAAAAAATTGAATACAAGTATAATGTATATCTGAATTTTAAATTTAATTAGAAGGATTCGAACACAGACTTTCAAATTCCCTTCTGCCATTCACTCCATCTTATATAACTGATTCACCTGACCACATACATGTGAAAAAGATAAATGATCTCCAATATATGCATTTCATGGTGAACCAGCACTTATCAGTTGGTTTAGATCATCATCTGCCATACATATAGATATATATATATATTGTAACAGGCACGGGATGATCGAAAAGCTCCAACTTCCCTTTCACTTACATATGTAATGGGGAATTCTTATTATTCAAAATCGTCCACCTTCCGCTACCTCAAGCAGAGAGAAATACGGAAACAGATGAGCCGATTTCCGTACTTGACCGAATCTGTACGCTATACGGATATAACCTCCAGATTATTTTTCCCGATCAACTTTCTCCCGACTGCTGTAAAATATTACAGTTACAGCGCTTGGCTAATTTATAAATTTTACAGGATAAAACCCTGCGCCATCAACGTTTCACGTGTTAATTTCATAACTAAAAGAATGCCAAAAAAAAATGAAATAATATTTCTACCCTCCTAGTATTAGACCAGGGATGCCCAACCCGTAGCTCGCGAGTCACACGTGGCTCGCGTAACTGTTTAATGTGGCTCGAATTGCACTCTTCAAAAAAATTGATAAAATATTTTATGTTCCTTGATGGCACATGCACACACTAAAAAATAAACATTTTTACAATACAAACAATAACGATATGCAGTGTCAGGTTTCACATTAAATAAAATATATTTTTCCTGTAATTGTAATTTATATGTATGTTATCAAATTTTTAATAAATAAAATGTATTTACATTTTTTTTTCTTTTTAACATATTACACCATTTTTTTTTTTTTGCTGTACACGTTTGGTTTGGTGCTATATATATATATTGTGTTTAGTGCTCTTGTATATATTGTTGTTTTTATCGAGAAAGATCCTTGTAGACGTTTGGTTTGGTGCTGTATATATATTGTGTTTAGTGCTGGAAATAGTTTTTATCGAGATAGATCCATGTACATGTATATATTTTGCTGTATATATCGATGTTTAGTGCTGTAAACAGTTGTTTTTATGCGTGTACATGTATATATTTTGCTGTATATATATATTGATGTTTAGTGCTGTAAATAGTTGTTTTTATCGAGATAGATTCATGTACACATATATATTTTGCTGTATATATTGATGTTTTCATCGAGAAAGATCCGTGTACACGTTATTTTGGCCACATTAGAAACGGCGGATTGATACCAATGTGGCCATCCCCCCCCACCTATCTCCCTACATTGCAGGTACAATGTAGGTTTAGTACCCAAGTACGATGTTTATAAATGTAATATGAAAAATGTAATATATAATTGTGGCTCCCCAAATTTTTTTAAATTCTCAACTGGCTCGCGTCAAGTTAAAGGTTGGGCACCACTGTATTAGACTATTTTGTGGAGTGGCAAAGAATGAGACAAGACAGATTTAAATAAATTAATATATTTTTAATACTAACAAATAATTTGATAATAAAAGATATAAGAAACATTAACATAAAAATTAAACATATTATATTCTATAGTGCTATAAGGAAATAAATACTTGAAATTCTTATAAATAAATACTTGAAATCATTATAAATGCTGTCACATTTATAACTCGTTAGCCTAGCTGTCTATCAAAAGAATGTCATTACCATTCATGAAAGGCATTTGGCCATTGTCTATGGAATTTATGTGCACATTTGACGATATATAAAATAATATTTAAGTTACCTAGGGTTTAGTCTTTGAGTTCATTCCGACGTGTTGTCGACCATCACGTGGATTATCCACTTCTTTAGGAGGGACGGTCGTAGATTATATTTGGCGGGATGTAGCTTCTTGGTTAATAAGGCATGGAGGACGAGGCATCACAGGTCAGGCCACTACAGGAATCCATAGGCAGGCGTTACTACCATAGCTGTTACATTATTGCAGAACCATTGGTACAGATGTCCGGATTGACCGCGATCATGATGGCCTTAGCCGGTCATACTATGTGAGATATCAATGGTAAAAGTCATGTTGGTTAGCTATATCGGCTGATTCTTGGAGCCATGATTTTTTCACCTTGTCGACTCGAAGTCTCAAGCTCTAATCTCTCCTTTTATCTCCTTAGCTCTCCACCTAATTTTTTCTTTTTTTTTTTTTTAATTAAAACATTCCAATGGTCTTTGTCCTTTAGATTCTTTGTTTCCACTTGTTGTTGCCACCTCCCATGCTATGCCTTCGGCTATATGTAACTTTATTTTATATGATTTTATAGCACTACGTACATTTTATTTATTTCCTTATTTTTCTTTGATTACTTACACAAATTTTAATGCATGTTTTTCTTTATTTCTTATTTAAATTTTAATAATCATTTATTTTTTATCTAATTCTTGCTTTAACTCTACCCCATAAAACCCGCATTTCGTTTATCGTCAAATGTGTACTTTGAAGCCCAGATTCTTATCTTTTCGAACATATTAATTTTCTAGGTTTTTTCTTTCCGCGCTATCGAAGTTTTTTCCTTTTTTTTTTAAACTTTACTTTTCCTAAATCATATTTTACTACATGTTTTATTTATGTTTCTTTACTGCTTTAACTTTCCTACCGTATGCTGGTAGTATTATAATTTAATATTTACTTTTATCAAAATTCGGACTTTGACTAGCAAAAGATAACGATCTTGTTAACTCTAGTTCCCTCTCTTTCTCTTTGTTTTGCTAATTTTCAACAGTTCTTGGTTTTGTTAATTTCCAAGCTCATTTTTTCTTTCTTATTTCTTTCTTTCTTTCCAACCCTAACATTTCTAATTTGTGGATGTTTTGTAGGTACATGTGTGACCACAGTATGTGCACTCATCACATTACACCGTTCCCCCCTTTAAAATTTTTTTTCTGCATAAAAAATAATTTTAACCTTATGCCTGGAAAGCTAAGTGCTCCCAACTATTGTTCGAACTCTTTTTTTTTTTTCATTATTGCTACTATGATGTAGCGAGGAGGTTAATCTATAGAGAGGCGACCAGGTAAATCCCTTTCTTTGCTGAACCAAGCAGTATAGCCAAACCAATTTAATCCTAACATTACCATGCATGCGTTTAATTTCTGCCGCTACTCGTATCTACAGGTTCGAATCCACAGGATATCTCTGTGACCCGATTAAACCTGTTCATACATCGCATTTCTGCAATAAGGCACCTCTAAGTGCCAACTCCGGACACTATTATTGAGGTGGCTTGGAAGACTGGCATCTTTCCGTCCAGCTCATTCATGAGCCCAGTGTATTTCTGAAAGCTCTATATTCATACCAAAAGGGTTCTTTCCCCATAGATTGGTCTCTGGACCATTGACTCACGATATATGTGCTTAATATCTAACTAGAAATATTAATCCAGTGAGTCATTGTGATACTGGGATCTCTGTCCCTGTGTTCTCTGTGTGATAATACTTGATGCACTGCAGAACACACAAGCATGGCAATGAAGAAGGCAAAACCAAGTACTGCTAATAAGATCAAGCTACAAATATCTAAGCCTACTTTCCCTCAACCTCAATCTACAAACCCATCCTGCCAATTCATTTATCCTTTATCATTTTATCCTAAAGTCCCTCATACTGTTTGGCCATCTATTGGCTCATCATTTCTTTATATCGTTAGTTTCCGTATGCCCATCCGTTCTCCATGATTCGAGGTCCATGTCCATTTCTGAATTTGTCATCATCCAGTCCTCCCTTTTTTTTTTTTTATTTTGGGACCGCTCTTACGTTTTATCTGGTGGTTGTCTTTCTTTATTACATAGCCTTAGTGATCGAGCATTGTATACTCCCTTTTCCTCTGATCCCTGGGCTATCATGAAGGCATTATTCCCATACCGCTTTTGGATCATGTATGGTCCTTCATAAATGGGTTGGAACTTCTTAAATATGTTTTGTGATGGGTAACTTACCGGGTGCACCCTTACCATGACCTTATCACCGACCCAGAATTGACTTTCCATTCCCCTGAATCTTTGCCTTCTTATTTCACCCATCCTTTCCATTTGATTGCGTGCCTGCTCCATGTCCCTTCTCCTATTTATTACTTTGGTTCCTACAGGTAATCGACCCTTAAATGGGCATGGGATATGTTTCCCAAAATGCAGCCGAATGGGTTCAAAACCTGTGGACTCATTCTTTGCACAATTGATCATGTTCACTATACGTGGGGTTTCCTTTACCCACATACGATGGTCGTCAGATATATATACCCGAAACAGATGCCCGAGCTCTCTCATGATCCGTTCGCAGGGGTTCGACTGAGGATTACGGATCGATGTCAATGTGTGCTTTATTCTGTGTTTAACGATCCATTTCTTCCACTCGTGTGACGTAAATGGGGTACTGTGATCTGATAAGATCCGATTAGGAGTTCCCACTATCTTAAAATGTTGTTGCTCAAGTGCCTTAATGGTCTGCTTAGCATTGGCTTGTGTGACTAGATATGCAGCCACCAACTTTGAGAAGAGGTCATACATGACCAGTAAGTATTTCTTCTTATTAAAAGCTGGCAATGGACCATAAAAGTCGATGGCTAATATACTATTTGGCTGATCGGTGTATATGGATTGTAATGATCCTACTCCTGATACATTGGGGGGTTTAGTTCGAGCGCAGACATCACATGTCCGAATAACGCTGGTAATGTCATCATGCATTCCTGGCCAGTAAAACCAGTGTCTCAGGCAACTCTCCACTTTGTTTCTCCCATAATGCCCACATGTTTCATGGACATACTGAATGGTCTGTTTTCTCAGGACCCTGGGCATGACGATGTGCGTCTGCTTCTTTCGCTTGAGCATCCATTGTAAGAGTCCTCCTTTCATGCAGCAGTGGTTTCGGTCCTGCCACAGGGTGTTTCCCTTTATCTCTGATATGGATTGATGCTGTAAATATCCTATCAATTGTCGGCACTCCAGATCCATCCTTTGGTGTTCTTTTAACTTGTGCATTTCACCTGCTATCTTGAGCTCTCCATCCATCTCAGTAACCGCAATGTATGCCCCATCACATTTCATGTGTTGAGTCATTGCTATTGGGTACCGACTAAGAGTATCAGCCACAATATTCTCCTTCCCACGGCAATACACTACCCTGTAGTTAAACTCTTGTAGGAACAAGCTCCATCTCAACAACCTATTGTTAGCCAGAAAACTGTGATTTAAGAACTCAAGGCTGTGGTGATCGGTCAATACCACAATGTCTGACCCAACCAAGTATTGCCGGAATTTTTTGAACGCCCATATCACTGCGAGAGCCTCCTTCTCTGTAACAGTATAATTAAGTTCCGGGCCTTTCAGCAACCATCTAATAAAGCCAAGGACTCTGTGTTGTCCTTCCTCCTGTATTTGGAACATCGCGGCACCTAATCCAAATCCGCTACTATCAGTTTGCATGAAAAAAGTGTTGTTAAAATCCGGATATGCCAGCATCACTGTGTCCAAGAAGCCTGCCTTTACTCTCTAAAAGCTTTGTTCATGTTGTTCCCTCCATGCCCATGGTGTTTCCTTTTTCAGCAACTGTAATAGCTGCTCCATGTCCAAAGAGAACCCTCTATAGAACCGATTATAGAAGTTGCATAAACCCAGAAACGATTTAATGTGTTTTCTGTTCCGAGGTGTTGGAAATTCCTGGATGGCTTTGATCTTCTCTGGGTTTGGTACTATCCCTTTCCCACTAATAATGTGGCCCAGGAACTTGACTTCTGTTGCCATTATGTGACTTTTGTTTAAATTAATCCTGATGCTTTTCCACTTACATTCATCCAAGAACCCTTCCACATGTTTGAAATGTTCCTCGATATTCTCAGATGCGATCACAATGTCGTCCACATATATCATGATGAAACTCTTTATCTTATCATCTAATACTTGATCCAAACATCGGATGAGCCCTGCTCCACTATTTCTCAATCCGAACGGAATCCTATTAAAGTTGTAGGCATGTCCCTCATATCTAAATGCCGTGTACTTCCTATCTCTAGGATGTAGCTTGATCTGCCAGTAACTGGCCGTCAAATCGAACGTCGAAAATACCCCTTTGCCTTGGAATCTTGTGAGTACCTCACTTATAGGGGGTGGAGCATTAATGTCCGGAATAGTTATCTTATTCAGGTGCCGTGCATCCAGACATAATCGGATGGATCCATCTTTTTTTTTCACTGTCACAATAGGGTTATTAAATGCCGATGAACACTTAGAAATCACCCCCCACTTTAGCATCCTATCTATCTGAGCCTCCACTTCTTGCTTATATTGGTAGGGTATTGGGTAAGCACAAGCCCGATATGGCTGGTCCTCCATAAGTCTTATCCGATGCTCATAACCTCGAATGACCCCCGGGACCTCTGAGAATACCACACCATTCCTCGCGATAATCTTCAACCTATCCCTCTGATCGTTATCTATCAACGTCGACTCACCCACTATCTGTTCCCATTCTATCTCCATCAAAGCATTTTGCGCAAGAATTTCTCCCTGATAAACTCCTCTATCATCTTGGTTTTTTTTCATAAAGTTTAGCCATGTGCCATTTATCTCCATATAGCCCTGTTTATAGTTTAGTATGCATCCCACCTTGTGCATGAAATCAGAACCTAACACAAGGTCATGGATTAGCCCCTCCAAGATCACCAATACATGTTCAAACCTTTTCCCTGCAATGTCTATCCTTACGTAGACCTGTTGGACTCCAGTTTTACCCTTTTCCCGTTCGCCAACAGTACTTGAACTGATTTTAATGGCAGTGTTCTGAGTTCTGCACTGCCATCCTTCAACCTGTCCCACATTTCCTGAGACATAATAGAGATCTGACTTCCCGAATCGAATAGTGCATTGACCACAAGTCCTTCCACCTCAATCATTAATTTTGGACATACCTGGAGAGCCATGTCTAATGCTTCTTTCTCTTTCCCATAACCTAGGTTTGCTACTTGGACCTGCTGCTGTTTTCTGTTCTTCTTGCCGTCCTGAAACTCTACTTGGTCTCTACTGTGGTCCAATGCGCTCAACAGTTCTGCCATCTGTTCCACTGACTCCTTAATCTCTGTACTGATGAGAGTATGTTCAATGTCCTTGGGAAACCCGGACCTAATTATACGGAGCATTTGCATCTCCGATAACGGGTTTGCCATTATTAGTCATAATCTAGCCACCTGTCGACGGAAGAATGTTACGAATGATTCCTCCGGTCCCCAATTGTGCTGTTTTATTTGATGCAACATATGCTCCTGGAGCTCCTCACTCCAATAACTGCTCTTCAACATTCTCTGGTATGCTGCAAACATAATGGGCTTCTGGAATAGTGAATTCCACCAGACTTGAGACTCGCCCTGCAGATGGCTGCAAGCGACTGCTATCTTGGCTTCTTCACTTACTCTACTGAATTGGAAGTACCGTTCCAGGCTGCTCAAGTGTTCCATCGGGCTTTCTCCAGGGTTACCATTGAAAACTTGTACCTTCAGGAAGTGGTGGAAGCCCACAGGATAGTCCATGTAATTTCCAGATTCTCTGATTCTGTCTTCTCCATTAGTTCTTGGTTCTCGGCCCTCTATATTGGCATCAATGCTGCTATTGGCTGTACTCTTTACACATTCTTCCACTCTTGTGTTTAAACTGGCTATTACTTTTGCCACTTGACCTAAACTCTCCTGCACGCTCATCATCACTCTTTGACTCTTATCTCTAACTACATCCATCTCTTCATCTAACGGTCTTATCTCCCTTTCTGGATGTCCTATATCCTTTTCCCAATCACACTCTCCTAATTCTCTAACTCTCTCCTCAACCGTTTCAGATTTCGCATATCCACACGGCCCTATACTCCTTTGTTCCTCCATCCCCATCTCTGGGTGAAATCCAGCCCATGTATCATTAGACTTTGATTGCTGGATGATCTCATTTTTTACTTCTTCCTTGAATGCAGCCATTCTTTTCTGGCTATCGATTTCGACCTTGATCATCCATTCTTCTATTCTTCTCTCCTGTCTGTTCATGTATTCTTCCACGAATTGCTGTTGATCAATCCTCATTTGCCTTAGCATATCCATGATATCATTATTACTTATTTACCCAGTGCTTTCATCTCTTTATCTTCATTCCCTCCTCTCACTTCCTTTCCTTGACCATCCATTTTATCTTGGGATCTCGTATGCATAAATATAATGTTCTTTAACCCTTAATCTACGTTTTTAATATTGTTTTACTAAACTCTTCTGGCTATATTTATATAACGAAAATTTTTTTTCTTCTATTGATTCTCTGCTTTCCTTTTACTTTGATTAACGATTTAATATTTGTGATTTATCAGTTAGCGTTTAGATCGCTAGCCAATCCAAACATTTGTACTCCGGTTCCTCTTCTTGTCTGCCTGCCCTAGATTTGCCCAACTGCCTGTCCACCTTGATGATTGTCCTCGTTTTTCCCTACTCATCTACCTCTGACTCACTTTAATTAATTCAGTGCTGCATGTTTATATATATATATTTTTAAATTTTAACTCACTACTATATCGATATATCTAAAGAAATTCATTTTGACTGTGTTTCCAGACGCATGAACTTATGACATATATATTTCTAATATTTCGCTATAAACTCCCCTTATTTTACGGTCGTTTTAGAATAAAATCATACACATATATTTCTTCACTGGGATAATCTCCCTCGTTACACATAAAACGTTTTTTGTAAATTATATTCCTTTCACTATCTTAAAATCATACGTATATCTTTTTTTTTTTCCAACACGACTTATATTACATGGCGGTAATCATTTGACATTATGATTTCTTTGTTCGTTATAACTTGACTAATTATTATCTGAGATTATCCTTCACTATTCATTTCAATAACTTTCATGATACTAAAAAAAAATTTCCCCTTCGCTACTCTTTGTACACATTTGACGTGAAACGCTCGTATGGAGTATTATAAAAAAAAACTTATCCCCTTCGCCTTTGCTTTTCGCCACTTTAACTTGCAACGCTAAATTTATATGTTTGAAAACACATATATTAACCAATTTTTATTTTAAAAAATATTTATTATATTATATAACTATTCAACACGTGATTGTTAATTGGGCAGAAGTTTCAGATCCCGGACTGGCCCCCAAAATATGTAACGGGCACGGGACGATCGAAAAGCTCCAACTTCCCTTTCACTTATATATGTAATGGGGAATTCTTATTATTCAAAATCGTCCACCTTCCGCTACCTCAAGCAGAGAGAAATATGGAAACAGACGAGCCGATTTCCGTACTTGACCGAATCTGTACGCTATACGGATATAACCTCCAGATTATTTTTCCTGATCAACTTTCTCCCGACTGCTGTAAGATATTACAGTTACAGCGCTTGGCTAATTTATAAATTTTACAGGATAAAACCCTGCACCATCAACGTTTCACGTGTTAATTTCATCACTAAAAGAATGCAAAAAAAAAATGAAATAATATTTCTACCCTCCTAGTATTAGACTATTTTGTGGAGTGGTGAAGAACGAGACAAGACAGATTTAAATAAATTAATATATTTTTAATACTAACAAATAATTTGATAATAAAAGATATAAGAAACATTAACATAAAAATTAAACATATTATATTCTATAGTGCTATAAGGAAATAAATACTTGAAATTCTTATAAATAAATACTTGAAATCATTATAAATGCTGTCACATTTATAACTCGTTAGCCTAGCTGTCTATCAAAAGAATGTCATTACCATTCATGAAAGGCATTTGGCCATTGTCTATGGAATTTATGTGCACATTTGACGATATATAAAATAATATTTGTTACCTAGGGTTTAGTCTTTGAGTTCATTCCAACGTGTTGTCGACCGTCACGTGGATTATCCACTTCTTTAGGAGGGACGGTCGTAGATTATATTTGGTGGAATGTAGCTTCTTGGTTAATAAGGCATGGAGGATGAGGCATCACAGGTCGGGCCACTACAGGAATCCATAGGCAGGCGTTACTACCGTAGCTGTTACATTATTGCAGAACCATTGGTACAGAAGTCCAGATTGATCGCGATCATGATGACCTTATACTATGTGAGATATCGATGGTAAAAGTCATGTTGGTTAGCTATATCGGCTGATTCTTGGAGCCGCGATTTTTTCACCTTGTCGACTCAAAGTCTCAAGCTCTAATCTCTCCTTTTATCTCCTTAGCTCTCCACCTAATTTTTTCTTTTTTTCTTTTTTTAATTAAAACATTCCAATGGTCTTTGTCCTTTAGATTCTTTGTTTCCACTTGTTGTTGCCACCTCCCATGCTATGCCTTCGGCTATATGTAACTTTATTTTATATGATTTTATAGCACTACGTACATTTTATTTATTTCCTTATTTTTCTTTGATTACTTACACAAATTTTAATGCATGTTTTTCTTTATTTCTTATTTAAATTTTAATAATCATTTATTTTTTATCTAATTCTTGCTTTAACTCTACCCCATAAAACCCACATTTCGTTTATCGTCAAATGTGTACTTTGAAGCCCAGATTCTTATCTTTTCGAACATATTAATTTTCTAGGTTTTTCTTTCCGCGCTATTGAAGTTTTTTCCTTTTTCCTTTTTTTTTAAACTTTACTTTTTCTAAATCATATTTTACTACATGTTTTATTTATGTTTCTTTACTGCTTTAACTTTCCTACCGTATGCTGGTAGTATTATAATTTAATATTTACTTTTATCAAAATTCGGACTTTGACTAGCAAAAGATAACGATCTTGTTAACTCTAGTTCCCTCTCTTTCTCTTTGTTTTGCTAATTTTCAACAGTTCTTGGTTTTGTTAATTTCCAAGCGTTCGGACTTTGACTAGCAAAAGATAACGATCTTGTTAACTCTAGTTCCCTCTCTTTCTCTTTGTTTTGCTAATTTTCAACAGTTCTTGGTTTTGTTAATTTCCAAGCTCGTTTTTTCTTTCTTATTTATTTCTTTCTTTCCAACCCTAACATTTTTAATTTGTGGATGTTTTGTAGGTACATGTGTGACCACAGTATGTGCGCTCATCACAATATATATAATATTATAATTCGATGTCTGTATTTCTTTAAATCAATATACATAATCTTGTAATTGAATATTTATATAGTAATTAGATATATGTAAAGTATAATTTAAATTTTTTTATCTACTTAGGAGCACTTTCGACAGATACCAAACGTTAAGATCATGGAATTGTGGGATAGCCTTTCAAAGTATTAGTTGACAAAGCCTAGAGGATAATCGAAAGCGCTCCTAAATGGATAAAAAATTTAAAGTTGTACTTTACATATATCTAATTACTGTATTTATAAATATTCAATTATAAGATTACATATTATAACAGTATGTTGTTACATTATTTTTAAATTAATATAAATAGGAAATAATCTTAAATAAAAATTGATTTATTAAAAACAGAAAATTAAAAGAGTTATGTTTAACATATATATATCACACAGATGGAAAAAAATTTAAAAAACGTATTTAAAAGTAACACATTTTAAAAAAGTAAAGATCTAAAGATTAGTACTTTTAGTAAAAAGTTATATAAAAGAAAATAGAAATAAATGTTAATTAATTTCTATTTTAAGAATCATGTTTAATCTTAGTGAATGGAAATGATTGTTTTATTAATTAAACATAAAGCAAACTAGCCCTTGGAGCACTTAAATAATTGAAAGGTCAGATAAGAGATATAAAAAAAATTAAACACCAACCACACATGAAAGGAAAACATCTGGACCTTAGAATCAATGACATCATGTTCAACGGATTCATAAAATTTATGATAAGGGAGACCTAATACTATAAAAAGAAAAGTAAGTGGTTGTTGTTTTTAATTTGACTATTAATCTTGCAGCTGTATTGCAGACTCTGTGATGTAGGGGTCTTGCAATAAAGAGTTTTCCTTTGCATGCACCAGCTGAGGCCTCCTGATGACAGTTCCTAACCAAATGAATAGCTGGTAATGGTTACATCTCCTAATAAACTTTAGCAAATAATATGATCAGCGATGGATTTCATAATTCTGGAGGAATCACCGAGATCTCTCATGGAAAGTATGAACTTTTATCAGTTGAACTTTTTTTTGTTTTTAGATATATCTCTTCAATAAATAGTCAATCCATAAGATAATATAACTTTTAAATAAACTCTTATCTGACTTAAAAGAACTCTAAATCCGTTATTAATTTTTTTTTTTTATGTATATGTTTGCTAATCATTTCCATTTCTGTTTTTTATTATTATGTGTTAATTAAATTATTAAATTTAAAATTGGGTGTAGATAGCTGCATATACTCTTTAAGTCTGGGGTTAATTTCAGACTATGTGTTTCATAGTTGAGTTGATGGTGGTGGAGAGATATATGGGTGTTTATATCAATGTAATGTGATGCGTGTTAGCATACAGGGCGTGTGCTCAATTGAATGCATGGCTCCCAAAGGTGTAGCCATATTGTTGCAATGGACACAAATGTATTTCCTGTGACATTAATCCCCCTTTGCTCTATGGATAGGGACTATAAGTCAGAAAAGTACTCCTTTCCCTCCATACTTAGCATTTTTTAAATGTTATATATATATGATTCCTTCACCAGACAGACACACATGCCTGTACTGGATGAGGATCATTTCTTTTAAATAATATCATGCTGCAGGTGCACATTCCTGTCAGCATGGTTTTATGTGTAACAGCTTTATATTGCATTGGTTGCATCTGTATATCAGGAAGCAAGCGTTGGTTTAGCTACAAACTTTTAGCCTGAGTTTGGATATTTTGAAAAGTTTTAATTGTGTAGTCTATGTAATCTATCTATACTCAACATTCTAAAATAAAAATATTATATAAAATGATCATCTGTGCTGACTTTATAAAATAATAATTTAAATTTAAAAATAAAATCTAAAGCAATATTAATTCCTCAAAGTTATATGTGCATAAATAAATGTTTTGTGATTATTACTGGCAGTGGCTTTTTTTATTTTTTTATTTTAATATTGAAATACATTTATTAAGTTTTATATATTAAATCTCTGTGTCTCCTTGACCTAATGGCATGGACTAACAGTCAAAATTTAGATCTTAAAAAAGAAGTATCTGCCGACATTATAAATATTCTAGGTTCGAATAGCCTAGTGGCGCCATGTATGGTAGATAGCCAAATTGTTTTTACACACTGACCATTATAATATATATATGTAATCAGTACTCAATTTACATTAAGGTAGCAAATCTTCAAACTTTAATAAAAAGGCTTCAATCACCACCACCCTCCAACTCTTCAGCCATCCATATTATTGAAAATCTGATAATGGAATGCTCAAGCTTTTGTTGATGCCAATATTGTTGTCATACCCATGTTGACTTTAAATCAGTCTTTTGTATATTTAAATGGCCATGTATATATATGAGGGGTCAAAGTGATTTAAAGTTCACATGGGTATGACAATATTGGCATCAACAAGAGCTTTGAGCATTCTATCACCAGATTTTCAATAATATGGGTGGCTGGAGAGCTAGAGAGTGGAGACAACTGAAGTCTGTTTCATGATATTTGAAGATTTGCTGTCTTAATATAAAGTGAGCACTGATTATATATGTGTGTGGGAGATGATGATCTGGACCAACTAATGAGTGCTGGTTCAGCACAACATACATATATTGCAGATCATTTATCTTTTTCACATGTATGTGATCACATGAATCAGTTATATAAGAAAAAGTGGATAGCTGAAGGGAGCATGAAAGTCTGTCTTAAATCCCCTCTAATTTAATTTTCTAAAAAGAAAATGAATTAATTTTGTAAGTGAATATTAGATAATATTTTAATGAGAAGAAAGTTACTAGTCAAAATGATCATTTTGCAGCTAAATTTTCTAATTTGAACTATGCTGTGATGTCATGAAAGAATTCTGGTATAAGTAATCACTGATCTGGTCAAAGGAAGGTGTACACATGATTTACGATTTAGTGTCCATCTTTAATTCTTGCCAAAGTGAATGTGCATAGTATTTTTCTCTCAAAAAAATCAAATGATAAAAATTTGGGAATATCCGCTACAAGAATGATGCAGTACACTATTTCCAAAACTATGGGATACTGCCCTCACAAAAAGTCTGCATAAATGGTCATGAGATTACATTTTATGTCTACAGTTTGGACAAACCTGCTGCTGTTTCATTGAGGATTGTTGAAAGAGAGCAGCCATTCATAACAGAACATGGTTTGAAATAAGAAACTTCAGTTCACCACAGAAACAACATTTTTTAATTCACAGAATTGCATGATTAAATATATGTATTTTTTTGGGTTAGTTACCACTTGTAATAAATGTAAATCGTTAAAAGTTTATCTCTTGGAAGATCATTTCTCACAAAAATGTAAATGTGTGTTTGTTTTATTTCCACTAAATAAAGTTATAAGTGGCGATTTTTCAAAATAAATTCTTTTATAAATTTAGATGGTGGAAGATAACTTCTCGCAAAAATTTTGACATTTGTATCATTTCCAGTAAATAAAATTATAGGTCATTATTTTTCCAAATAAATTTTTAATTGATCGATTAAGTTTGTCAGAAACTCCCGTGTAGATATTATTTTCGGAGATCACAAGATTAGAAAATCATTACCGGACTAATAGGTATATGAAATCTTACCAAAAGACTAATGTGTAAGTAACTTATATAGTTATTTATTTATCATTATATATTAGCTCTGAGGAAATTTGCAAAACAGGCAAAATGTCAGATTGTGTGTGTGTGCGCGCGCGCGTGTGTGTATATACAATGAAAAGTTTTTTGCTAAAAAGTGTTTGAAGTAAGGTGAACAAATAGTAGAGATCTAGATTAATAGTATTTTGCTTATATGTAAATACAATGGGGTAAACAAGTAAGATCAATAATTGTTTCTGCAATAATGAAACAAAAGTTAATGTATTATAATTAGAAGTAATATAATTTAAATTGTTTTTATTGCAACCCACATTATTCTAAGTAGAGTTTAAAGTGCATGTGAATTGTAACTCTTCATAATAAAGCTCTGGATAATCAATAATGAGCCAATATTATGGTTTAATTATTATCTTAATTGAGGTTCTTATCCAAATGAAGAATTTTTTTCAGGTAATTGTCAATTTTTTTTTTTTAAAAATAAGGTCAAGTTTTTTTCATGCATTCAATTCAGATAAACGTTCAATTACTGATGGATATCCAAAAAAATTTAGCTGCAGGATAAAATAAGAAAACTGCTAAAACTCTCAACAACTAGCGTTGATTAGTCTGGTGAATAATAGTTTTTTTCATTGTTTCTCTTTGAAGGGGTGTTTGAGAATTCTTTAATTATTTAAGACTGTTTTATCTATTATTTAATCATAACTATTGGTAATGGACATTCAGATATCTAAAGGCAGTTTTAACACATGAATACAAAGATTAGCAATGGATCTGCATGATTGAGCATGTTTAACCATTTTAATTCTATTTTCTATTGAAAATAGAACTGAACTTTTTGAAAATACTCATTGTTTCATCTGCAAATAATATCTAAATGAAAGGTCATTCCTGGTATTATGGAACTCAAAATCTCCAACCTTTATAAATTAAATATATATAGTCAATAAAATTTTATAATATTTTGTGAAAAATAATACAAAATCGTCAATATTTTAATAGATCATCATCTTCAGTTTGGGTTTCAATCTGGGATAATAAACTTGAAAATATTAAGACTTAGGATTTTTTAATTTTAGCTTCCTTAGCTAGATGATAAAACAAAGATAAAAAATATTTAAACTCTCATGACATGATGAGTATTGTCTAATCCTATATGAGAAACTGTCAGAAAGAATGCTTTGGACCATTATAAGATTAGTTTTGCTACTTTCTTATACTTATTTTCTAATTTCCAATAATCAGTTTAATAAAAAAAATGTATTTTCTATTAAGAAATTTAATCCTCAGCAAACTTGTGAGTTAGAGAGTTGTATGTGTTTGTCGCTCCTACTAGATGGTAAGTCAGTGTTAATATTCTTAATGATGAAATTTTATAAACTAATATTTTATTAAATTACAAGATTTTTTTTATGAATATGTATATATTTATGAATATGTATATATTTAAAAAATGGAACTATTAAACTTATTACAATATCTTATTTCAAAATGTTCAAGAAAAAAAATTTTCTTTCTATATATCATATCATTCAAAGATGGCCAATAAATCAATTTAAACATATGAAAAAAACATGAAAAGAGGACTCTTTTTCTATTCATTAATAGTAAGCTAAAATTGAGCAATTATAAAACTAGTTATACTGTAGGCTCTCTTAGGAAAAATAAGATATTTCAAATATATCTTTAAAAGGAGGTGCCCAAAAAACTAAAATTGTTCTCTGAAGGTGAGTGCATTGTGGTACATGCTTCAACCATTAGTTTCCTTTTTTAGGAATCACCTGCATCAATCTGGTGACCACCATCATCAAAGTCATTGTTCTGTATAGTAAATGTTTTTTTAAGTGTGTCTCACTTTTTTGTTGATTTTTGTAATAACATCACATGATCACCATTTCTTATGCTTGCTTATAGTCTTATTAAAACAGGCAAAACTCTCCATATAGTAGTGCCACTCAGTGCAAGCCAGAGTAATTAATGGATGCCAGTGGCTTGTGCATAACATCCACATCTAGTGCCTACTGCAATATTCCCAGACTAGTTTCTGGCTTGTGGACTTTGTCACTGAGGAGCCTTGTATCTGAGAGCCTAAGAACTAGGTGCAGTGCTCTCAGATTCAAGGCTCATTACTGATGAAGGCCATGAGCCAGAAAATAGTCTGGGGATATTGGATGAGTAGGCACTAGATGGGGATTTTATGCACAAGCCTTCTGGCATCTATTGATTACTGAGTGGCAATACTGTATGGAAAGATTTTTGTAATAACTGAAAAGTTGGGACAACATAAAATTATGTTTTCTGTTAAGGGAAAATGGCAGGAAAAACAGTTGTAATGCTTAAAACAGCTTACAACCAATTTTCTCTGGGGAAAACATAAGCTTATGAGTGGTTTCATGGAAGTATCAAATTCACCATGTCTCAAAATAGTGTGGCAAATGAAGTCCAATGACAAGATAATACTGATTTTACTTTTTTGATGCAAACAGCATTATTCACTCACAATTTATTTATAAAGATCAGATATTTTATCTACAAGTTCTGAAACATTTACGTGATGCGATAAAATGAAAATGTCCCAATTTGTGGTGAAGTGGGGAGTGTGAGCTTCACCACAACAATGCACCAGTGCACAAATTCTTGAGTGTGAAACAATTTTAAATTAAAATCAGCATGACCCAGCTTATACATCAGCCATATTTACCCAATATCACTCCCTGAGGCTTTTTGAATTCCATTTAATAAAAAAATGACCCAAAAAAAGTTTTGCAGACTTAGATGTGTTTGTGAAAAAACACTGGATGCATTGAAAGACATCACATTGAAAAACATCACTTTGCAAGAGTTTTGGAACTACAAAAAGTGAAAAACACATTCAGACCTGTGCATTGAATCAAATGGATGGTACTTTGAAGAAGATTCAATTTATAACACCCAAAAATAAATTCATAATTTTGTATTACAAAATTACAAGTTATTTCAGTTTCCTTCATGTAAAAATAATTTAATTAAATTAATACTTAATGTTAGTCTAATCAATCATCAATTTTTTCTGCAAGATAAGAAGGCTTTCTAGGAATGTATAATACTAAATATCATAGGTTACTAGTTTTAAAGTGTCTCTAGTGAAGCTGTAATACCTGCTATACTGAGAAATGCTACTTTATTTATATGTTATTCAAAAAATATATATAAGAAATATTTAAAATCATAAATCTGGTAAATTTTATAAGTTAAAATAGGCAAAACTCTCTCCATACAGTAGTGCCACTCAAAGCAAGACAGAGTACTCAATGGACATGAAGAGAGTTTTGCCCATTTTAACAACAGTTATGAGCAAGCATAGGAGATAGTGATCATGTGATGTTTAAAATTTTTATAAGTCTGTATCAATTACTATGTAGCAGCAGCAATTTTTATCTTGAAGTGCACTCAATAAATCTAATATTCTCAATGTTAGAATCTTAAAGATTTATGCAAATTTATTTATTAACGTGTTTTTTTCACAAAGTTCAACACATGCATTTTGTCTTTATCTTTTTTTAAAAAAAAGTTTGATATAAATTAGCAATTTTAAAAAAATTTAAGAGAATTCATAAAGTATTTTCATTAAATAATAAAATTAAAGTTATTAATTTAATAATTAAAAAATAATGTTCTGAAGTGAATTATATGTTTTAAAAAGAATCACCTATTAAAAAAAATAATGAAATGAGAAGAGCAAATTCATACCACTGTTGCATGTACTTCTGAAATATTTAAAATTGTAAACATGTTAAAAGTTATTTTTTTAGTAAAAACAAAAAAGGCATTTATGATAGAAGATATAAACTGGAAAAATATTTTTGCAAGCTGTTTTATATTGCATTAGAAAGCTTAACATTTATGCAATCAGTTTAGTCAAAGACTGAAATGAGTAACTTCAATTCATTCATTGCAAATACAAGATAGCTGTATATATTCTGATGTTGATACAGTTTTAGAAATATCAAAACAACTAGAGATACTATATTAACTGACAATTAGACTGCTACTATGTTTTCAGTAGACATTTAAAATAATGATTAGAGAAAAAGATATTGCCCAATATAAGTGTTTAAACTGCTATGAAATTGATAGTTATGAAATATAAACTGCTTAAGAATGCCAATAGTCTTTCACTATGCTATACATTTCAATAAAAAGCCAAAAAAATATATATATATTGAACCTGATTGAAATCCGATTCAATTGCATTATCGAAAAAAAGAAATTTACTAAGCTTTTAAGTTTCATTAAACGTAAGGTTTAAATTTCATTATTATTTAAACAGAATGCGTATATCAAAATACACACGCATTTATGTGTAAAATGGATTTTTTTTTAAAAAATATTTATCGATTTATTTTAAAATAGTTTTCATATACCGTCTGTTTTTAAATCCATTTGATTTAAAAACAAGCTGGCTAGCTAATTGCATTCCTGTGGCTTTTATTTTAATTATTGTAAACAATTTTGATAGCGGAGATTTGATTTTTATGTTGTTGTTTTCATTTCAATAAACCCTGGGTAGAATTCCTAGATAGATTGAGCGGGAGATTAATATTTGCCCTGCCTAAGGCAAAGAAATTGAACAACAAGGAAAGTGTTTCGCGGGAAATGGAGCATCGTATAAATAGCCCCGAAAATTTGGAGTGTCAGTTAATCCATTTTGAGAGATAGACAAGTGAAAATCTCATGTGAAAGTTATAGCAGCGCGGACATTTAAATTTCTTAATTAAAGGACATCAGCTGTTATTAGAGACTTTTGCTGGCAAAAATGACAAATTCTATACTTGTTATCACCACCCGAATGGCTTGCTAACTCCACAAAAGACGGATCCCTGACTTCCAAGTTTGCTCCAGTAATGCTTTGAACACCTAAAAGAAGCCGGAACCTCTCTACATCTACTTTGCTGCCTAAAGAACCTGAAAATGAACTTAATTAAAAGTGCGCACTCTCCGTGAACATTGCTTTTACCGAAAGGTAATTATTTTCATTTTTTATTCTTCCCAGGGTAAATTAGTTCTCATTAAATCTCCGCTCAATCTAACCACAAATATGTATTCTTAAATCAATATAGCCTCATATTTAATATTTGCTGTGTTTTTCAATATTTTATAGTGTGTCTTAGAATCTTAGTTTTAAGATTCTAATTTGCTTTCCATTTTGTTTATTGGAGAGTGACGAGTGAGTTTTCTATTTTATGTAAGATTTTTATAAATGCTTTGGCAGTCGTGCTTTTAAAATGCTTACCTGTAATTATTTAGTATTTAATAATTAATTAATTTTATAATCTATGTTTGCCCTTTTGCTAAACCTCCAAAAATCTTTTGGCTGACGGCCTTATTGTCTGATTTTCGCAGGTGGAGATTTCGTTCTAAGATCTCTAAACATGGAAATTAGAATTGTGTTTTTCTTTGTAATTTTATAAGTCGTCAGCAGGAAGATAAAATTTGTCCTTTCTTAAATTACAGGTGAGCGATACTTTCATTCTGCTAAAGTGTTTACAACTTTTAATATTCTCGTACTCATGTGCACTCTCCGATAGATTTATTTTTGTATTTATTATGTATGCTTTAAATTTATCAGAGCATGTACTCAGAATTTGTTTGTAATTCATTTTCTTTTCTTTAATTGCTGGGGCAGACGGAACTGTTTTTCTAATTATTTGCTTGTCTCCTATTGAGACCTTTTCTTATTAATTTTAAAATAATTTTCACCAATCGTTTGGCTGGGATTCACCAGTTTTTTTATTGTTTTCTTCCTTTCAGTCATGTTTGTCGGTTGTTCTTGAGATGGATCAATCACCGTTATTTTAAATGTAGTAATTGGTGCAGTTCATACCGATATAAGGACATTCGAGATCTGACCATGCTTAGATCTCGGAAAGCTCATCGGCACTGGGTTCTTTGATCTATTCAGGGGCATATGGTTTAAATATCTGAAAGTGAAAACCAATGTTTAGGTGAATCCTCTGCTGAATGAAATTTGCTTCCTCCCTTTTAAATTTGTTTATTAGAAGATCAGTCAGTCTGTCATAGCTTTGCCTTTAGTATGTCTGGTACATGCCTGAGTTAACTCACATTTATTACGTCATAAACTTATATTTAATAATTTATTTTCTCATAATAAAATTTATGAAATATGTTTAACTTAATTTGGCTGACGTTTGTCTTTGTGCTTTTGTCTCAATTGTCTAAACAATTTAAGATCTCTTGTTTCTCCCTGAGTCTAGTCGGCGCAAACCATCATCATCATCTATTCTGATTACAGTAAACAAATTTTCCAGACATGTAGTGGTCTGGTGGCGCCCTCTGTTTCAGAATAGATTGAGTATCCGGTATAATATATATATATATATAAACATTACAAGCATAAAGCTAAATTAGTCAATATATAATCAAAACTACCCCAAATCCAAAATTCAACCAGACCAACATAAAAATAATATTAAAACACGACCAAAGGTTTCACTGCTACAAACAGACTTCTCAAGTGTAAAGAACTACAAAAACTACACAATATATATAATATTAAACATTACCCACAAATCCATTCACTTCCCATCCACCCTTAATATTAAAAGAACTCTTAAATAAATTAATTGCTTCAGAATAATAAATTTTCAATAATAAGGATTCTTTAATTCTTCTTTTGATTTCATTTCTTTCAAAGAAGACAACCTTAGCTTCATCAAAATCAATAGTGTGGCCTATATCTTTTTCATGGACATACAAAGCAGAACTAAGATATCTATTTTTAACTCTACTTTTATGAACCTTTATTCTTTCATTTAAACTCAAACTACTCTGACCTATGTAAACCTTCTTACAAAATAAACTAAGGGATAAAATATACTACACCAGGAATAGTCTTTCTATCAAAAATTTCTTTTGTATTATTTAATAAATTATTCAATGTAACACCCCTTTTCCAAGCAATTTTCTTATTAAAGAATCTTTATTATTGAAAATTTATTATTCTGAAGCAATTAATTTATTTAAGAGTTCTTTTAATATTAAGGATGGATGGAAAGTGAATGGATTTGCGGGTAATGTTTAATATTATATATATATATATATATATATATATATATATATATATATATATATATATATTGTGTAGTTTTTGTAGTTCTTTACACTTGAGAAGTCTGCTTGTAGCAGTGAAACCTTTGGTAGTGTTTTAATATTATTTTTATGCTGGTCTGTTTGAATTTTGGATTTGGGGTAGTTTTGATTATATATATATATATAAGTAGGCTCTTTCAGTTTATAATTCACAACTTCATTATTATTTTAAAATTTTAGTTATATATATATATAAGAGTGTGCTAATAGATCTAAACAAGCTTTTCCGATAAATGCTGAAAGAGAAAGCATTTAAAATCTCTATCTAGAATTATCCCTATCCCCAAACCAGTTTTGGGCTGATGGCTCTCTTCAGTGAGGTACTAGGATATTCAGACACTAGATTCAAAATATCAACTCAAGCACAACATTTATCTAATACTTAAATGTTAAAGTAAAAAATCTGAAAATTTCAGATATCTATATGTCTTCAAATTTAGCTATCTAACTTAAATAGCCATATGGGACTGAACTAAATTCAAATACACCATATATTAATAGCTTTAGTAATATAACATCGCCAAAGCCTCAAAAGCAAAACTATAATATTAAGAAAATCAAGTCATACATCATGTGACTTAGCACGTTCCTTATATTGCATTTGTAGTACAAGCTTAATAAGTTAAGTCATGTATTATTATTATTATTTTTATTATTATTATTATTATTATTATTATTATTATTATTATTATTATTATTATTATTATTATTATTATTATTATTATTATTATTATTATTATTATTATTATTATTATAAGATAGATTTATTATGATCACATAAGAACTGTTTTTTTAAAGTGTCATAGCATTGGCCGGGATGTGGACCCGCAACTCAGGCAACTGCCTGCAAGTGCAAGGCAGTCACGCTGATCTCTCAACCACCAATGCAAGACTATAAGAACTATTTAATATTTGAAATTGGGAAAAAACAAATTATGGTTCTCTTGCTTTTGTAAGTCTTATGTTTAAAAAGGACTAATTAGACTTTATCTTAACTATTTAAGTCTGTATTTAATAATGATATGTTATATCTTATCTTATGAATTATTTAAAATAGAAAGCAAAAGTTGTTGTTTTGGTTTGGTTTTTTAAAAGGCTTTAATTAAAGTTAGCTGCATTTTAAGGCAACTGAAATGAAAGAAAAAAAGATTTGCTCGATATTATATGTGGATATTATGTTAACATTTTGTAAAGAACTTTTCCTTTAATATATGTTAACCAAATGTTATATAGTATAAATTGTCAGTTAAAAATACAATAATAATAATGATGATAATGGAAGGTGTAATATTCGTTTTAAATGTAATGTATCCACACATAAATCTTCAGGGTATTAAATAATTGGAACAAATAATTATGTATAGCTTTAAGTTAATGATTTAATTGTATCTATCAAATTCATTTGTCAGTAATAAACCCTGTATTGGATTGCTGAGAATTAGATTTTGTGTAGGTGAGCTTATAGTATATATTGTAACAGTAAAAATGCATACTAGTAATTTAACCATCAATTAATTATCCTTATGTAGTGGTAATATCTCAGTAATTCTGATTTGAACCCTAACCAATAATATATATATATATATATATATATATATATATATATATATATATGGTTATATATATATATATATATATATATATATATATATATAATATTCAAGGTTCCTCAAGCATATATCTATAAAGATGAATGTAGAAATATTTCACTACATAGATTTATGAATCTTAGGACTTCTGATTTAAATCAGCATAACTAAATTAGATAACTAGGATGATGATGATGGTTCTTATTCTCACAATCACTTCAAAGTATTTTGTTTGTTTTAGGATTTGAATAAATTCCATGCGCCAAACCTCCTCAAAGAGAGAATGTTTACTTGAAATTATTTAAGATAATAGCAATCATCATTTACCAATTTCTAATGTAACATCCCAGCACATCACTAATTGGTTTGCATGTTAGCAGAGTTGTAGATATTTTTATGGTCTAGCACAGTGGTCTTCAACTTTTTCACACCTGCGGATTGGCAAAAATAAGGATAAGATTTCGAAGTCAAGCAGAATTTTCTTAAAGATTTAAACTGCTTAGCCTTAGATGAACATAATTGTTATAACTGACCAAAACAACACACTAGTTACTTTGTATTGTAATGGTGTTGCTTACCTTAACATGCTGAACACTCTTTCTCAACTTGCACCATCATACTGCTACAGAAAACAATACGTTCTCATTAATGTCCCTGCATTGCTATGTTTATTATTTCATTGTTAAAACATGCAAAAATAAAATGTTATTCACCTGAATGTTGGGAAATATCACAGCTAGTGTAATTATATGACAATGATTATGATATACAAGATGAAGTTATATAGATATATATATGGAATTTGTATAATAAAAAACTTTCTTTTTTTTTAATTTTGAATCTGGTATTATTTTAATCTCATTTTTACCCAATTAAAAAAAAAGAAACAGAACGAAAAGTTGTTTTGGAAAAGTGTCACATAGAAATAAAACAATCATTATAAAGATGTCATTTTGCTTAAAAATATATATATATATGATAGATTTACGTTCTTGATGAAGAGAAATCATTATCAATGATCTGTCTCCATTTTGTGAAGTTTACAATTTCAAAAAGAAATGTCGCACTCAAAATAAAAAGATGATACAAATGCAATAAAAATTTTTGCTACATGTGACCAATAAATGAGCTGATGCAATACACAAATGCCTATTAGGTATAGAAATTGATGTGTAAGGAGTGGTGGCAATTATCATGAGATTGACGCTTTGTCTTTAAAGATTGCATTTTCAGATAAATTCCTTTGATTATTATTTAGTAATGATATTATTATCTAATAATTTAAATAAAATTTTGATTTATAATTAATTTTATTTAAGCAATTGTGATGAAAAAATAAATAAAAATTGTTTATATTAATTAAAAATTTAAAATCTTATTATTTTGTTATTATAAACTTCCCTCCAGTCTAGCGCTGACCGGCATCAGTCCGCGGACCAAGGGTTGAAGACCACTGTGCATATGGGTGTGCTAAGGTTATAACATTTAATCATATATAAAACAACATGAACAAATGGATTAATAAATAATAAAATAATCATTTATTAATGAAGCAAAGATAAGTAGCTTGATTGTGGCTGTGTTATGTAAATTTCAATGATAAATTTCCATCTTGCATAAAATTATTAAGATAATTATAATAAAAAATATGTATATATTATTGTCTCTTTTATATTTTATTCTCTCTTCGTTTAGTAATTTTACAAACAATCATAGAATAATCTATCAGTTCCAATAAACAAATTCATATATTTAGTTTTCCCGTTCAACTCATTAAGATATTTTTACTCAAAAAACAGTTCAACTATTTCAGTGCTTAGTTTTAAAAACTCTCCAGTGTGTGTGTGTGTATAAGAATTGAAACATAACTCATCCTTTAAAAATTACTTTCAATTTATGTTTATAATCCTTTTATATATATATGTCAAAGCGTTGACCGGGAAGCGAACTTGGGCCAGCTGCTTGGAAGGCAGCTATGCTAACCGCTAGGCCACCAACGCTTGACTATAATCATAATTTACAGATAAAATATAGTATACTCTCATATAATATTGAATTTATTTTAATCTTTGAAAATTTAATACCTTTTAATATTAGAAAAAGGAATAACTTTTTTTTTTTTAATATCTTACTTACCATTCACCATCTTTAGCATCCTCCCTCCTAGGTTTTAGATGTGTTTTCCTTTTCGTAATTATCTCGATTAGTTCATAGATTTTTCAAAAATGTATTTTTCTTTTCTTCGCACTTTATATAAGTATATTAGTTTAGTATTAGTGTATTACGTACCAGTTTTTAGCAATTTAGCTGCATAGTCCGGTCTTTTCCTTTTCTGGCAGATTATAATAATTGGTATTCAAACTCAGACTTTCACATGATCCTCAACTCTCCTTGTCATCTCATATTGCTGACCCATCTGATCACACACATGTTGAAAAGGTAAATTTCGTGCTAAACCAGTATTCATCAGTTGGTCTAGATTACCATCTCCACACATATATACAATCAGTGCTCAGCTTTATATTAAGATAGCCAATCTTCATACTTTAATGGACAGGCTTCAAACTACTCCAACTCACAACTCTTCAGCCTTCCATTTCATTGAAAATCTGACGATGGAACGTTCAAAGCCCACGTTAGTTATGAGTTGGAGTAGTTTGAAGCATGAAGATTGGTTATCAATATAAAAAAAAGCACTGATTGTATATATGTGTGGAGATGGTAATCTGGACCAACTGATGAGTGCTGGTTTAGCATGAAATATGTATATTGGTGATTATTTATCTTTTCAACATGTGTGTGATCAGGTGAGTCAGCAATATAAAATGGCAAGGAGAGTTAAGGATCATGTGGAAGTCTGAGTTTGAATCCCACATACATTATATATATATATATATATATATATATATATATATATATATATATTATATAATTTATATATATATATATATATATATATGCAGGTTTATGCCTGTATAGTGTATTAATGTAATAAACGCTACTATCAACTGACAGTGCTACTTGTTTTTAGCTTAACCTCTTATGTTAAAAGATTTTTTTAGTATAATAAAACATGTTTATAGCTGTTCTTATAGACTTGTAATTCCAATAGGTAGCAAGGCAATTTCTTCTATGTGTTGCATACTTCCACTGCTTAACCGTATATTTTTGCAGTATAGAATTCTGTTAATCCTCACTGGAACAAAGCAGATTGTTGAATGATTAACTGTTTTTTTCTTTCTGCACCATTATCTATCACACACACCATAATTAGTCATCTCAGAACCCAGAGAAAAATATTCTCTAGTATTCTTTTTTTAAAAAAATAACGATTTATTTAAACAATTGATACAACTTTGTATAATGATGATTACATGAATACCAAGCATTGTCAATAGCTAAATGAGAAATGAATACATACATGATGTAACCTGAGAAACCACATGTAGCATCCAAGACTCAAGGTTGTTGAATCAACGCTTCAGTAGAGTTCTAGATTTGTCCCAGTTGAGCAATTATGCATTCCTCTTTGAGCACTGAAAGGCACATCAAAATGTATAATGAGTATAAGTTTAAAATGAAATATGAAGCAGAGGCTGAGTGGGTTGGGAGAATGCTGGCTAGGTCAGTGACTCGCTCCCAATCTGTCAGTCTGAGTATTCAGTTCATGGTTAAATGTGTTAACTTTTGTAGTTGAGGTAGGTAGTATGTTCAATCCATTAGTTGGTAGTCTTTAGATAGTCTAGTAGAGTTCTCATATATAATAGCTCATTTTGGTATTGCATTGATGAGACGAGACTCAAATTTGATCATTGATATCTTTGCAATAATCAGTGTACTAACATGGAGATGCCGACTCAGGTTTGTTGATGCAGCCAATCCAGAGCAAGCATTTTATCTCTGATGATAATACCCTTAATGAGTGTTTTAGATGCTTGAAGGGTACTGGTGTTCATGTTGCCCAGAACAAAAATGCATCTCGTTAGCCAGATGGCAAAGGATAGGAAAATTGCTGTGAAGTTGCCAGCTTTAATTGCTTGCTGGATTAAGAATGTATTTATATAACAGCGTTTTACTCTTTTCGTCAATGAAAGACCTAAGTATACTGAGAGATAGACAATCTAGGAAAATGTGCTGAATTGTTTTCTCATCCCTCTGATAGAGTTGACATTGAGAGCTAATTTTGTTAAATCCCCTTTTCGTCACGAGGAATTGATTACTGGGTAGTGGTGAGAGATTTAATTTCAGAAGAAAATCAATACATTTGGGTTCCGGGAACCAGTGTTTGGCTTTTTTGATCAATAATTTGTTGTTTAATCCAAGAGCATTATGGAGTGCTGAGGGACCAAAAGAAATACTGATTGCTTTCTTTTGTTTACGTATTACAAAAAGAAAATCCTTTGCCGACATTTCTTATTGCATTGGTAATAAAGTTGTTGTTAATTCATAATTCTTTTCCCTTTATTCGAAATCATAATATTCTTTTATACCACAATTAATAAGATTTTATTTCAACACGATTTGGGACTAGTTAAATTAAAAATCTCAAAATACCGTTTTATTTATAAACTGTATTTTCATATCTATAGTATATAGATATAAGTAAGTGGATGCACACGTGTTTTTCTTGAAATCTTATGTAGCACTTAAACTGCTGCTACTAGAGTTATAATATATATGCAGTTGTTTGTTTATTGTTTATTAGTTTAAATATATCTTTATCCATATGGGAGGATTCATTCCAATTTGTTTTAATAAATTAAAGATCGAACTCAAATCGAGCCACCCGTGTATAAGTTGTGGTTTTATTAAATTAGAATTTGAACCTAAAAAATTGCTATTTCTTATAGTTACTGTTGTAGAATGATGTAGTGGTTATGTTTATCCCATATTAAATATATGCTTGTGTAGGAAACTTATGAGATAAATAAATGTCTTTTATTTATAGGTTTGTCCATATGTAGAGTTATATTTTAAGTTTATTAAATTCCGGGATTCACTATACAGCAAATGTACTCAATTATATAACCGTATTCATATTATAGCATAAATAAAGATTAAGATTAAACTTAGCAAAGAAACATTTATTTTTCATAAGTAATGATGCATGCATATGAAATAAAATAATGATATGAGGGAGATTGGAGAAACGGCTTTCTTAAAGAAAAATATGTTATATGTTGACTGATAATTACATTTTGTAATCAAATAATTATTATTATGATGTATTAGTTTTTTTTAAATGTAATATTTACAATGAACATTCATTCATTGTGAATACTGTTTGTAAATATTTGTTAGCCAGGGGTGAGGACTTTGTTTTATGTTTGAACTCCCATTAGCCTGAGTAAGATGATGGTTGACTAGACAATAAAGGTTTTTTCTGTACATTGTAATTATATAATAAAAGTAATAAAAGGTAAACAAAATGCTGTAGAGATGGAGTTTGAGTATATGTCAATTTTCAAGATGTACTAGGTAACAATGTAGGACAGTTGACAGTAAATTCAAAAATAATGAGTTTTATAATGTATAAAAAAATTTGAAGATTTACAAATTGCAAAATGAAAATGGAAAGAATGCAAAGGAGCAGGAAATGATTGAAGCAGATATTTTAAAAACATGCCATGAAGAAAATAGAATAGGAAAAAAGACTTTTAATATGGACAAGTTTCATCCAGATAGTGATATATACAAACAAATAAACCAAAAGAACATTAATAAAAAGATGAAATTTGTGAGAGTATTGCAACATTGTCACAATTACATATATTATTAAAACAGATAGAATTGAGGATGAAAAATAATTAAAAATAGAGTTATTTAGAGGTGCAAAAACAGATAGAATTAATCATAAAAAACCATTTTTACTGAAAGTTAGCAAAATTAGACCAAAAATTTAAAGAAAATCAGCATAAGATAGATGTACAGATGGAGCAAATAAAGTGAAGTGTGGAAGAAAACCACGATCTTGTAAAAAAAAAAGACATACAGGAGAAAATTCTAAAATTAAAGATAAGACAGACAAAATTTCTCAAAGAAACACAAAACATTTTGGCAACTAAACTCTAAGAGTTTGAGAGTGAAAAGAATAAATCTTAAGAAATCATAGATAAACAAACAGAGCAAATAAGGTTACATGAAATAGATCAGCAGAATACAGAAATTGAAGTTATGTTAAAACTTTATAATCAAGTGATACAAGTCAAACTGGACACACAAATTATAAAATTCAAAGCTGACATGATGGAAGATGAAAGAACTAAAAGATTAGATGAGCATATACATGCACTATCTATACCTTATGAAAGAAAAATACTGAAGATAAATGTGGAGATGGATCATGGCTTTAACAACAATATTATTCTGAATAAACATGGAGAAGTAAAACAATCATATATACCTAACTAGTCAATAAGTGTCAACAAAAAAGAGTAGAACCAAATAATAAATAATATACCAACTGATGTGAACAGTAGTTCTGTATCCAAGCTGGTATGAATTAAGACCTTCAAAGGATAAATCCATTTGACTATTTAAATAAACATGCTGAAATATTTGCATTTTATAGCTTAACAGATAAAGAAAAAATTATCATTGCTATAAATTATTTGGGTGGAGCATCCAGGAATTGGTTGGACTCGAGGTATTACCATCTGGATACCTATGATGAGCATGAAGAGGCAATAGTATAAAGCTTTTGAAGCAAAGGCAGACAGAATAATGTGCTGTAGTAGGTATTTCAAGAATGATTCAAGCCAAGCACTGGAGAAAGATTATTACAATTTTTAAGGCAAGTGGCATTAAGAGTACTTAGGCTTTTCCCCTGTCAAAAAGCCATATTATTTGTCTTACAAGACATAATTTTCCAACTATTATTCAACACAATGTTGGCTAATAACTGGTTGACTATTAAAAGAATGGCATATCTACTAGGTGCCATAGATTAGGAAATGCCTTATCCTATTGAAAATAATCATTATGAATCTCATTGTGCATTTTCCACATTCAAAAAATATTTTAAACTCATTTATCAAAGAATGTATTTCAAATAATGCAATTACATAAAAGATTTTAAAAAATTCAGTCAATTAAAAGGTTATGCAAATTAATCAATTTAAATTTTAAAAAAATAAAACGGACTGTTTAAGACAGAGAAAAGTAAAACTTGTATAAAATCAATTTTTCTTATTGAATTCATTATGATTCTTATTTTATTAAAATGACATTGGATTCCATTATGCTTTGTGAATAAAAGGAGTAAAAACCACAATCTGCTAATCTAACATGTACATATGTAAACTTAGCATGCTACTTTGAATAAATCTATTAAAATGAATTTCAAATTACAAAAGTGGAGATTGCTAAAGTATATTATGAAGACATATGAACTGTTTAATATTTGCCACCAAGAAGAAAACATTACAGTTATCTTGCTTTGCCTTATGTTTGAAAGGAACTATTTGGATTTTATTGTAACTGTTTAAGTCTGTATTCAATACTGATATGTTATATCTTATGAATTGGTTTAAAATAGGAAGCCAAAGTTGTTTTTTTTACATAAGGGTTTAATTAAAGTTAGATGCATTTTAATGCAGCTGAAATGGAAAAAAAAGATTCACTCTACATTATATGTGCATATAATATTAACATTTTGTAAAGAACTTTCCCTTTAATATGTGATAACCAAATATTATATTATAGAAATTGTCAGTTAAAAAAATAATGATGATAATGGAAGATGTAATACTTGTTTTAAATGTAATCTATCCATACATAAATTGTCCAAGTGTTAAATAATTGGAGTAAATAATTATTAATAGTTTTAAATTAATGATCACCCATTGAGTTCATTTGTTTATAGTCAACCCAGCATCAGGTTGTTGATAATTTGATTCTGTGTAGATAAGCTTATAGTATATATCTGTGCAGTTATTTGTTTACTGTAATGACAGGATGCATTCCTATTTGTTTTAATAAATTAGAGATTTGATTCAAAATAAGCCATCCATGTAGAACTACTACATTAAATTGGAATTCAGATCTCAAAATGGTCATTCCTTATAGTTAATGTAGAAAAGTGTAGCAGTTATGTTTATTCCATATTAAGTATAAGCAAGGGTCTATCTATACTAGGAAACTTATGAGTCAAATCAATTTTCTTACATTGATAGGTTTATTCATAAGTACATCGATTTATATTTTAATGTTTTCCTGAAAGTGTGTGATGATTGTATTTTAGTTGTATTTATATATTGGACTATTTCCATCATCTAATATAAACAGAGCAAAACTCCCCATACAGTATTGCCACCTGTGCTAAACAGAGTAATCAATGGATGCCAGAAGCCTGTTATCAACAATTAATGTGCTAGTATAGGAAATGTGATCATGTGATCACCTAATATACTTATATTAGATAATGAAAATAGTCCAATATATAAACACACTTATATTTTAAGTTTATTAAAGGCTGGGATTGCCTTTACAGCAATAATGTACTCAATTATATGACTGTATTAATACTATAGTATAATTGACAATTAAAATTAAATTTGGCAAAGAAACATTGGACATTTTATAAATAGTAATTGTTTTCATGCATGTGTATGAAATAAAATAATGATAAAAAAGAGAGAGTGGAAAAAAGACTTTATTAAAAGAAAAGTAAGTTATATGTCAACTGACAATACATTTTGTAATAAACAATTGTTGTTATCCTGTATTAGCCACTTTAAAGGAATATTATATGGTCTACATTCAATCATCAGGAATAACGTGTGTGTTTCTTTTTTTTAAGTGTCATAGCATTGGCCGGGACGTGAACCCGCAACCCAGGCAACTGCCTGCAAGTGCAAGTCAGTCGCGCTGACCTCTAGCCAGATATTGCAAATAAAAATTGAATGTAGTGATCATCATTATTCTATTAAATAAAATATTGTTAAAATATATGTGCTGGTCTATTTTCTGATGTTTAAAGTCTGGTGCATTCATATAAATTATAAAAAAATTTAAAAAATGTAACTCATTAAAACATACTTAGTCTGACCATTACAATATACAACTATATAATTATTTAATATTTTAAAAAAAGGTTGTTTTCTCATCCCTGGTGTTCACCTTAAGATGTCGCTATTTCTAGATAAATTTCTAGAAATATACAGTTTCACCGGCCTTCACCCAACAAAAGAGGAATTTTTCTACATTATAAATGCAGAAAAGTCCTCACGTTATGTTGGATGGAGGAGGCGGTGGCGGCAACAGAAGCCAACACAGAGACTTCTTTCTATGATAAAACACAGAAAGAGTTCCCGATGGCTGCCGGTTATGGCTTTTTTTCAATGCTAAAAGCAAAGAGAAAGAAATGCCTTGATTGGCTGCAGTAGTAGTCGATTTTGTTCATTATTTTCTCATAATAGTAGAATATCTATTTTCTCTGTAGTTTCGTGTGAGAGTGTGTGTATTTGAAGCAATCGTAGTTTTTTTTAAATTTGATAAGATGTCTATTTTTTTAATGTGTTGTAACTTACTTTACTGTTATAAGTTTAGTAATAATGTCCTGAAGATTCCATTACGAAGGGGTAACCCTCAAAAATTGCTTTTAAGGGTGTGAAAGGGAAAAAAAATTAAAGGATCACGCGAGAATTCGTCCGTGACCAGTTACTTTTGCTATATATATACGCACAAACAAAAACAACCCACTGTCTAATTATTAGTAATTACTTGTCTGAAAAATAAAATTAGTCGGGTATTATTATTTTTTTTTTGTTACATTTATTATTTCAAAATAAGATTAGTTTTTATATCTACCCCAGTTCCTGATTAATTACTGTCTTTAAAAAAAAAAAAAGCAAATTCAATGGGGTTTGATTTTTTTAAATGGAGTCTTTGAATTATGGTTTGTTTGTTTTTATATATACACAAGATTTACCAAAAAAAAAAAAAAGAAACCCACTTTCTGATTAATTACTGTCAAAAGAAATGCAAATTAATCGGCTATCATTTTTAAATTTAGTATTTCAATAATGGTACCCTTTTTATATAGACAGACTTAACAAAAACAACCCACTTTCTGATTCATTACTGCCCCCCCCCCCCAAAAAAAAAAAGAAAACGGAAATTAGTCGGGTATCATTTTTCAATAAAGTCTTTCAATGACAGTCCTTACTAATAGTAGTCGGGTATCAATTCTAAATTGTAGTATATAAATGACATTACTTTTGGTAGATTTAAAATTACATCTTGCTTTTTTAATAAAATGATTGATTTACTCTTGACCAAAAATACCGTAACTTTAAAAAAAGACACACATAAAGTCCAAAAAAAAAAAATGAGAAAAAGCCCCATAACTTTAAAGACACACACACACACAAACTCAAAAACAATCTAAGAATAATAAACATTGACTTATTACATCTTGCTTTTGAATCAAATTATTGATTTACTCTTGCAAAAAAAATACCGTAACTTTAAAAAAACACCTAAAGTCAAAAGAAAAAAAAAATTTGAAAAAGCCCCGTAACTTTAAAACACACACACACAAACTCAAAAACAAGATAAGATTGATAAACATTTACTTTTTACGTCTTGCTTTTGAATAAAATTATTGATTTACTCTTGCAAAAAAAAAAAAAGACCGTAACTTTAAAAAGACACACGTAAAGTCAAAAAAAAAAAAAAATTAGAAAAACACCATAACTTTAAAGACACACACACACAAACTCAAAAACAAGATAAGATTAATAAACATTTACAAAAATGAAAAAAACTAACATCATATAATAGTATTAGTTAGTAGAATATTTTATTACAAATCTAAGAAATCAGATCTTTTTAGATCAAATTGATCATTTAGGTCCGGCCCGGAATCGTTATATGTATATGTTTTTGATTAGCATCAACACCATCCTGTGGTGAACACCAAGGATGAGAAAACAACCAAAAAAAAATTCAATAAGTTAATTTCTGTAGCACGTCAACTTTTTAGGAGCTTTCTTAAGTGTTAATTACTTTAAAAGTTATTTTTAATATCTTATTGTAATGTTTTAAGCATATATGTAGTTGTAGATATAGGGGTTTTGAACTCAGACTTTCAAGCACCTTCAACTATCCATACTATCTCATACTACTGATTTACATGACCACATACATGAAATTATAAATAATCACCAATATACGTATTTTGTGCCTTGGTCCAGATTATTATCTCCCATATATATATAAAATCAGTGCTCAGTTTATATTAAGATAGCAAATCTTTATACTTTAATGGACAGGCTTCAATCTACTCCAACCTCTAACTATTCAGCCATCCATACCATTAAAAATCTGATAGTGGATTGCCCAAATCCCATGCTGATGCCTATATTATTGTTATGCCCATGTGGACCTCAAGTCACTCTGACCCCTCATGTATATGACAGTATCCATTTAAATACATAAAAGGGGGCTGGGAAGAATTGAAATACAGGTATTTTATACTTGGAATTTAATTGTAAATATAAGGGATTTGAACTCAGACTTTAAAGCAACAATATTGGCATCAGCATGGGATTTGGGCAATCCATTATCAGATTTTCAATGGTATGGATGGCTGAAGAGTTAGAGGAGATTGAAGTTTGTCCATTAAAGTATAAAGATGTGCTATCTTAATATAAACTGAGCACTGATTATATATATATGTGTAGGAGATGATAATCTGGACCAAGTAATAAGTGCTGGTTCAGCACAAAATACGAATATTAGTTATCTTTTCTACATGTGTGTGATCATGTGTATCGGTAGTATGAAATAGTGTGGATAGTTGAAGGTTGCTTGAAAGTCTGAATTCAAATCCCCTATATTTACAATTAAGTTCCAGGTGTAAAAATGCCTGCCTGTATTTCAAATCTTATATGTAGTTGTAGATAACTTTCAATTGCCTAGTTTAGGGATATTTTACCCTAAATATTAATGAGCTAATATTAGAAAAATATTAAGAGTCAAAACTATTTTAATAAAGATACTAGTGTGTAAAAATCAATATTAGAGTTAAACATTAAAACTAAGTTTAAATCTTTAATGCTCATTATTATTATTTAAATTACTTGCTTTTAAAAATGCATTTTATTTAAGTTGTTTTCTAAAAAAACCTATATTTTTCTTTATTCCAGTTGTATTAATTATAACATCAAACAAATAATTGGAGAATAGATAAATGAGTAGATAAGTGAGTAACCTGATTTAAACAAAAGTAGCACTCTTGAACTAGTTTTCAAATTTCATATTTAAATCCAAGTTTAAAATTTCACTCCATTTGAAGTGCATTACAAGATGATAAACATCATTAGATATTTAGTTCTCCATTAATGACAGTTTTGAGGTACATTTGTCATTAAGGCAAATGTCTATCTGATTCTCTGCTCCATTATCGTTATTCTGCAAGTTGCCAAAAAGCTAACTTTAAATTTAATTCCAAAGCAGTTCACTTGCAATCAGTTAATAAAGAGGGCCAAACACTCTGAACAATGAGATCATCAAAATTCTTCACTTTTTTAACTTTTTATCAGAAAATTTTATCATTATTTCCAGGATACAATATGTTGCAGGTGATCTTTGGAAGTTTTTAACAATTTATAATGATAAATTTGTAATGAAATTATTTTAAAATTACAAAATAATATTTTAAAATATTTTAAATATCCGATTAAATTAATTAATACAAATTAAATACATATTATTTTACAAACTTTATTTATTATTAAGTTCTCATTACAATTAATATTTTATTATCACTAATAACAAATTCACCTGAGTATTTTGGAATTGTACCTTTTTACATTTAAAATACATTCAAGGATTATAAACATTTATGCATACACTCACATATATCTAAATATTATGTTAAAACTTTCTAGTCTAATTAAGTCCAATTTAATCTTATATATACACTAACAAAGTTATTTTTATACTAATACTATTTTTAAATAATTGATTCTTTTTATTGTTAGTATTATATTTTTTCATATATTTGAAAACACTGTATTTATCAAATATATACAAGAAAACATCTTGGGTCAGTTTAATAATTTGCCTTCATCATCATCATCAACCATTATCAATCCAGTGCAGGATGAAGGTCTCTCCAAGTTCAATCCTTCTCCAATCTTTAACTTTTCTTTTCCACATCACTCCTGCACACTTTCTTATTTCATCCATCTTACATGTGGTCTCTTTCTGGGTCTTTTATAATCTCTTGGAATCCCATTTAAGATTTCAATTGTTCATAATTTGCCTTATAAGGTAATATTATCAATAATATTACTATAATTTTAATATTGATATGCCAATAATTTTTTTTAAAATTATGATTATGGTTGCCAATTCATATTAAAATTCCATTACAATATATATATTTCTTAGTTAGTTAATCATTAATCCATATCAATTTTTTTTATATTAACCCACCTATTCTAATATTATATATTGTAACAGTCAGAATTCATATATCTCATTAACCAGTTGCATTTTCCCTCCACTACAGGCTCAAGGCCTGCAATGCTGAGTTTAAACCTAGTGGATTTAAATTAAATTTATAAATTTATCTCATTATTTAAATATTAAATTGTATATATTTGAATGAATCATGGAACAAAAAAAATGTGCATGTGTTCTCTGAATAATAGTATCATCTAATAATAATACAGTGGTATCATATAAAAATACAGTTCATGTAACATATAAATCACACAGTATATGCCTTATTAAAATTTGAACTATGACTACCAAATCATGCTTAAACACATTTTGTAAACCTTAATAATCAATTTGATTCACCTAATTTGTATTATTGGCTTAAGTTTTAAAATATCACCGGTCAATAGATTATCCCTGTCATTGTCTTATCAAACATAAAGTAATTAATTTTAAATTGCCTTTGAGATTTATTTTTTTAATGGCATATACTTTAATGGCTTTTTTATGCATTTATAAACAAATAATGTTAAATTAATAACAATAAACACTCAATGTAGCTAAATCAAAGTTTAAAATTATATAAATAATTTTTCATATAAATAAATAAATTTCAATTTAAATATAATTAATGGATTAGTACAATTATTTTTAGCATTATTATTAAAAACAACATTACAAATAATAAAAGTGTATTAAGATAAAATAATTTTAAAAATTAAAAGGCTAACTTTAATTCATTTTTATTTATTAAAAATAAAATAGTTAAATTAACTAACAAAAACAAAATCTATGGCAAAATAAACTTATTTTTAGCTTAATTGTTATTAAAAATAATAAAAATATATTAAAATAATTAAATAACTTTAAAATTTAATAAATAGCTTACCTTTATTTTCTGACTATGTTTTGGAAAATAAATCAACTAAACAGGCTAATTTTGAAAAATTTAATTATACACATATGTGGCACTTAGTTTGAATAGATTTTCTGTTAAAACTAAACTATTAGAGCATAATTTTTATTTATGTTAATTTTAAATATAACTGAAATCATAAAAATATATTAAAAGAAACAACTTTTTTTTTTAAAAAAAAGTAGAATAAAGTAATTTTTTTCTTTCCCATAAAATAACTTTAAATCCACATAATTATAAAAATTAAAAATATTTTATCTGTATTAAGTAAAAAAAACTTTCAAATGAGTGAAAGTAACCTTTAAACAAAAAATATTTTTGGAATTTTTTCTATATTACAAATAAAATGTGAACAAGCATGGCCATTTTATACAATTTAAGTTCTGCAATTTGATATTGTTATTTAGCTGTTTACATTTGAATAAAAAACAAACTAAATTTAAGTTCATTGCTGCCATTGAAACTTTATATCTTAAAATTGCAATTCAAATATCAATGCACAGACTATTCAAACAGCATTCTAAATTATAATATAACTGACAAAAATTTACCATATAAAATTATCCATGATGATTTCTGAAATCAATTGAAAAAATATTAATAATATAACTTAAACAATTATTTCTATATACTTAAAAAAAATAGTTAAATCAACAAATGTTATAACTAATAGAGTTTGGTAGAACATATTGAAAATTTGAGTTCAATCTTAGTTTCACTTGTTCTATTGTCTTTCACCCACCACCTCCATTTTTCCTAAATTTAAACTCTAGATATTGGCTTGTATATGTGTTATGGTATTAGGTATATATGTAAGCATCTGTTAAAAGCGCCGTAAATACACACATACTTCAATATCATATGAAAACATTGAATAAAAATAATGTATTTTTTTTAATAATTTTAAATTTTTTCTTTAAAACTATAGCATTTATATAACACCCATTCATTTATTTTGTCAATTTTCTAATGTTATAAAGTAAAATATTAAAATCTGTTTACAGTTATAAATTTAAAATATATATATATAAATTGTTATTATTGTTTAAATAATTTGCAAAGTCATAGTGAGGAAGGGACAATAGATTACATAGAAATTTCCCTAGAAAGTTCTTAATTGGCTTCAAATGTAAAATCTATATTGTATCTTGTAATCAAGTCAAAGGAAATCTACTAATATAATGTACAAAACAAATTTAAACAAAGAGAGAATGTAGTGTTCAGATTTAATTAAAAATGTAAAAAAATTATTTACTAATGGATTGATTCACCTGAGGGTATTGCAGATAAATTGCAGGCATGGACTAGAGAGGAAAACATTTGGACTCAACACATTATGTGTGATCGATCCACAAATTTATAGATAAGAAACAGAACGAGTATAAAAAACAAAATTGAATTCACACTGGCTCTTAAAACTTTATTATTAATGTCGTATAACCTTGCCACCATTAGTGATGTTTTACATAGTTAATTTTATTCTACTTTGAAATGATTGAATAGAGGTGGAGGAGCTGTTCTTCTCCAGAGAATAGTCCACCATCTTTTCAAGTATTTACATATAAAATATGAACTGTCAGTGAACTACTGCCAATCTATACACTACTATATGCTGGAAACTGCATTCAATCTCAAGCTGAAACCTTATAACCTGCTACAACATAAAATGGACACTCCATGACTGTTTCTCAAATGTGCACACTCATCTAAGTTTAAACAGGTAACCTGTATCCAAGAACTCTAGAGTACTCTTAATTTTCTTTTAAAACTATAGCTATCCTTAATGAAATTGTCCATTAAAATGTTAACATATATAAACTCTGTAAATTGTTCTTTCTTATTAATTAACTTACCTGATCTTTATCTGTCATCTTGAGTACTTATTTTATATCATTTATTTTCATTACTTTATATAATTCCATGCCTAGATAATTTCCAACTGGGCTCATCCTATTACAAATAACTTACTCTAACTAAAAGCTGCACCATATTGTGCGGACTATTAACCTTTCAGCCCTTTCTAGTGAAATACGTCATGTTTTGACCAATTTACCCCCTGGTGAATTTTTTCGTATTATATGTCAAAATGCATGTAAAACAGTATATTTTATTATATTTTTTTTTGCCAAAAATTGTGTGAAAAAGCACAAAATTCAAAATTCCCACTCTAATAATAGACATAAACCTTACCCTGACATGTTCAGCCATTGTCTGTTGCCAAAGCTGTAAAACGTTCAGCGTTTTACAGTATTGAAGTTTTCAATGATGCAAAAACATATTTATTTGCAAATTTATTATGGTTTTAGATTTTTTTAAAAATAATTTGCACTATATTTATTAGATATCAAAAAATATAAATTATTAATAACTTACTTTGACTTGAAATACTTTATTTTCAAAAATATAATGTTATATTAGAAGCTAACATAAATATGGCCTGGAGGAAATTAGAAGACTAGCTTTGACATAAACAATCTACTTTATATTTACAAGTAAGAACAATATCACAATTTTGCAATAAATATTCAAAAAATTTTAACTTTTAAAGCATAATTCATTAGATATAACAGAAATAAATAATAATTCATTCAGATGTTTAAAAATAATCCGAATTAAAAAATATTTTGTTGATTTTATAAACTGAAAATAATCTTTCTAAAAATGATGATTGTGATCTCATTTTTTAAATATTTACAAAAACTAAATGTAAACATTTAAAATTTATTTCAGTAGTAAACAAAAATATCTATCAAATGAAGTCAAATTTATTATTTTCTGGTAAGTAATGTGCCAGTCAAAACATGCTTATCCATCTAACACGAGCTGGAACTCACAAAATGTACTTCAAACCCAGTCAAGCCCGAGATTTAGGTCAGGGACCAGCCTGGATTCAAACCCACTCTCCAAGCACCAGATCTAACACCCAATGGATAACATAACAATAGTAGCACACGAGATTTAATTCTTCATCCGGCCCACTAGCAAATCGGAGAAAACAATAAGACTCATGGACTTAAACATATATATAAACAACGTAAATACTAGACATTCCATAGATAAAATCTAACATATTTAAATAATAGGGGCTTTACTAATGAATACTTATGGGCAATTAGTGAATTGGATTGATTTAATAATGAGACAGAAACTGATATATGATGAATTAAAATATATTTATTGACAATTGTTGTTGGCAAATGCACACAGGCATTTCATTTATAAAGTAACATTCTCTAGACTATTTGAACAATAATTGATGTTGGCAAATAGGTTTGTGGCTATGATTCAATGGAGCCAAATATCCTGCTATACAACTAATCACTACATTAACTTATTTGTTATGTCCTTTTTATAATCAGTTCGAGTGGCTCTTTTACGTAAAATCAAACCAAGTCTGGAGTGAAACTTAATACATCTGACTATAATCAATTTATATATTAACTATGGGCTTATAAAGCATCCCAGATAGCTTAAGATCGAACGGGTTTTCAAGAATGCTTCGGTTCAATGCCGAAGATTGCATATTAGGGAGGAAAGAGTTGGCTATAACGATTTTACTAATACGCTAGGCACAAGTAAAGTATAATAATAAAGTGGCTCTGCGGATGGAAGAATAGTTTTAGGGTTTTTGTGACAAACAACGGTTTACCCAAGAACCGGTCGTCATGCTGCTAATGGGGAACCTTTATTTGGTTCAGAGGCGGGGGACTTACGTGCTAATCTGGCCCGTAGCTCAGACTTCGCTACTGCACTACCCATAAGAGAAGATGTGCTGGCAATGCCGTGGCTCCATCTTATATATATATCAAAAAGAACAGCACAACGAGAAAAATATTAATAAATCCCACATCCGCCAAGCCGAAGGATATTATAAATTAAAGATCATATATTAAATGAACACTAGATCATCAGCTTGATCAAAAGAGCCAACTCTTCTGTAGCATGAGAAATACGATATGCTACTGACAGGAATATATAGCTACAAACTTTACTTTATCCCGTTCAATCTCTTTAGTTATCTATAACTACTAAACTTTTAAAAGGGGGAAAGTATATTTAATAAGGGACTTACGAATACTTTACTAAAAAAATATACTTATGCTTGCACTCCAGGCTAGTTTAATCTTTAGTAATATAATAATTAAAGGTTGAAAAGCCACATTTTATATTTATATTAATTAATTTATTAAGTGAAAAAATATGAATTTGGGTTTCGAAACAGCGCACGAAATGACGCTATATAAATAATACTACGGAGATTTTAAATGATATCTTTTTTAAAAAAAACATATTGGTAATTAAATGCACGCTGTTTCGAAACATAGGCATAACTAACAATAATTAAAATAAGCAAAAGAAAAGCAAAATATAACTGCAGTGATTAAATTATATAGCAAAATATTAATTAACAAAGAAATTTAGCAAAAATATTTCATTTATAGATTTCAAATACGATTTAGACAGAGTTTACAATATTGAATTAATAAAGAAATTTGCAAAAGTATTTCATTTTAGAGAATTTACAATATTATTTGGAAAATAATTTAGAAAGAAATTGCAAGAATATGGTTAGCTAACCTGATTTTGAAGAAATAATGATTGTTGTTGAAATTCACACAGAGCTCTGCGATTTTAAATAATATTAAAACAGTTCTCCTATAGCTGAATTGGAGATATTCGAGCTGGAACGAAGGTGAGTTCTTTGGCGGCTTATGGCATGTTCTTATTCAGTTGCGAGACAATTTAAAATGGTGTTGGAACGAAGGCATGTTCTTTTAGCGGCTTATGACATCTTTTATTTGGTGTGCTTGGTTGTTCCTTTGGCATTTGATGGATTGAACTAGGCGTTCCATCATGGGAAAGCAGCAAAATTTTGCCTGACTTTAGCCAGACATGTTAAGGTTGAACAATAATAAAACTTCTCCTGTTGACTCTCTTCAAAAGTAAGATGGATTCTCCCTTCCCGCTTAAAATAAGGCCTATTTATATCCTTCTACTAAACTTTAACACCTTTCTGGAATTTCGTAAGCCTCGGGACCAATTGACTTTTAATTAAAGCAAAATAATATAATTCAATTTCTACAACAACTGATAAAATCTCCGAGGTGTTATATTTAATTTCCTTAAAAAAATGTATCAAAATATATAAACTATATAATTTGATTCATTTTCATTAATTAAATTCCTTTTCAGGTGTTATTACTTAGCAGAAGGAACGGTATTCTGATTTAATGAAAAAGTCTTTTGTTGCAAACAAAAATCAATCAGAAAACAGATTTTACTTTTTTACCCGGGTGTGTCACTAATTGATATCTTGTTTACAAAAATTCTCATTTTTAATTGCGAACAGATAATTCTTATTTTATAAAACTAAATAACTTTTAACATATTTGTTTATTAAAAAAAAAACAAATTTAAAGAAAATACTTGTTTCAACTATATATGTAAAACATTAAATCAGAAAACCGTTAAATAAATTAAAGAAAACATTTACATTACTTTTATTTAAACTTAAATATATATGAATCATTTTGCCGTTATTCCAAGGTTTAAATTATCCATCCACATACGAATATAATAGCGAAATATAATTTAGAATTGACTGAAAATTAATAAAACATTTTATAATAAATTATGAGCATTTCTCCGCTATAATTTTATCAAACCTGTCTAATTATAGCGTGTCTTCGTATGTAAATGGATGATGCCATTCAAGCGGCCATTATAGCAAAGTTTTCCCGCTCGACTTATATATAACATTTTTACATATGACATTTTTACATTTAAGATAGGTTCGAAACTAGTTCAGACGAGTAGGTCATTAGGTTGATGGTGAAACGGAAAGGGATTGGAGGTTTCCGTTTCAGTAATAAACATTTTATCATATATTTTACATTGATGTGTGAGACAAAGAAAACATCAGAAAATGCTGAAAAATAAGGGCCTTTTTTTTACTTAATAAATTGCCAGATTGGAAATTATCCAAATCTTATCATATGTAATGACTTACCTAAAGACAAATGCATATCATACTAATTCCACAGTTTCCATATATCTAATGATTTCAGTTATTATAATGATTTACTTACATGTTAATTGATATGCATTTGGTGTTTGCTTCATTTAGTTATAAGTGCGAGTGTATCATGAATAGTTGGGTGGTGGATATATTAATTAGCAAGCATAATAATGTATAATACAATTTTAAAACACTCCCTTGTATTTCTTCAAGTTAGATTTACTTAGAGCATAAATGAACATTTAAATTATTAAATGTAGACATTGGGAGATGAATTATCAAATTTAAAGCGTAATTTTAAAAAGTAAAGTTCTGATCTTATAGTTATGTTATAGGTTAGTGTTACAATTTACATGTGATGTTTTCTCTTAAGGCCTTAAAGCCTTGGATTTCAAATGGATAAATAGTGATTAGTGTTCTGATCATTTCCCATAAAGCAAATGTAATTAAATGTTCCTGTGGGCATTCAATTTTGTCACATGGCCAGGAAGTAATTGTGGTACAGTTCCTTACACCTGATTGTGCTAATGTGACCATTCTCAAAAGGGTCATTCGACATGAAGCCAGCCCTCATTATTTTCATAGGTTCTTCATTGGCTCCGCAGTTTCAAAGTACTGCATCTTAAGTTTATCACATCTATATACCACCTATTCCCTTTTATATTTGTTTATTATTCATTGGGTTTATGACTCTGTCTTTCCACTGTTTTAATTGATACACTTTTAAATATAATACCCTAGAGTAGTTACTTCTTTTATATAAATTAAATGTATTTCTTACTTATTGCAAAACAAGCTTGGTATGTCCGCAACGTCAAGTACTACTTATGGTAACAAAACCTTGCATTATAATTTAAAAGCATAGTTTTCATAGGCATGCTATTATAATAAAATTGTACTCGTTAATATTCAGATGCTCAGATAATTAACAATCTGTAAAATTATTATCCATAGCCAGCTGTAAATATTAATGGTCTCGGAAATAATAAAATACCAACATCAAAGTTTATAACCTTATTGTGTATATTTATATAATTAAAATTAATGTTTTATCATATGTCTGCCATCATAATGTCCATCCATTTCAACACATAGTCATAACAGTATCTCATCTCGATACATAATGTGTTCAATTTAAAATAAAATCATAAATATGTTGCCTTTAAGGATAGAGTCTCTTATATTCCCCTGACTGCATGCCTAAAGAAGGTTTTGCTGATATAGCATCATATGCATTGTCACATAGTGTGTGTTGTAGAACTGACTAACTAGATTTGAACCCAGTATTTCTGGTAGCTTACCCTACCTTTAATTCTGCTCTTCATGTCTGGTGGTTGAGTTCTGCAACATGTTAACAAGGCACATGAATCTGACCATTACAATATGCATCCTCAAACATTTCAGATTATTTTTCTTGTTCTTTGGATAACTTTTTAAATTTTGGAAGGTATCAGTTTTGTTTTCTTATCTCTTTATTTGTACTTTTAACAGTGAAAACACTGTATTTTTAAAAATGATTCTACAAATACTATAACATAATAGTTTAGCTATAAACCAGTGAAATGGAATTTAAAATCGGATCGAATCTGAATATCTGGAAAAAAATGATTTTCAAGTTTAAAAGCAGTTAAACTCAGAGATCACAATTCTGAATATCAAAAGTCTGGTTAAAAATTAAAAATGAAATAAAATTACACAGGATAGCCAAGAGAATTTCTAGATTAAGCATTTCATGTTATAATGGAGCAGACAATGACAGATGAAAATATCAATGCAATTTTTTTTATTTTTTTGAAAGGTCAATTTTAGTTGTCAGTGTAGAGAAAAAAATTGAATATATTTAATTAAATTTATATGTAATTTTATACCTGTTTTTGATTTTGTATTATATTTTTGCTGTTTAAATGATTGTGTAGGATGATCACCTTGCTCTAAAGTATAGATCTGAACTAGATTAACCCTAAATACATGCATTACAATGCATCAATGAACAAACACATCATTTAGTTAATATGCTTCTGGAATAAATTATATTTGATGAACAATCTCCATATCTATTGATTTTTTATTTAAGTTAAAAAAAATTCCAAAATTTGTTAAGCATTTATTTAACTTATTTTATTATTCACATGATCACATTTCCTATACTAGCACATTAATTGTTGATAAACAGAGCAAAACTCTCCATACAGTATTGCCACCTGTGCTAAACAGAATAGCTTTTATGTATGTATGCTTGTTATGTAAAATGCAAGTTGAGATTATTAAGAAATAGAAGCCAAAGTATAATAAATGATCAACATTGGTGAAAGTGTAGTAGTTTTGGTACCTACTCAACATAATATTTTCTGAGATCTTAATTGTAAACATTACATCAAAACTTTCATACGTTTTTTAAACATTATTAAAATGCAGAATCTTCTTAATTTCTATTTTAAAAAATTGTATTTTATTCTGTGAAAAAAACTTTTTTTTTTTTTAAAAAAAAAGACATCATTTTAATCTTCTAATCAGTCATAAAATTAATTTAAACCTTTTAATAAAAGTTTTTTGTTGTCATTGTTTTTTTTAAGTCCAAGATCATTTATAATTAGCTTCAGGTAATATTAACAAAACTTATGCCATAATAAAGTTGCCACATTTGAACCACTTTTACCAAGCTCTTTTTTTTGACTTAATTTTTTTTTATCTTTGGATGATTAACTTGTTGTTTTATTGATTAGTACAAATAAGTACAAAAGGTTTCTCTCTTTAATTAATCAAACCAAAATCATAAAAGAATTGTTTTTAATTAATCTAAAATAATTATAGGATTAAAATTTCAATTAAAACTTGTTTTCTTTTATATCAATATAGTTTCCAAATTTTTTTCTCTAAACAATTTATTTTTAATTTATTCCCATTTAAAAATAGCACTATAAAAGAATTCTTTTATTAAAAAAACAATTTCTATATTAAAAAAAACAACCTTTATTACAGTAATTAACATTCTAATCAATTTGAAACAATCTTGATCCTAAGAAATAAAATAAAAAAAATTATTTTTAGTTTACTTTCATTTAAGTATTTAATAACAATAAAAATATTTTATAATTTTGAATATATTTTATCCTCTTATTTGTTTTAAAATTAGCTTGTACCAATTATCTTCATGCACACACACTCATATAAACGTATATTGAATCTAATTTTTTAATAAATTTCAACTATTAATTTTTAACTAATTTAAGAGTGCTTTCATTATCTACGGCCAGCAATACCTATTCAAACCCTCTTCTTCTCTTCCTGCCTATTTCACGTCTTGGCAATGAATCAACTGAAATGCAACTTTTTAACTTCAAAGACTCTTTTCACAATAATCATTATAAGTATATATTTTAATTCTAATAAGCCAATGCTAGATAGTTTTTAAAGATTGAATATAAAGATACTTGCATAAATTTCAGAATCATAAATTATTCATTTCTTAATGAGTCTTAATAATTTTATGATCATTATTGAAGACATAATGGCAATAATAAACAAAAAAAAATATTTGATACTTACATATTAGACCTGCTACTTGTGTTTGTGATGGTAGAATGCCATATCTTTCACCAGTGTGTGTGTGGGGGGGGGGGTATTTATGATGACAAAATGTCATAGGCATATTAAAAAAGTCATAACTTTTAAAAATTTATTAAAAAGTCACAACCCTGCCACCTCCTCCCTAACTGGAGAAAGGTATAGCATTCTGATATTGCAAACATGGACAGCAGGTCTAATACATAAGTACCAAATATTTATGAACTAAAGTTATTATTAGAGATAGAGACATATTAATCACACTCTGGGTTAGTTGAAAGATTGATTAATTAAACAAAGTGGGGGAATCTAATTAATTAAACAAGCCTTGCAAACACAGCACGTCCAATACATAAGTACCCTCCTTTTAAAAAAAATAAAAGTGAACTTACAAAAAAATTAACAAAATATTGAAAGAATGGTTTTTACAACTTTTAATAGGATGCATTTTTTTTGTTTCCTTAATCTCTGATATCAATAACCTTCTATTTGATTAATTTACACATAAAATTACAAAAATCAGTGGAATCAAAATAGAGATATAAGCATTTAAAACAAAAATTTAATAATATTCAAAATAAATAATAAAAAAATAGATTTTTATCTATAAGTGCTAAATTCACAAAGTTAGTATAATTATGACCACACAAATGGCATTGCAGCACTAGTCTCAAAGTACCAAACATTATTTTATGTGTTAGCATCTATTCAATTCTGCTTAATCTATTGTTTCTAACTTTTATTTGCTGAAGATATTTTCCTTTGTTAGATTTTTTTATGTGATTAATATATAAATAATGGAAATTAAGGAATTATATCCATGTAAACAACCAAAGATAACTTAACCCTAGATGTTGGTAGGAAATCATCAATTTCTAATTGATAGTTCTGAGGTTAAATGACTTTTCTATAGTAACTTAAATAAATCTTTTGTCTGTAGTTTAGTTAAAAGAAAATAGAAATCAAAAAAGCTATTATAGGTTACTAAAATTTCCTATCAATAGTAAAGATATCTCTAGTTATTTAATCGATATAATCCCTTAATTTTTGTTATTTATATCATAAATTGTGAAAATATTTAACATTATATATATATAAAATAAATACAAACTATGCTAGGAAATATTTAACATTATATATATATAAAATAAATACAAACTATGCTAGGATGTTTTAACAATGTTGTTTGTATTTAGAAACAAAGTCTGAATAATGCAACACAAGTAAAAGAAAATATCTCTTACCTATAATAAGATTGAAAATTCTTATGTATATTGATTTCAATGCTATTCTAAACACAAGTGATAATTTAAATAAGCTTAGATCTTAAAAACTAGAAAACAAACACATTAGGTTCCATATACAAAGCTCAATTAATAAATAATCAATCTACACTTCAAATTAATTCATATATATTGAAGCCAAAAGAAAAGACAGTTGAGACATTGCATCCCAGTTGAGATGGTTTGCTGTTAATGTGGAAGAATTGATACCACTATCCCTAATGTAGCTTACAATTCACAATGCATACAAGTTTTCTGTATTTCCACCTATGCTAAAACTATTCTATACTTTAATATTAGATTTAAATTTAATAAAATAATAAATAAATTTCTCAGGGTTATTTAATAATGTATGGATACTCTTAACCTTCTTACATTTTAATAATAAAAAAAAATCCACATATAATGTTTCTTATTCTATAAGAACTAATCAAGAGTAATTTAATCTGTGTTTTAAAACTAAGGCTAGCAATTTTAAATATAAAGTTGTCCAATGCATGGATGTAAAGTGTCTTTATGCATATTAAGATGTGACAATGTAAAATGGATTTTTATACACATCATCTTATCCCAATACTTTTACATTTCAAATAGCATCAATATAATATATTTTTATATATATATATATATATATATATATATATATATATATATATATATATATATATATATATATATATATATATATATATATATATATATATATCATCAACCATTATCAATCCACTGCAGGATGAAGGTCTCTCCAAGTTTAATCCATCTTCTCCGATCTTTAGCTTCTCTTCTCCACAACACCCCTGCACATTTTCTTATTTCATCCATCCATCTCACATGTGGTCTCTTTCTGCAGAAAGGAGTTTGCTATTAACTGAAAGGAGACCCTTTGATTCCTCTTGGAGGCCTTAAAGGAACCGAGCAGGGCAAATTCCTAATGTCCACTCCATACGTTCTTGTCGTTGCAGCGGTTATTACTATGTGATTATTCATATAGTATACGAACATGGATGGGCTGCTCACCAACATGCATTAGCCAGCGTGGTGAGTTTATTGGCTTTTTACCTCTGAGTTTAAGATCAAGAAACACCATGGTCTTTCTTCTCAGTGCCTGATAAGGCAGAATGAATTATTGTGTAAATGATAATTTTTTTTCCCAATATATATATATATATATATAAAAATCCAAATAGATTTCATGAGCAAACTAATATCTCAAATATGATCTTTATATCATAAATATACAGAGATAATGTTTCTTTAATAACAACAAAAGAGAAATATTAAAAAAATTACTTTATTACTCAATATAAAATAAATGCTAAAACAAATAATAACAATAAGAAAATTATATAAAATGTCTAATAAATATTAATATTTGTTTTCTAAATCTAATTTGAACTTGGGATGTGAAAAGTATATTATCAGACAGTGTTGTAAGGACCTTAACATTAAATATGTGTTTATATTTTTTTAAAAATCCTTAATTCAAATACTGCAGAATAATAGTCATTATCATAATGATCAATAATAAATGCTGTATGTGATCCTTAATTTAGTTTGTTAGTATCAAAAACAGGTTTATTCAACTATGTTTACAATAAAGAAAAAATTATAAAATAACATTAAATTTGGCAATACATTTATAAACCATTAAATTACTTAATGTCCAATATTAATAAGATTAATTAACTAAACAATTATTAATCAACCTTGATTAATAATCCTGAAGAAGTTTTCGCTCTTTTAAAAAGGCAAGTTCAATCATTGCTTATCATACCTAAATGATACTTATCATGTCAGGCTTATTTATTTCACCTTAAGATTTTTTACTGGATTCACTTGCAGACTTAAACTTTAGGAGTGCTACTTCACTAACAAAATACAACTAGATCATTAAGATGCCTTGTTGTGTATGTACTACATAACCACATAACCATGAAAAATTAATACTAATATATAAGAATGATGCATAAAACATTTTTTACAGATCAATTAATGTAAATAAGAATGATTAATTCCATTTAATTTTGAGATTGAAACTTAAAAACCCACAAAGCATAAAATAATTGCAATATAGCACAGCTTTATATAAATTTAATGGTTATTTATATTTATACAACTTAAACCTAAGGTAAATCACATTTAATCCCAATCAATGTCACCATAAATAATTTTAAATAAAAATATTATCTGTACATGAGCATAGTAATATTGGAGTAAACTTATTATATTAATAGTGTTAAGGTTAATTATAATAGATTGTGTTAAATAATCCATCGGCTTAGTGCACAATTAATTTCATTTTTGTAATATAATTCTTTTTTGGATACAGTATAAAGATTAATAAATTTCATTGATCATACTTGTTGGATGTTTATCATATTTAATATTTGCTTTGATAAACCACAATCCAGGAATGGCATTTAAAAATTTAGCTTCATAATTCATTATCCTTTGAATGATATTTAAATATTTAGCATTGATAATTCATAATGCATTTCTTTAAGCATTGGATACAACAAATTTATAATGCAGCAGTTTAATTCATTTGACCAGATGTTATAATTTTATCTGTAGGATTGGCATTCATTACTTTTTTAATCTGAGATATGTAATCATTTATAGATCTTTAATCTATCTTGCTTAATAGGTCTGGTTGTATATCTGATCGAGGGAAGAGTTTATTATTCATAACAAAGTGATTCTCATTAATTTTTTAATTAAAGTTCATCATTTCTCCAAGTGACAAGTTTATGGATGCATATTTGAGTTGAAAAATTGTTATTTAAAGTTTTTCCTTACATAATTAAAGGTGATACAAATTCACAATATATATATACACACACACAATTTCTTGAAGTAAAAGAACAATTATTTTACCATAGTTTGAAAAATAAATAAAAACTTATTTGAAGTTAATAAATATAATTTTTCAATTATATCAGCTATTTATTATTAGTTTCAATTGAAAAACGTCAATGATTATCCATAAGTCAATTTATTCATTTTCCCACTAACAGTTGACTGTAATAAATGAAATTTTTTGAAATAAAGAATTAATTAATTAATCAATGGTAGTTTCTCCCTTATTTGTTCTTATTCATTGTTTTTCTAGTATAATAAGAAATCATTTTTAATCAACAAAGGCTAAATGTATAGCTGTTTAGCCTAAACAATCATCATGTAGGTGGCAACCAAATGGCTATTTAAAAATTTGAATCTGTTTAGGTTCTGATTTATGAAGACTGTCTGGATTTCTCAAATTTCAGTTTTTATACTGATGTCTGATACAATATATTTCCAATTATGTATTGGGGTTTCTTGATTTTTCTGGGAAAACTTGAAAGAGGTTGGCATGGTTATTACTAGGCAAATGCTAGATATTAAGATTTTTTTAATCAGCACAATAAAACTTTATGAATGACAATCACTTCATTTTTACTTCTGGGTCTTAAAATAATGTTTCAAACATTTATTTAAAGTAGATAACTAGCCATTTTTAAAAGTTCTGATATCTATTTCAATTAATTTTAAATTGGTCTTTTAACAAATGTTATTAATAAATATCCTACCAAACTAAATAAATTCAAAATAATTTTACTAAATCTAATTTTAAACACATAAACTTACATACATACATGCATACAATATATAAAATGTAAGAACTATTTGTTCTATTCCTTGGGTTAAAGTGTAATTTTAAGTATAATTGCTGTCATTTTAAAATATTTTAGTGTTGTAATGATAGATTTATAATTCTATTCTATATTTCTATACTAAATTATTTGTTCTATGTATGAGAGCACCTCTACTTATTTGTATAATTCAATAGCTTTATTCCTTAATAAAAATAATGTCAAAAAAATAATATGTACATATAAGCATCAAGAATAATGTCAAAAATATAAGCCTACACACCAGTAAATACAAGTCGATCATATAACCTGCTTGGGAAGCCATTCAAAAATGCTTTATAAAATTATATTTTCTCTTAAACATTAGTATGAGAGACTATTGAACATAATAATGATTATATTCTATGCTATTCAATCCATGACACTGATGAATACATTTGCTTAACTATAAAAAATTAATCCAATAAAATGTTTAGTTTTTATTTTATGATAATCAATTTACAAAAGCATCTGTAAGGTTACAATATATATAAAATTAAGAGCGTGCTAATAGCTCTAACAAGCTTTTATTTTTATTTTTGATAAATGCTACTACAAGAGAAGGCATTCAAATCATTTTTATCTTGGATTGTCCCCATCCCCAGACCGGTTTCGACCTATGGGTCTCTTCAGTGAGGAGTTGGGACATTAGATTTATATATATATATACTGGATTGTCACTCTGCATATAAATATAAAATATTAATTAATGCATCCACTAACAATTATATAATTATTAGATCGATAAACTTTTCAAATGCCAGTTTAATCAACTTAAGCTCTCAATTATCAAATTTATCTTTCAAATGTAAAATGAAACAATTTACATCTGTTTTTTTGAGTTCTTAGAATGGTAGTCAATCTGACAAATGATATTAATCAGAGTCAACATCGAATTCTATTCAAGTGCCAACACTATCTTTCTCAATATATAAAAATACTTTTAATAATACTAACAGTTATAATACTGTAAAAATGCATTTCCAGGTCTTTATTGAATACTGTTTTGTTTTTTTTTAAAAAACAAACAAACATTAATTCATTATCTGCTCTATAACCACATCCACTCTCCATAGCAATATAGAAGAACTTCTTATATAAACATCTAAATAAGATCTACTCTTATTTATTATAGAAAAAATAATTATAATTAACTATAATTAGTAAAAATACAATATTTATTTATTTGTTATAAAAAAAACAATTTTAAAATATTTCATTGAAAAGGAAAGGCTTTTCTAATAGTTCTCATAAAAAAACTGGAAAGAAAAAAATAATACTTAGCAAACTTTTACCACTTGTTTTGGGGAAGGGGGTGACATTGTTTTAAATTAATTTCTTCATTGTTTCTCTTCTAGCTAAGTAAGGCTATAAATTCATTTATCTATAAACACTGGATCCTTAAAAATAAATTTTATACAGGACAACTATTTTAGTACTTGAAATAAAAAAACTCCAAAGTGTATCCAATTCACAATCGAATTCCTGATTATGGAAATAATGGCCAATGACTTAATTTGTTAAGCTTGTATTACAAATGTTATCTACTGAGTACTCCAATAGCTCTTAATAAGCTTTTCAGAATATCCCTATCCTCAGACCAGTTTCTAGCTTCTGGCTTTCCTCAGTGAGGTGCTAGGATATTCAAGCATTAGATTTAAAATAGGCAGGTCAAGGTTAGCACTTTCACTGAGGAAAGCAAGAAGCTAGAAACCCATTTGAGGATAGGGATATTCCGAAAAGCTTGTTAAGAACTAACTATTGGCATGCTCATTAGATAATCATGTATTATATATTTTGCTAATAAGCTAATTGAAAGTAGTAATTAAATTACTACGTAATTAATTTTATTTGTATAGTTTGTCTTAACATAAATCTCAACTTCTCTGGATCATTACAGTTATTGTTCTTGTTATTAGTTGTATTATACTAAATTTTTTTTTAATATATAATCATCATCAACCATTACCAGTTCACTGCAGAATGAAGGTCTCTCCAAGTTCAATCCATCTTCTCCGATCTTTAGCTTCTCTTCTCCACACCACCCCTGCACACATTTTTATTTCATCCATCCATATCACATATGGTCTCTTTCTGGGTCTTTTAGAATCTCTTGGAATCCAGCTTAAGATTTCAATTGTCCATCTATTATCATTTTTCTAGCAATATGTCCAGCCCAACTCCATTTTAGCCTTTTAATTTTTTCAATGAGGTCAGTAACACCCTGTTAGTTCTCCTACCCATATATTATATTTTAAACCACTAAACATCACATGATCATCATCTCATACTAGCATATAATTGTTGTAAACAAATGCAAAACTCTCCATACAGTAGTGCCACCCTGTGCCAACCAGAGTAATCAATAGATGCCAGAAGGCTTGTGCATAAAATCCCTATCTAGTGCCTACTCATCCAATATCCCCAGACTAGTTTCTGGCTTGTGTCCATCAACAGTGAGGAGCCTTGGATCTGAGAGCACTGCACACTAGATCTTAGGATCTAATGCAACTCTCCAGCAGCTACCTTTTAACTCTACTTTACTACAAAACTATGAGAATGAAATTGAAAACACAAAAATATTTTCAATCTAAGCTCAATAGCTTATATAGTCATATGGGTCTGAACTCAATTCATTCTTATAGTTTTGTAGTAAAGTAAAGTTAAAAGGTGGCTGCTGGATGGTTGCATTAGATCCTAAGATCTAGGTGAAGTGCTCTCAGATCCAAGGCTCCTCACTGATGATGGCCACATGCCAGAAACTAGTCTGGGGGTATTGGATGAGTAGGCACTAGATAGGGATTTTATGCACAAACCTTCTGGCATCCATTGATTGGTCGACACAGGGTGGCACTAGTATAGAGAGTTTTGCCTTTGTTTATTATATTTTACATTATATCTATTATAATATTTTATAGTATATATGTATACATTCTAGTTTTCTTGTATGGAGTTTATAGTACTGTATTGTATTTGTTTAATGAATAAATGAATAAAAAATAATAATAAAATTCTAATGGAAATAATTGACTAGAGAATACTAAAAATCAAAACTATTAATTTTTTTGTTTGTTTTTAACGTTAATAAAATGATTAGAATCCGGCTAAGTCTGTGCTTTATGATAACCAATAAATGATTTCTCTTTAGACTCTCTTTTATTTTGTTTCATATCTTGCTAAGATAGATAGCTTTTTAATTTGACTTTTATAATTATCAAGGGAAATTTTAGCTTGTTTTAAATATAATAGAATTCAACTACATATATATTCACATGTGTTTATATTATAAGCATTATAAGATATTGAATATTTTATTTTATATATTTTAAATCATATATACGCGTAAGATAATGGCCTTTAAATGTCACTGCAGAGAAAAAGTTTTTCTAACAGCCATTTTTACGGTAAGAATAAGAAACAAAACATTATTCATCAAGCGTGACTGAGTGGTGAGAGTTTTAACTTTTTTCTACCAAAGAAGTATAAAGTTGTTTCATTTTTCCGTTTTATCATTGAAATATTTTAAGGTTATAAATTGTTTTTTTTTTTTTTTCAGTGTGACATTGATATATTTCAGTTGTAATGTTTTAATGTTCTGAAAAGTTGATTTAGTATTAAAATTGTTTGATTTTATAGCTGATTTTGATTGAAGAATAAGAAAAGCTGAAACAAAAATGACATGGGCCATGGATAAATCAAAAGAGAATATAAGGGGGGGGGGGGCGTTCTAATTAGCCGAGTAAAATAAATAGTAAGCCAAATAAAAAAGATATGAAAATTATAGGATATAAGACAAATAAAAAACAAAAAAGGCATTGAGTTACCAATGAGATTGATAAATAAAATGAATGGAGTTCGTTGAAAAAAGAATGTGCTCTGTAGAAATAAAAGTGTAGACCTTTGGTGCTGTAAAAATATTGAGTTATATTTGGAATTGATTCATGCTCTATTATATAAATAATGATGTTGTGAAACTCTAGTGGCTAGAGTGGCATCTGTTGTGGGGGCATGTGATTTTGTAAACTACCTGGGGGGGGGGGTTTGTTTTGGTAATATCCGATTTTTGGAATTATTAATAAATCTCTTGTTTGCAGGTGGTATATGAAAACTTAAGTTATATGAAGTAGCAAATGTCTTGCAGAACTTTTTGGACAAAGGATGTGGATCATCAAGGTATAGATCCAGGATATTGTCATATTTTAAAGAATATTTATAAAAATGCAACAGCAACAATTAGATTACATAATGATACTGGAAAAATCAACATTGAGAAAGGTGTAAGACAAGGTGACTCCATATCTCCAAAACTCTTTACAGCAGTGCTGCAAGAAGTATTTTGTGGATTAAAATGGGAAACTAAAGGAGTGAAAGTAAATGGAGAGTATTTAAGTCATTTAGATTTCACAGATGATGTAGTTGTTTTTGCAAATAATGCTTCAGAGCTGCAGGAAATGTTGCAGGAGTTAGCAGATGAAAGTAGAAAAATAGGACTAAAGATAAATGTTAAAAAGACTAAAGTAATGTTTAATCGATTTGCTCAAAATATGAAAATAAAGATTGATTATGAAGAATTAGAAGAAGTTAACAGTTACAAATACCTTGATCAGATTATTAATACAGATGGAAACATAATGGAGGAAATTAATCATAGAATTAAACTTGGTTGGAGTGCTTTTGGTAGAAATAACTTGATACTAAAAGGAAATATGCCTATGTGTTTGAAAAGGATGGTTTTTAACAAATGTGTTTTACCAGTTCTTACTTATGGATCTGAGACTTGGACACTTAATAGCAGAGCAATACAGAGACTTCAGACCACTCAAAGGAGTATGGAGAGATGTATGTTGGGAGTAACAAGAAGAGATCGAAAATGCAATGTATGGGTAAGACAACAAACAGGTGTTACTGACCTTATTGAAAAAATTAAAAGATTGAAATGGAGTTGGGCTGGACATATTGCTAGAAGAGATGATAATAGATGGACAATTGAAATTTTAAACTGGATTTCAAGAGATTGTAAAAGACCCAGAAAGAGACCACATGTGAGATGGATGGATGAAATAAGAAAATGTGCAGGGGTGTTGTGGAGAAGAGAAGCTAAAGATCGGAGATGGATTAAACTTGGAGAGACCTTCATCCTACAGTGGATTGATAATGGTTGATGATGATGATGATGATGATGAGTATCCATGGTTTATCATCTTTAATGCAATTAGTTCTTAGTCTATCATGAAAATATTTAACTTTTTTGTTAATAGCTCCATATTTAAACCCTGCATTGGTCAAGTAATTAATTAGGTTATTTTTGCAATCAGATTCAAATTTACAGAGGTGGTGGTTTTTGAAAAGAAAAGATGAAAGCCCTGCTAATTTAGGTGCTATGGGTGAGTTTGAATTCAGCTCAGTATCTCTAGAAGTTTGATCTGCATGGTGTAATTGAGTTGTGTAGGGTCTCTTTGTACTTGAATGTCTAAGTATCTAACTTTTTATTTTTATTTTTCACATGGGATATTTAACATTAAATCTGTGTGTGCTTGAAGTTCATTTTGAATATTTATTGTGGCATTTTTAGGTGCAGCAATAAAAAAGTCATCTACATAGAATGTGTATAATATGTTAGATAGTGATGTGTAATATTTAGTTAGGATATGCTTCTCGTAAATAGTTTTAAAAAATGCTGGAAATGATCCATTTGTTGGAAGACCCATAGGAGATTCATCTTTCATGTGGAACCATTTGCCATCAAATATTGCCATAATATTATTATCCAACCATACCAGAAAATCAGTAATGAAACTGAGGCATGTTTGTTGACAATTATTATTTATGAGCTCAGTGTTGGTGATATCAATTGAAAGTTTGTTATTAATAGAGCCATATAACTCAGTTATGTCAAGCGATGCAATTTTGAAATCAGGTTTCAAAGTGGCACTTTTAATTGAGTGAAGAAATCAAATGAGAATTTAATAGTATAAGAACCAAATCCTATATCATCAATAAGCCACTGATTTATCATTTTCACAATATTAAAATAATGTATACCACCGAAATCCAACATGAGCCTAAGAGGAGCATTTGGTTTGTGTAATTTGACATTTGCAAACATTCTAGGGAGTATTGAGGGGGGTGGGGTGCACATAATAATAATCAGCTTTCAAAAATGCTTTATTACAGTGAACCTGAAGCACAAAAGACATAAATTTCTCTCTGTTCAGCTTGTTATTAAAGCTGAAAATTGCATCAAATTTTAATTTGTTGATTTGAAGATTAATTTTATTTATGTATTCACTTTTATCTATAAGAACAAATCTATTTCCCTTATCCTCTTTCATACATGTGATTGTGTTATCAGCCAGGAATTGTTTTGTCTTTCTAATTTTTACATTCCAGTCATTAAAAATTGTATTCAGTGTTTTGTGCAAGATTTCCTTAGCAATTTGGATGATGAAATTGTCTCTGTGCAGATTATCTATCATGGCAGCTTCTACATCCACTATGACCTTCATCATAGGGTATTTCCATTGGCTGCCCACAAATACTCAGTCCAAGTTCCAATACAGTACTAACATCAGAGGGGGGGGGCTTTATTAGTAAGATTGACAAAGGCTGCACCTGAAAAGGTCACAACAAATATTCAAAATGAACTCCAAGCACACCTGGATTTAATGTTAAATTTTGCATGAGAGAACTCAAAATAAGAAATTAGGTACCTGGACATTCAAGTACAAAGAGACTCTCTACAACTCAATTACACCATGGCAGATCAAACTGTGGGAGATGAGGTTATATCTACCCAAATTCAAACTCACCATAGCATGTAAATTAGCAGGGCTTTCATTTTCTCTCTTCAGAAACCACCACCTCTGTAAATTTGAATCCGATCACAAAAATAACCTAATTAATAACTTAAAAGATTTGACCAATGCAGGATTTAAATATGGAGCTATTAACAAAAAAGTTAACTAACCACCTTAAAGATGATAAACCATTGATGGTACTACCTTATATACCTTCTTTGTCTAAAAAGTTCTGCAAGACATTTGCTACTTCATATAACTTAAGTTTTCATATACCACCTGCAACCAATAGACTTATTAATAATTCCAAAGATTGGATATCATTGAAACAAACACACCAGGCAGTTTACAAAATTACATGCCCCCAGAATGGATACAAAGCAGTCTGTTATCGGAAAACTCATGCCATTCTAGCCACTAGAGTTTCGTACCATCGTTATTTATATAATAGAGCATGAATCAATTCCGAATATAACTCAATATTTTTACAGCATCAAAGGTCCACTGGCCATGAGTTTGAACCTGCATTGGCAGAAATACTATGCATGAGGCAGAACAATGTAAGACATAAGGTAAAAGAGGCATACTTTACAGCAGACGATGCCAACGCCATCAATCAGAAGGAATCCTGCTTTTTCATTTCTAAAAAATTGGCCATTTAAATACATTGCATAAATTTGCATACACTAAGTTTATACATAATATTTTACCATCACTTCCATCATATGCTATGAGTATGGGAATTAGACATTCCTGAAAGTGCTTAGCCTTTATATTTCTTTATTATTACAGCTTAATGTTTCTGCATTTTAGCCCAATTATAAACATTACCTATAACATTGAAAAAATTAATATCATTTATGTTCTTTATTACTTTTACAAATCATCATATAATTACCACCTACTATTGATGGTTTTGATTGCCCAGCAATCTTCTTCAGAACTATAACAAACACAATACAAATACATGAATCTATCTATATTTTGGATTTATGTATTTGTATTGTGTTTGTTATAGTTCTGAAGAAAATTGGTGGGGCAATCAAAACCTTCAATAATAAGTAATTATATGAAGCATTGTAAAAGTAATAAAAAAACACAAAATAATATTAAATATTATATGGATTGGCATGTAATAAGAAAGATAAAATTATAATATTTAAAAAAAATTGTTCCTTTTAAAAATATTTATTATTTCTAAAGGTGTACATATATATTGTAATATTTTTAGAGGGAGGTGTAAGTAATGTTTACTACCATCTAAAAAAACTTCCAACAATCATTATCATCATAAAGACAGTAAGTGGATCACATTTATGAACTTTAAAGGTGATCTACGTTAACACCATTCACCTTATTCATAAAGAACCAAATAGATGTTCATTCTATCTCATAGTTTGTATTTTCACTCGATATTACTTTTTTGTTTGTTTTGTGGTTTGATCTCAATATCAGGTTTGTCTCTAAAACAAAATAATATAAAAGCCAACACAAACAAGATTAAATATGAACATAAAATTTATTAGAAAATTAATGTTATAGATTATAATTAGCTCATTTCTCTGTTGAACAAAATTTAACCTTTTAAATATAGCTCCATATTTCAATGTCACTAATTTAAACTATCTTTATATTATTTCTACTATATTAGTTTCTATTATAATTTATACCTTATAATTCTAATTGTTTCACAAAAGGGTTATATGATGACAAATCATGATACATTTCAACATGTATTCATTTGAACTATCCTTTGCCAAACCATATTAAAACTACTTCATTAAACATTTTAAACAGTAAAACCTTCTATCCAGGCAAGAATGGAAACTTTTATAAACTTTATAATTTATTATACTCAGAAGCAAACAATATATTATAATAATGATTCTAATGTGCTAATTCCAACATCATTTTAGTCACATTATTAACACAAGGAAATTGACTTATAAATTATTTTAAATAATATTCAATTAAGTTGCACATCAATAATAATAAACCCTTCATCTGGTTGGCACAAGTTCCTTCATATATAGGCACACTTATTCAATTGATGTTTGCATAAGCTTCACTAATAATTAATTAAAATGGTATTTCTCATTATGATGTATTACTTTGATGATCATTGTTTTATGTTTGCTATATGTTTAAAATAACGCCTCCAAGTAATATACCAGCAAACTTAATCGATAAAATTAGTTGTCAAATCCTGTGCAGACGTTATTTTAAAGATACTGCAAACTTAAAATAATACATTACCTGGATTAATATATCATACCATATGTAATATGAAATTTTAAATCTAAAAAAAATGGAGATATATTGCATATGAAAAAAGAAAAAAACACATTATGATACTTAATATAAACATGTAGTTGCAACTTTTTAATATAGCATTTTTTGTGAATTTTTATTATAACATTTTGTGTTGTCAAAGCCATCCTTTCACTTCTTGGTATAATGCAGTACTTTGTGCTGTCATAAGCATCCAGCATGTGTAATATCAAATTTCAAATCTAAAAAAAAAAGCATCTTATTTCCAATGACAGAGAGATATATTCATTATGGAAAATGGAGAAATATAAAAAAGAACCCTGAAACATTTTTTAAATGGTAAGCTGTAACAAAGTTTTTGCTGTAAGTTTAATGTTATATTTTAAATTAAAAAAAAAAAAAAAAACATATTTAACAAAAAAAAAAAAAAGGTAATATATAAAATTTTAACTATACATGTATATTTTTAAATATAAACCTGTATTACTTACAGAAAAGAGTTGAAAATGATATAAGAAAGTATAATTGTGAACTAGCAAGGAAAGCTGTAGAAGAGAATAAAAGTCTAAAGAGTGTAAAACAACATTTTGGTATTGGTAAAAAATTTATATCTGCAATAAAAAAAAAAGATGACATTATTACTAAAAAGAGAGAACAAGTACCTCCTATACCTATTATATCTTCTGAATTGCCCAGAATTTTGAATGAGGAGGTGAGACATGCAATTAAATTTATGAAAAAAGGGAAGGCTCCAGGTAATGATGGAATTATAATTGATATATTAAAAGAAGCGGGTGAAGAAACAGAATTTTTTTTTAGCAAAGTTATATTTCAAATGTCTAAATGATAAAGATGTACCAGATGATTGGAAGAATTCAGTATTAATATTAATATTTAAAAAAGGCGATAAAGAAGATATTAGAAATTACAGACCTATCAGTCTTATATCAGTTTTATACAAAATTTTTACTAAGATAATTACAACTCGTCTACAGAGAACACTGGACTTCCACCAACCAAGAGAACAAGCTGGATTTAAAAGTGGTTTTAGTACAGTAGATCATATCCAGGTTTTGAGAGAAGTTATAGAAAGGACAAATGAATATGAGTTGCCATTATGCTTAGGATTTGTAGATTATGAAAAGGCATTTGATTCTATAAATATTTATTCAGTGATTAAAGCATTGGATCATCAAGGTATAAATCCAGGATATTGTCATATTTTAAAGAATACTTATAAAAATGCAACAGCAACAATTAGATTACATAATGATAGTAGGAAAATCAACATTGAGAAGGGTGTAAGACAGGGTGACTCCATATCTTCAAAACTTTTTACAGCAGTGCTGTAAGAAGTATTTTGTGGATTAAAATGGGAAGCTAAAGGAGTGAAAGTAAATGGAGATTATTTAAGTTATTTAGATTTTGCAGATGATGTAGTTGTTTTTGCAAATAATGCTTTAGAGTTACAGGAAATGTTGCAGGAGTTATCAGATGAAAGTAGGAAAGTAGGACTAAAGATAAATGTTAAAAAGACTAAAGTAATGTTTAATAGATTTTCTCAAAATATAAAAATAAAGATTGATTATGATGAATTAGAAGAAGTTAACAGTTACAAATGCCTTGGTCAGATTATTAATACAGATGGAAACATAATGGATAAAATTAATCATAGAATTAAACTTGGTTGGAGTGCTTTTGGTAGAAATAACTTGATACTAAAAGGAAATCTGCCTATGTGTTTGAAAAGGAAGGTTTTTAATAAATGTGTTTTGCCAGTTTTTACTTATGGATCTGAGTCTTGGACACTTAATAGAAGAGCAATACAGAGACTTTAAACCACTCAAAGAAGTATGGAGAGATGCATGTTGGGAGTAACAAGAAGAGATCGAAAACACAATGTATGGTTAAGAGAACAAACAGGTGTTACTGATCCCCTTGAAAAAATTAAAAGACTGGAGTGGAGTTGGGCTGGACATATTGCTAGAAAAGATGATAATAGATGGACAATTGAAATTTTAAACTGGATTCCAAGAAATTGTAAAAGACCCAGAAAGAGACTACATGTGAGATGAATGGATGAAATAAGAAAGTTTGCAGGGGTGATGTGGAGAAGAGAAGCTAAAGATCGGAAAAGATGGATTGAACTTGGAGAGACCTTCATCCTGCAGTGGATTGATAATGGTTGCTGATGATGATGATGATTACTTACAAATGATGTGAGAGATGTATTATATTGTGGAAGGTAAAAAAAGGCACTGTGGCGGACTGAATCATTTAATATTTTCTAAAATGGAAAGGAAAGGATCAGTTCATTTATTATGAATTAGTCATTCCAGGATTATCGATTGCCATGACATCATAAATAGAAACCTTGAATAAATATTATTGGATGCAAATGTCATTGGTATAATACTTCGTTCATAACCTTACTAATACCAAAGTACCATTAAAATGTTCTTTTCTTTTAAAACCTTAAATTACTTTTTATAATTTTCTGACCTCAAATAGCAGCATTTGATATCATATAGTAATTACCGTTTTGCATATATATTCAGACGAGATAATTTATGTAAGATTTTTTACTTTTAAACAATCTGTCAACAAAGCAGAGATGGGGGGGCGGTATCTTTATTCAACTTTCTAATTAAGCATGCTTAAACATTTTTCAATTTTCTCTCTCAGCACTTTTTTAAAATTAGTTAAACAAAAAAATCTTTACATAAAAAAAAAAAATCTAAACTATCTATATATACAAACACATGTTTTAAAACAGGCAAAACTCACTATACGTATTGACACACACAGCAAGCTAGAGTTTTGCCTGTTTTAGAACAGTTATACACAAGCATAAGAAATGGTGGTCATGTGATGTTTACAAATACATGCAAAACAAAAATTAATATTACTATGAAATATAATTTTACAAAATGCAATACATTTCATAATTGGTTTTCAATATATATATAGTGTAAAAGAGAATGAGCATTGTATAATTTATTTGAGTGTTTATAGTTCAGAATAAATGTAAATATTGTTATATCTTCAGATCACAAATATATAATTGTGTAGTTGTTTTTGCTAGCATTTTTTTCATAATAGTTTTTTTTTCTATATTAAATAGGAATAAGTCAAATTCACTGCAGTCAATATGAAGAAATGTAAATTAATTCGTTTTTGGGAGTATTTATATATAGTGTCCATGATGGAAATTTGGTTTTATGTTGCATTTATAAAGGCTACTGGCATATAAATGTTGCATGGTTCCTCCTCAGAAAATTGGGGAAATCAAACTTTTGTTCTATTCTTCCATGTAGAACAATTTGGAAAGACAATAGACTGGTAAACTACATTACCAAACTATAATTTTTTTTCTTATTTTAAAACCTTATTTATGCTCTTTTACCAAGCTCTCTCTCTCCCTTTCTGTTCAAAATTTTATTAATTTTGGTGAATTAACTTGTTTCTTGCTGATTAGTACAAATGAGTTTAAAATAGTTTTTTCTCTTTAATTAATTAAACCACAATTATACAAGAATTCTTTCTAGTTAATCTCAACTAATTATAGGATTTAACATTAATTAAAACATTTTTTCTTTTATCAATGTATTTTTCCAAAATTTTGATCTAAGGTGTTTAATTCTATTTTAATCTCTTTTAATAATAATATAAAAAAAATTCTTTTATTTAAAAATTTCTATATAAAACAAGCTTAATTACAGTAATTAACATTCTAATCAATTTTAAACGATCTTTATTCTAAGAAATAAAAAAAAGTTTACAAAATTACTTTTTAGTTTCTTTAAATATTTAATAACAAAAAGAAATATATTTTTAATTTTTTATTTAAATATTTAGTAAAAAAAAAAAAAAATTATTTTATAATTTTGAATATGTTTTACCTTTTTATTTGTCATAAAATTAGTTTGTACCAGTTATTTTTATGCACACATATATTTATATATACATGTATAAATCAAAACTACGCCAAATCCAAAATTAAACAAGACCAGCATAAAAATAATATTAAAACACAACCTAAGGTTTCACTGCTACAAGCAGACTTCTCAAGTATAAAGAACTACAAAAACTACACAATATATATAATATTAAAAACTACCCACAAATCCATTTACTTCTCATCCACCCTTAATATTAAAAGAACTCTTAAATAAGTTATTTGCTTCAGAATAATAAATTTTCAATAATAAAGACTCTTTAATTCTTCTTTTGATTTCATTTCTCTAATTTCCACTAATTTTAATTAATTTAAGTGCACTTTGATTATATTTGGCCAACATTATTTATTCTAACCCTCTTGCTTTTTCTTACTACTTCCTGTGTCTTTTCAATGTAACACTGTTCCTCCCTCCCCCCTTATACAAAGTCAAATCACCGGGCCCCAAACTTTTTTTTCATCAATGCTACCTTATGAATGAAATCTGAATTTTATGCTGTAATGTTAAATATTGAAAATATCAGTTTATTCAAACAAGGAGGATGAAAATTAAATTAGAAATTATCTTAAATTGCTCATAAACAAACATTTAATTTATGTACACAAAGAATGAATAATGTATTAGTCATTTTTAAACTTTCAATCTCCCAACATAAATATATAAGAAATAGACACAGTGCACATTGCTAACTGAAAATTTGTATATAAAATGTCAAATCACTCTCCCAAATATTTTTTTTCAGCACTTTATTTTTAATTGCAATGTATCATTGCTGAAAAAACAATATTTGGGAGAATGATTTGACATTTTATATTTGAATTTTCAGTTAGAAATATGTACTGGGCTTATTCACACCCACATATATAATTCACATTATTATTTACAGGAGCTTTTGTGTAAAAAAAACATAATAGCTCTGAAGAAAGTACTTGTTATTGTAATGAAATGTCAACTATTTAGCTATTGTATTTTTATTATATGGAAGCTCCCAGCACCCAAACACAAAACAGATTACTTTGTGGAAAAGCTATATTTAATGAGAAAAAACATCTTTTTTTATTAAAGAACAAAAAAAAAAATACTCCATATGGAAAGGATCAATAAAATAACAATAAAAATATTAATTATTTAAAATCAAATTTTAACTTTTTATTTTTAAAAATATTAGTTTTTTAAACACTTTTATTTAAGTTACAATTTCTATTTATTTATTTTTTAGTTTGCAAACACTTCTATTTATATTTTAAAAAAATTTAAATCAACAGTTAACTTTTTGTGTGTTCAAAATCTATATTGGCAGATTGAATTAAAGTTCCAAATTTTTGATTGGTCAATTACAGAATCAGCAGTAAAGTATATATTTATCTTTCAAATTTATATTCTGTTTTAGTTTAGTTTTTAAAATGTAAATTAATAATTCATCAGATTATTAAAGTAAACAAAAGTTTTTTAAAAAATAAATTTCTATTTATAATTATGGAAAATAATCTATAATGAAAAAACAAGCCATGCATCATTGATTTCTTTGTAAATATTTTTTATTAAAATCTGAATTATTCTTCTAACATAATTAATATTTTACAAATATTTTGTGATAAAAAATAATAAATGTGTAAAAAAAAGATTAGCAAATATAAGTTTTCATTTCTGAAACCAAAATGAAGAAATAGAACTGTAAAAGTCATTGATATGCACTCTCTTGTTGTGAGAACAAGAAACAACCAATCACAATTTTGGAAGGCATATATTTGCATCATTGTTATTTGCTTAAATTTAAATACAATTGATTTATTAGTTGCAAAAAATTCTATAGCTGGCCCCATTATTCATTACAATTTTTTCAATAAAATAACTATAAATTCAGTAAAATGATGTTAAAAATAATAATTAGAGAGTGAGTTAAAACCACATACAATGTTAATTGATCCATGTTGTTAAATCATTGTATTCAATATAATATACTATCTACAAATAGATGGTTCAAATATATTGACATTTTGAGAATATTTAAGAGCTAAAAAAAGTAAGTTTAAAGATCTTTTAAATTAATGCAGTTTTATTTTTTTTTAGTTTGAGTATTTTTTTTAAACATAAAATGAGAGTTGATTCTTTTTGTTTCAAATTAAAAGTTGAAATTGGAAAGAATAAAAAAGGCATGAAGATTACTAATCCAGATAAGCAAAAGAAATTCCAAAAGTACAAAGATTATGATCAAGAAATCTTTCTAACTCTAATTAAAGATGGCAGAAATGATTTACTAATAAAAGGAACTTTGTTACAGAAAGTTAAAAATAAATGTATAAGATTATAAACCTAAGCATCATGATAATAATAACATGCACAGAAGTTTCAAAACTGGATCAAGGTATAAAAAAAGAGAACCATTTTGATCTAGGTCTTTCATTTATTTTCTGGTTATGTGTTCTTAAAGTAGAGGTTTCTGTGAGAGTGACCTGTTGCAGTGAAATGCGTCTGCACAGGAACACTACTCTCTTGCTGGACAATGTCATCATGCAAAAATGGAAATGAAGCTTTGTGACCACCATATTTTGCAGCAAAGGTCATTGCAACCAAGCTTCTTGCTTCAGCTATGGAATAGACCAGATGCCATCAGGAGAGATCAATTAAATGTCAAAAATCACAGGATCCCAAAGAAAGACATGTGTATCATAAGAACTGATACAAGCTTACCAGTAAGTTCAGATTATTTACTCCCAATTTGTGAGTTTAATGCCATTTAATGTTAAACAAGAAAGATAATACCGATTGTGACTGATTCTCATAATTTCAAGGAGCTAGCTAGAAGAATTTAAATATAACAAGAACTTTTCATCTGATTAATAGTATTTGGATTAATGTATGTTTTTTTCCAATTTGGTTTTTACTAATTCTCAATAAAATATTTTAAATAGATTTTAATAAAATATTATTATCGATTTGGCATTCTCTTTGCATGTTCTTAATTTGAATATTAGATGTTGTGAATATTAGTTAATTAATATTTAAAGAAATTACTTTTACCATTTTATTTAATAATTATTGACTAAGCTCTGGAAATAATATTCTCTAAAAAATAAACAAAGTTACAGGTAATAATAAACTTGATCTTTTAGTTACTTGCATCAAAATTATGCAATATGAGGAAGTTAGGAGTCTATTGACTATGGCACCCTCTTATAAATTAAAACTAACTTTGTTGGCAATTCTGGATACAATAATTAGTAAGCCAGTTAATCAGGAAATATAGCTATGTTAGAAATATGAACAAGATATTTTCCTATCCATAGCTTGATTAACTTTCACTTTATAGTGTGTAAAAAGATAGCCTACCAGGATCAAGCAAAACTTGAAAACATTACAATAATTTGTTCAAATTTAATACATTTCTTATAAATAATCAGCAATGCAACATAACACTAAAATATTTTAGATAAGTTCCCTAGTTTCTTAAATCAAAAAGAGTTAGTGGATTAAATTTCAAATATTTCAATATCAAATTTAAAATATGCTCATGTCATTTCAATAAGTTTGTAGTAATGTGCAAAAGAGGATAGTAAATATATATTTTCTTTAAAAAATTTTACTTTAAAAAGTATCTCAACAATGTCTTAAAATGTAAATAAAAACAAAGATTGATTATAAAAGTTTTTTTTAACAAGTTGAATAAAAAAAAGTGGTGTCTCCACTTGATTTTTGACATTTTAGGCATTACAATGATGCAGTGATTGCTATATTTTCTATGTTATTTAACTCTATCTATAACCTTATATTACAATTTGTGGTTGTTTTCAGTTTCTTTTTCTCTGCTGCTACAATTTTAACATTATTTTTTAAAAATCTGAAGATGTCAGCATTGCATGGACATTTTTACATGATTATTGTGACAAAGCTGTGAAAGAGGTGGCTAATTTCTGATTGGTTAAGTGTTTTAGCTTGAGAATTAAATTACTGATTTTTTGTTGATTTATAAAGACAAAAGGTAATTAGTTTACAAATTAATGATTATGATGCAATCTTTTTTATAAAAGATTTATTTTTTAAAAAAGATTGTTTTTGAAATCATGTTATTTTTAAAAAGTCAACTCTTAAAAACTTCATTACAGCAATCAAAAGCACTTCTATTCAGTAAAAAGAAATAGCTTTTGTCAAACTGTAATATTCTTTAAAATTTTAATAAATGATAAATAATTTATTAACTTTTAGAAAAATTTTTTCTCTCTTTGATGATAACTAATTCTAAATATACTTTTTAATAACATAAAATTCAAATGTCTAATATTTTGTTGTTCTAACTTTTGGAATAAGTAAATTACATCCAATGGCAGCATAACTCCATTATAATAGATAAGAACTTTATTTAGATATTTATTTTTATATTTAAAAAAAATGAATATTTAAAATTGGAATCATGTGAAAACTTGCATTTATTCTTTATAATATTAAAATTATTTATATAATATAGAGAACAAAAGTTTAACAGTAAAAACAAAATGACAAACATGAGGGAGTATTTAATGAAAGATTCACTATTGAAACAATCAATCTGAGTCCTAGATTGAGGTTCATTGCTGTCCTATCAAGCTCACCAAGATGCCTGTTAAAACCCTATGTTTGATCCTGCTCCTTAATAAAGTGGTATGTGTATTTATCTGAGAGGCATAGATATATAACTTATTAAATCAATTGGGAATAAATAGGATTTTATTTTCGTATTTTGTTAAATTTCATAACATAAACAATGCATCTCAGATGTGTGCATATATCATAGAAGTATGTATATATAATGTCGAAAGAATATTTTTTTAATAATTTTTTTGTGTAAATGCTAAAAATATTATTATATTTTTTTCTTTAAATTTTCTTTTAAAAAAGCAAAAGATTATTTAAAATTCAATATGGAAGTTGTGGTCAATAATTGTACAAAAATAGTAAAAGGGGATGAAATAGCGTATTGTTCAAAAAAAGTAAAAAGTGAAACTTTAATTAAAATTCTTAGATAAAAGAAAATCGAACAATACTAATGGATTTTGGGTAGTTATCTTATGACTACATCTGTGATAACCATTGAAGTTGTAAAGGTAAAGATAAGGTCATAGATTGGAATGTTGCTAAATGCATTACTGAGCATGTACACTATTTAGATATAAAAAGGGCAGCTTTTTAATCAAAAAGGAGAAGTGCTGAATTTGCATGACTGCTGCTAACCTATTCTACATCAATTGTTCCCAGAATGTCTGAGTAGAAAGGGATTTCAAGCCACCATTTCCCTTTTCCTAAAATGATCTCCCTACCATGCTGAACCTGAGGTACATCTTTCTTCCAGTGCCTGAGTTGATGCCCCTCCAAATAAGAATGTGTTCCTGCCTGCCTTGAAGACATCTATATTTAAACATGTAGATGTCCATATTTAAAATGCTTATTACTGCTAGCCTTATGCCTGTCTAACTTTTATAAACTAGATTTTTTTTTATCATCTATTTAATCTTTTAAGAACTCGTCAGATAGCGAGCATTATATCTATCAATTTTTAACCCTAAATTATCTAACTGTAATTATAATCATCTGACTCATGCTTGCTTTTATATTTATTTCTTTAATACGGTGAAATTTTTGATATTAATAATTATTTTGATGTTATATGTATATGATATATAGAATATTGATTAACTTTGATAATATGTGCTGCATTTCTATTTCTACAGAAAAAAGGGAGGGATAGCTTTCATTAAATCATTTATTTTGTTAATGCTTCAATAGACTTGTAGGATTGAGTTTTAATGACTAGTCAAAGGCTTTCTGCTAGTAGTATTTAGGTTTTGTTTAAATATTTAAAATACAATTTTTAATTTTCTCTGGGATAGACTTATAGATATATTGGTTTTCTGTATTGATGTGTCCAAGTTTGCCAAAGCTGGCGAGTAATTATTTCTTCTTAGCGTTTAAATTCCACTAATCTATTTTCCTCTCTAAATGATAATAAGTTAAGAGGGAGGGGGAGATTTAAGCTCTAATAAAATGACTATAATTCTATTGAAAAGTCATTTTTATATTTTTATATAGAAGTATTTGAAATGTATTTGCACTGTAGATTTACTAAACCATTTTTAGGCCATAATCATTATCCTGAAATGTCTGAAAGATTATTATGATCACTGCATTGCTTGCATAGATTAGGTTAAGTGATTCTCTTGCGCCAGGAATTGTGCCATTCTTGATTCGCCTGTACCTCAATCCAGGGAATCCTGAATTATCTTCATCGTATGTCCAAATTAGAAGTATGACCTATCTCCTGGACATGTTAAGCTAGCATTGTTGGAGCTCTGCTTGGATAGCCGTATGCTGGACCATTGTCCACCTGAAGCGGCATGCTTTCATCATCTTCATTATTTATTTATAAAGTGTAAATCAGCCAAGATGCCATTTCTTCCTTCCTAACATATATGCACGTACTGCCATCCCCTTTTTTTGTTTTATATATGCCTAGTTAGTAAAACACTTACTAACCATTTATATCTTAAAGTAATTTCATTGGAGTTTTGATCCAATTATTTTAAATTGCTCTCCCCCTTCTTAAAATCAAGCAAAGGTTCACTTTACATGTGTAATTTAGATATATTATATGAATAAAATATTTAATTCAATGTATTTCAAAAACCATTGGTTTCTTTAAATTATAAATCACTTTGTTTAAAATAATCTTAATGGAAAATATCTTTACGTAATACCACGGTTAAGTTATTGTTTTATAAATTAGCGAAACCTTTGAAATTGTATTCATGCCTCACGGCTACTATATATGAGTTTTGGCTACCACCAGACAAATATACTATCTTAATCTGAATAAAGTATACTCTTGAATGATTTTCCACATGTGCGCTCCCGCACTATATAGCTGTATTAAAACAAAATCAGTATTAAATATTATTTTATTATTCACTTATAAATCATATAAACTCTCGAATATTTTTACAGCTCCCACACTATATAGCTGTATTAAAACAAAATCAGTGTTGTTACATAAAATAATGACCTACCTGTGAGGTTTGATAATGAATAGGCATAAATGTACTGTTACATAATAAGCCAATGTGTCTGTTATTGTTGTTGTTGTTTTTGCATTTGTATTACTCTCTGTCTTATTTAATTTTGTATCATTATACTTTTATATTTTCTTGACTTTATTTTTTGCTTCAGTTTGCACTAAGACATGCAAAGAGTGATAGTTGCAATTGCAGCTGAAATTTGTGATAATCCATACCACCATCACACTTTTTAACTCATTTCAGCAGTAGAAGTGAAGATCTATGAATTTATTTCATACTTTCTAGTCTATACTTTTTTTTCTCTATATTATTTTAATAATCTTTCCTATCTCATTCATCCATCTTGCATGTAGTTTTTTTCTGATCCAGTTTTAAAAAAAAAATTCAGCTAAAAATTTTAGTTTTTCATCTATTAAAATCCTTCTAGCAATATTTCTAGACCAGATCCATTTTAATTTCTTAACTTTTTAATAATGTTAATGATACGTATTTGTTCTCTGGTTTAGTAATTTACTTGTTAATCTTGCCACACATTTTTCGTTTTGTTTTGTATATCTTTCTTTTTTTTTTATATTATATACTAAAGTTTCAGATTCATAAGTGAAAACGGATTAATCATTACATTTATTTATTTTTTTAGGTGCATAGGTGTATTTTAAATTATTTCTATGAAAAGTTCTCCATACAAATTGAATTCTTTAATCAATTTTATTCTTCATGTTTTTATTTTATAATTTGTTCAAGACATTTATAATTGTTAGCTTCTATTTATTATTATTATTATTATTATTATTATTATTATTATTATTATTATTATTATTATTATTATTATTATTATTATTATTATTATTATTATTATTATTATTATTATTATTATTATTATTATTATTATTATTATTATTATTATGATGATGATGATGATGATGATGATGATGATGATGATGTTTCAAAGCAAACTTTATTAGGCAAAAATTGGTTACATCATATCAGGTTGTACATTGTATAATATATTAATAAACTAGGATCCATCATTAATTACAGAAAGAAACACTTTTTTTCTATTAGAGTCTTTAGTAATTGTTATTATTTTCATAGTTCAGTTCTTACTGTTGGTTCGTTCTGGATTTCCATTCTTTCTGAGGTTATGTTTTGTGTTTCCATTATAATGCTGCTCTTATTTTAAAAAGAAGCCAAGTTGCAGCAAAAATGTCCGGTGGTGCAAGAAGATTGTCCCTTTAAGTTTTTCTAGCTTGTTAGATATGTGTTAGGATGTCTTCTTGTACTGTTTCCTAAGGTAAATGTACATCTGGTACACCATAAGGCATATAAACTGAAAGCGGCTGCACGAATTGTTGGTATTTTGTTTTCCTTGAATGTTTTCAGCATTTTTTCTATTGTGGTTCATTTTTCCTATAATTGTTCAACATCAGTTGTCTAACTTTTTCTAGGCCTCTACAGTAGTGTATCAAATGTTTTTGTGTTTCTTCTTCCCTATGACACAACATATTGGATCAACATTGAGGTAAAATCTTCTGAAGCGAATGAAATGTGCTGTAGGTAAAGTGTTAAGATTCAATTTGAGAATAAAGTCAAAAAATTTTGGTACTAGGTACCATCTTTTATATTTTTGAGTAGCTGGCTATTATCTATTCCCAATACTGTTAGCTTATTATTATCTTCTTGGTTCCGAGATAAAAAATCATGTATTCGCCAATAAGTATATTTAATAGGATTTTTAAGTGTTATTTTATTTTTAATGCTTCCAATACTTACCAATAGTGTATTTATATAATTATCTGTGGGAGGAGGTTGGTCAGTGGGTATAATTTCTAATTTTTGCTCTATGTTTGGAAACCGTTTAAATATGGAAATCAGTAGATTTACTGTTTTTTGTGTGTGGAAAGTTTGTATTGCATGCAGTCCAAGGCCATTCCATTTTGTTGGTTAGTTTAGTTGCTTTCATTGAGATTGCTACTACTTTTCTTTTCCATAGCAACTTGTTGCACAATGTGTTAATTGCTGAAATAAATAATTTTGTGAAATTTATTATTGGCAAATAGTAAGTGATCTTTGTCATAATAAGCTGATTGTATAAAGATACTTTTGAATAGATTGAGAGATAGGATTTTGAGAGTGATTCTGTGATTTTCTCTGCCTCTGCTTTAAGTTTATTTTGTATTGACTTTCTCATTTGATTCATGCCCAAGTGGAAAGGGAAACCCAGAAACATACTGGGTTTACTTTGATATATCTGTGTGTTTAATTTACCTGTAAATATTGCCCATGCAGCCGATTTGTTGGTGTTGATTTTTAGCCCAAAATTTGCCGTATATTCTTTTATAATTTCCTGCAGGATAGGTAATTGCTTTTTGATTTTAAAAATACTGTGACATCATTCATGTAAGCTTTACATGGTATGTATGTGTTGGTGTTTGGAATTGGAATTCCTTGGATTTTTTTTTTTTTTGTATTTGCTTTAACGTGAGGTTTATATATAATGTAAATAATAGTGGGCTGAGTGGAGATCCTTGTGGGATTGATTGGCTGGGGTAGAAGGATGATGAAGATCTGCCATTGAGGGTGATGTGAATTTCCCTGTTTAGTAGCAGGTTGGTGATTGTATATAAGATTGTGTAAGGTATTTATGTTTTTTTTTAATTGAATTAATAGTGTTTTGATTGGCACTGAATCAAATGTGCTTTCAAAGTCTAATTGCATTGCCATTGGAGCGTATTTTTTCTTTTTAATTACTGAGTTAATGATTGTTATGTATATTAGTTCTGCTTGACCTGTTGATGATCCCTTTTTTGCATACTGATGTAGTGATATTAGTTTTATTATATATGATTCAATTTTTTCTTTTAAAACTTTTTCCAGAATTTTTATTCCTAAAGGCTCCATTGAGATTGGCCTCAGATTCGAGACTGTGGTAATTGGTGCTTGTTTTTTAATAAAGGGGACCATTGAAACCAGATATAGCCCTTGTATATTGTATAGCTTTTGTGATAGTTGGTTTGCAAGCTGGTACAAGTATGTGTTTGTAAATCGGCTGAGATGTGACAAAACAAAGTGTAGGATTCCTGGTAGTCCTGGATAGTATGTACCTGAAATTGATGCTAGAATGTGTGCAAAATGTTCTATTTCAAATGGTGTCTCTGTTTCTGGTTTTCCAAAGAAATTTTCTGTGGGTTTGAATTGGTTATGCTTTGTTAGTTTTTCTTTGAAGTGCTGATATATTGGTTGTATCATATTTTGTCCTGCTGTGATTTTCCCATCCCATTCTAGTGCCATGGGAACTATTTGTGGGTGGATAGCCTAATGCCCATCAAATATATCCATGGGTCCATGTGTGCTGCTGAGTTAGACAAATTTTTTTTTTTAATTGCTAGATATTGTTTTAGTTTATTGCATGTTTGATTATATAGTTACGTCAGCTTTATTATTTTGCTTGATTATGAATGGCTGGTTTTGATATGCCGATTCTTTTGTGTAACTCATCTGCTAACATGATTAGTTTAGAGGGGGTTGATTTTTGAGTAATATGATTGATATTAAATGAGAGTATGTGTGTATATGCTATATATTTAGAGATTGGGTCAAGTTGCATTTGATTGAGTTTATTTATCATGATATATGTTTTGGAGAAGAGGAACTCTGGAGTGATGATTGGTAGAAGAATTCTTATTGTCTTTTGTATATTAGTGATTGGGTTGTGGTATGTGTTTAAATTTAATTCTATTATTTGTGCCACATGATCAAAAAACGGGGAGGGGAAGAGACTTAGGTCAATTGAGTGATGTAACATTGGAAAATAAAAAACAAGATCTATGAGAGTGTCATGGCGGTTGTTATAAAATGATACTGGGTTCTGTGGGAGAAACCCTTCGCCACTCATAAGCGGTATTGCAAGTTGATTTATCCATTTTGCAACAAACTTTTTATAGCTCATATTAAAATCCCCAGCAAGTATGGTAGGGTAGGGATTGGATGCTAACATGGAGTTAATGGTTAAAATTATTCTGTTAATTACAATAGAACATGTTAATTGAAAAGCTTTTGTGATTAAATGTAGTTATCAAAAGATTGGAGCTATGAAATTATTTTAAATGATATAAAAGGGCATTTTTGATTGATAAATATAACTGTTCCACTTGATGGTGATGATGTGTCTTTCGAGCATGCACAAAAACCAAGTTTGTTCATATATGTTGCTGGGTTGATTTGGGATCCGTTATATATTTTTGTTTCTAATAGACCTAGTATGTTGGGTTGCATTGTCTGTATCCATTTGTTAATTTGTTGTATTTTTTTTGTGGAGTTTAAACCTCCAACGTTATGTGCCACTATTTTTATTTTCATATTATTTAATGTTGTAGAAGGAGGGGACTCACAATTTTACTAAAGTTTATGATTTTCATTTCTTATCTTTTGTACGTTTATTTTGTTTGAAACAGGGTTAGAGTTATTTATTGGTTCTGTAAATATTTGTTTAATCGAAAAACTGTCTCTGATGTTTTCAGATTCTTTTGATTCTTGAGAGGTTGATTCCATTTCCATATTTTCATCTATTAGTAGTTTTACCAAACTTAGTTGGCTATATTCCAGATCATTTGTTTCAATCTTTTTATTTTCTCTAGTTTTTTTTTGGTTTTGCTTGTGTTTTTTTACTTTCCAGGGGTGTGTTTTCAATCACTGGAAGGCACTGTGTGATGGTATCCATTATTTCAGTTGTCGGTTTGTTTATAATTGTGTGCTCAGCATGATTATCATCTCCGTTTGACAGTTCTCTTGTTTTTTTTTTGCAGGTAATTATTTCCATTTTCCATTAACTTATCACTAAGTGATTTTGCCCAGGGTTCAAAGTTTTTATCTTCCTCATTCATGTTTGTGTTAATTGTTATTTCCATTGACTTGCTTGGGGGATGACCTATAGTTTTATTTTTATTAATTTTAATTTTTAATATTATTGACATGAGTGGGGGGAATTCTATGGTTTTCTGCTCCGTGGATTTGTGTGCTCTATCTGGATTCTCTTCTAATCTTTATGAGGGTAGTTACTCTCTTCCACTAGATCTACTTCTTCATTGCATTGTGTTGTTATGTGGCCTCTTTTGCCACAGGCGAAACAATGTGGCTTTAGTCCTTGGATATATAAGTATAGCATTGCCTCTTGGTCTGTTATGTGTGTTGGAATATTTTCTAGGTCTATTTCTTTGTGTAACTTGACTTTATATTCAAAACTATTTGTGAATATGGGTACTGATGTTTTTTTTTAAGTATATCTGCTGAAAAAAAATAACCTTTCTGAATGGGTTCATCATTCTTTGGAAATCATCAAAGCTATATCTGAAGTAGGCATTTTTTAATACTCTGGTGATATTTTTGTATCTGTTTTCATCAACTTGAACAATTGCAAAATTACCTAGAGTTTTAATGTGATTTTTGAATTGATCCCTTTGTGCAGCTTCATAAAACTCAACTGCTACATATCTGCTATTAGGATGGTCACCTATGCATTGTACTGTCTCCAGTAAAATATTTTTATTTAGTGTTTCAATAAGTAGTTCCTTGGGGAAATGGTAGAGAGTGCAGTGATTGTCTGTTACCACCAACACTATTGATTTTTCTGTAAAAAAATCTTTTGAATGTTGTAAAAAGTGTTCTAGGCATAGTATTATTGAATCTGTCTCCAATCTGTTCCAGCATTTCATCTGTCCATTGTGTGTGTGTGGAGGGGGGGGGCTCAATTTCATTTTGGTTTACTAGATCTAAGTCTTTAAGATCGTCTGACTTGGGTTTGTGTTATTTTGGTAAGTTTTTGCGATAGTTGCATATGTTTTTCTTGTATTGTGCGAAGGACCAGCTTCTTGATCTGATGACTGGGCAGTCACCATTTTATTATTTACGCTAGTAATTTTCCAACAAGGTAATGTTTTGTTTTGATTTTTTAAACTATTTTTTTGTCTCTATTTTTTTAATTTAACTCTTATTAACTTTCTTTCTACTCTTTTTACTTTTTGTTTCTAAATAATGTTATTAATTATAATTGTTTGAATTGACAGCTATTTGCTATGCTGGAGAATTATAATACTATCTGTAGCTATTATTGATTTTTTACTATTGTTCACTAATTATTTTAGGACATGCACATTTCTTAAAACACTCGGGTTAGCATTGAGTTTAGCATTTTTAAATCTTTAAGGGAAAAATCCACTTTTATAGCTATTTAATCTTAAAAAACTAGGAGACTTTTTTCTTACCTGCAACAATTATTATTGTTGTTGTTGTTGTTGTTATTATTATTATTATTATTATTATTATTATTATTATTACTACTACTACTACTACTACTACTACTACTACTACTACTACTACTACTACTACTACTACTAATACTACTACTAATACTCCTACTACTACTTCTACTACTACTACTACTACTACTACTATTATTATTATTAAAATTATTATTATTATTTCAAATTCTTTTTACAAAGTTGACATTGATTTTTCACAAATACTTTTTATTATACTATCAATTATTTCAATCATTTCGAATTTGAATTACTTTCTAAGTATAATATTAGGATTATCCAATAAATAAGTAATGACTAGTTAGCTGTTTGTGTGGCATAAATGTGCCAGAGGTGACAGATTGAGTTTCTTCCAAAAATCTTTAGCTTTTGAACACCTATTGATGTTTTTTTTCTCAGCAAATTATTTTTTTAATGAAAAATATATGAATTCAAAAAAAAATTTTGCATATCTCATAAGTTTTTACTTAATTTTATTTATCAAATTTTAATTATTCTAATATTCATCCCACCCTTCCCCACCCGTCTTTTTTTTTTTTTTTTTACATTATTCAGCAGAATTTAATCTAATTTTCTCATCACTTTTAATTTGATCCAGCTTATCATTAATACTGGTGGGCACAAAAGAAGTAAATAGTATATGTTTAAATATTAATATAATTAATTAATTAATTATCCAGAGAAGAATAAAAAAACTTGCAATATTTAAAAAACACTCTTAGACAATGAATCAACAAAACATTTGTTCTGTGTATGTTAATGTCTCTTTTCAAAAGCAAATAGTGGAAGTAAGTAATAACATTAGCACAGAAGTTCTTGCTTAACATTCTTTTAACTACTTTTTGTAATATCTCATTTAGAACTACAACATAAACAATGAGCTTTGCGTAATACATACCGTTTAATCGATGTGTCAAACTTTCTGCCCTCACATCCACTTAATGAATAATATTTCTGTAATGTAATTTTTATAACACTACTCTCACACAAGGTAGAGGTTGGTTTCTATTGGCCAAACCTTGTGAAAGAGTGTAATCATAAACATAATATGATCCAAGACATGTGAAAAAGATATATGACTTCCAAAGATGCACATTTCATGCTGAACTAGCACTCATCAGTTGGACCAGATCACAATCTCTTATACATGTCTTTATCATTGCTTAATATAAGTAGTTAGAGAATTACTATAGTTTAATTGATAAGTATCAAACTTATTGCCCTTACATCTTTGACACAAAGCACTTGATGGAAAGATATTAATAATTTTTATTAGTCATTCTTTAGACTAGAGATTATCCATTTAATGAATAATATTTCTGTAGTGTAATTTTTACTATACTACTCTCATGCAAGGTAGAGACTGTTTTCTATCTGCTTTTAACACCTTTGTGTAATCCTAAACATATGACCAAAGATGTGTGAAATATACATCTTTGTACTTATTTAATTCATATTTTATACTGCTTCAAGTAATAGAAAGAGTGACAAATGTAAAATGAATATTTGTAAAATTAAAACAAAAGAAACAATATTAGTTACCAAAAGCAAAAAGATTTAAATTTTTGCTTAATAAAATGAATATATATATATATTATAATAGTAACTTCTTCCAGTTATTATTTTTAACCAAACATACTTTTATCTCTAATGAAATGATTTATAAATATAAAATCTATTTTAATATTTTAATATATATATACATATATACTATATATATATGTGAACTTTAAACAATACATACATTAATGTCAAGTTTTTGAGTAAATGCCAGATTTGAAGTTGAGAATAAATACTTTTATATATATTTTGTTATTAGATCTTAATATTTATTGAAATAATTAAGCATGAAATTGTAACAAAAACACGAGGAGATTCATTCGGTTTTCTGATTATTAAAGAGAAGAAAAGAAAATCATTTCTCTTTAAATAACTTTTTTCTTTTATAAATATTATTGTTCAACATTTGGAATTAAATATTAACTCTTCCAAGTCACTTCTACCGCCGATTGCAAGCTTAAGTAATCAATAGATTCTAGATATGGTATTTATTAAATTCTAGTCTATGGTTGATCTATTCATATTCCCAGCTTAAGATCTTTACTAATAAGGAGTTTTGAAGTTGTATGTACTGCACCTAGACTTTTTTGGATCTCAGGCAGCAAAGACATTTCAGTTGTTGTTGTTATTTTTGTAATAGCAAATTTGACACAAATATATTTTTGAATTTCAGCTGAGAATTTGATAATACAAAAAAAATGTCAAGTGCATTAGATTCAAAATATTCAGTCACACTAGATCCAGATTTAAAATTCTCATTGATGAAGGCCTTAAGTTTAGAAACTAGTCAGAAAAAATGGGGGGAGGGAAGTTTAATAAGCATTATATTAAATATCTTTTGATTATTCAAGCTTAGTAAAAGTGACAGAATTGGAGTAGAGTAAATAATTAGCTTTTAAAAAAGATTTTGTAAGCTGCAGCAGCTGATTTTGTTGTTGTTTTGATAGAGTACTTTTATTAGATTAAATTTAAAAAAAATTCTAATTCATGAGATAAATATCAGTGTAAATCAATTTGTTTTCCCAAAAGCAGTAAATGGGTTTGTTTTGATGCATGTGATGAGGAAAGTGTTTACATACAACAACACGCAAACATTCACGCACACATTTATAAAATTATAGATATATTAAACAACCTCTATACCCCCCCCCCATTTTTTTAAAATTCATATAAATAAAGATACAATAAAAGACAAATGACCCCCAAAATGCATTGCGTGCTGAACCAGAACTCATAAGTTAGCCTAAGTCACTATCTCCCACATATATCTCTATTATATGAAGAGTATCTATAATAAATTGTTACATTTTTATTTACCATTGTCAAACTCATTCCATTCACAACTTTGACACCAACCACCTCACATAAATACAATAATGATTATTACTAATCATTTTCTAAACTAGATATTATCTCTAGCACAAATATAACTTTAAACCTCAGTTAAAGATTAATATATCTGATTTTTTAATTTTAAAGATACACACTCATGGAGTTATTCAGCTTTATATACATATTTATTTATTAATAAACTTGTTTTACTTCCCTGCAAACACAGTCATACGATAAGTTGCATAAATGTTCTTATACTATTTGAGTACTTAAGTAATAGATTGAACACAACAATTCTATTCAAGAGAATAAGTTGATTTTTTTTTCTCATGCAAGCTTTGGAGTCTATCATTTGCTCATACAGTAAATGCATTAAAAAATATTAATGCTCTATATAATTATATTATGATCATTTTGCCATTAAAGTTAATTCTTTTTATGTATCATCCTCATCTCTGAGTTAAAGGTGTATTCAGCATGTTTTATGTGTTTATATTAAATATTTAAACATTAAAGTGATCTATCAATAATTTACATTAGTTTTTTTTATATTTATTATGATATTATTCTGTCTCAAAAATAAATAAATATATAAAATATTATTATAATAAGATTATCATTCCCATGTGGTATTTAAATAAAAAAAAACCATTCTGCCATTTTATTTTGGAAAAGCAAATTCAACTTGGTCTCATCTTTATAAGTTGCTTGACAAATAAACTGCTGTGGCTTGGTGCAGTGATGGAGTTTGGTGTTCATAGATCCCACACAAGGTAAATGAAATTAGATTATTATTTTTATTAGTTATTCAGTAGACTACAGATTATTCATTTAATGAATAATATATCTGTAGCATTATTTTCACTACACCATTCTCACACAAGGTGGAGATGATCTCTATCTGCTTTTAACATCTTGTGGAGAGATATAGCCATAAACATAAGACCAAAGCCATGAAAATGATATATAATTCCCAAGATGCAGATTTCATGCTGAACCAGCACTCATCAGTTGGCCCAGTCACATTTGCTTACACATATCTTTATCATTGTTCACTATATATAGTTGGGGAATTACTACTGTTTAATTGATGTGTCAAACAGATTATCTCACAACTTTGACACAAAGCACTCGATGGAAATATATAATATTTAATTTTTATTAGTCATTCATTAGACTAGAGATTATCCATTTAATGAATTACATTTCTGTACTGTCACTTTCACTATACCACTATCATTCTAGATAGGAACTTCTATCCACTTTTAACACCTTGTGGAGAAATATAATCATAAACAAATAAGTCTACAGAAATATTATTCATTACATGGATAATTTCTAGTCTAATGAATGACAAATAAAAATTAGTAATATATTTCCATCAAGTGGTTTGGGTCAAAGTTGTGAGGGCAGTAAGTTTGACACATCAATTAAAGTGTAGTAATTCTTCAATTATATATAGTGAACAGTGATAAAGAAATGTGTAAGTAAATGTGATCTGGGCCAACTGATGAATGCTGGTTTACCATGAAATGTGCATCTTGGGATCATACAACTTTTTCAAATGTCTTTGGACATATGTTTATGATTATATCCCTCCATAAGGTCTTAAAAGCAGATAGAAACCAGTCCCCTACCTTGAGTGAGAGTGGTGTGTGTGAAAATAATATAGAAATATTATTCATTAAATGAAATTAGAATCTTGCCAAAATATTTCATGTGTTTAATTTTTCATTACTCTATTTGCTACAACTTTCAATTTACATCTGTAATATATATATATATATATATATATTATATATAGATGTATATATATATATATATATATATAACTGTGACATTATTTGAGAGCATTCAAGTAATGTCGTGCTTATTAATTAAATTGTAGTAGTTTACTATATATATACATATATATAACTGTGACATTATTTGAGAGCATTCAAGTAATGTCGTGCTTATTAATTAAATTGTAGTAGTTTACTATAGATAAAATGTGTGGGCAAAGATCAGAGTGGGGTTCTGCCCAAAGTGCATCTTGGGAATTTTTAACTTTTTGTTTTATAGGTTTTAAGAATAATATAGATTAGAAATTGTAATTGTGTATTGAATACATAATATTATATTCATTATTTCTTATAAATAAGGGAGTATGAATTTCACTCATCATAGATAGTTTAATACAACTTTATTTTGATTTATGTTCAGCACATATTATAACACTTAGAATAACTAAATACTACTATTTATTAACCAATAAATCACGTGGCTAGTTTAGTTAAGAAAAATCTTTAGATTTGTTTAACGATAGAAAAATTCAAACCTCATATCGTATAAATGATAGGTGCATTTAATAACCATTGAATTATATTATCCTACAGTATTTAAATACAATTCACCGGACTTACACAAACTGCTAAGCATCACGTTATCACTACTTCTTATGCTACTGTAAGGAGAGCTTTGCCTTGACTTATCCAAACTGCATGGATTTTTTACCCTCCAAATTGGATGCTAGGCGATAATAAATTAATTACTTTAGGTTTAGGATAACAAAACGTGCTTGCGATTTAAGATATAAAATTTAATAACTGACTTTTTCAGTTTTAGATAGGACTACAATTATTTTTTTTAATACTAAAAATTTGGTAGCCTACTCTCTTATAATAATAATAAGAATAGTAGTAGTAGTAGTAGTAGTAGTAGTAGTAGTAGTAGTAGTAGTAGTAGTAGTAGTAGTAGTAGTAGTAGTAGTAGTAATAATAATAAGAAGAAGAAGCATGTAATTATTTAAATCTGTCATAGTACAAAATTAATATCTATTAAATATTTCGTAGGGAAAAAAATTCTAAAACTTTAGCTTAGATTTTTTTTTGTTGGTATTTTAGATTGATAGATTTGAATCTATACCAGGAATCAGAAAAGCAAGAGGTAGTCTAAAGGCCAGATACTAATCAGAAAGGATTAATTCTTACAATCGGCTCCATATCGCTTTTAATGTGGGTAGGAATCGCATTCTTTTACTGAATTTCAATACAAAACGAGTTTCTATTTGTTAAATTATAAAATGAAAAGGATTTTTTTTTACACTACCTAGCTAATAGTGTCTGATTAAGCAATTAATTTAAATTCTTTACTGTAAAATAGAAAATAATGATAAGAAAGTTAATTAAATGTTAAAGTTTATTCGAAAACCCCCTCTAAAACATTTTTCAAAAAAAATATTTTATATATAATAGCTTTGGAAATAAAATAGTTTTTAATTAAATTCTAATGATAACTTATTTGTATTTCAATCTGTTATAAAATTAAAAATTTGTATTTAAAAAGTTCAAAAGATGGGAATATAGAAATTAATACATCCACCTGTCATTTCATAAGCTCGGATTCAAATTTGGGTCTAATAAAACTTTCAAGCTCCAAATAGGTTTAGAATTTTTTTTCTGATAGTCAGTCCATAGCCAACATGGATAACTATCTAATATTGGCTGGCGAATAGTTATTTACTTAGTTATTCTTAATTAGAGAATAGAAGAAGATGGAACATCGTTACAGACCTCATTATAAGAGAGATGGAAATGTTTAAAAACTGTTTTAAAACTCCTTTTAATATAGAAAGTAATGAAGAGAAGATTTGCAATGTATTTAAGAATATGTGTGAGTTCTTATATTTACCTTAGAAAGGTCTGTATATTACATAGACACACACAATATTTATAACAATAATTAAAATATATATGGGTGTAAAGACCTTTTGACAGAGGTAACACATTTTCCTGCCTTTCCTACACCCTGATCTCAACATGTTTGGATTTCTTTTTTTCAGTCATCTCACATTCAACTAACTAGCCATCAATCATTGATCTGTAGTGAATATTTAGCCATTCTTAGTTTGAGAATTAAAAAAAAAAAAAGGAAAACTATTCAAATTTTCAATCAACTAACTATCTATCATTGGTCTATAAGTGAATATTTAAAGCCATTCTTAGAGAGTTAAAAAAAAGAAAACTTTTCAAACTTTCATCATCCACCAATTGGCAAGCTGTATTACCTTTTTCTTGACTGTTTCTCTTTGAAGCCAAGCCGTGCAGTTCTTTTTTATTGGAGTAAATAGCTAACAATTACAATATTTCAGGGGGGGGGGGCGTAAAAAAAAAAGCTAAGACAGAATCACGTGATATTAAATAAACATCCAAAGACATAAATATTTATTTGATATTCATGATTTAGTTTGATAGTCATAGTAAAATTCATCTTTAACTCTTTTTTTTCTTTCTTTTAGTTTTTTCTTCTTATTTAATTAGAATGACCATAATCATTTATAATTAGCTAGTAATGATATATATAATATTGAAATACAATTAAATGTATATACAGTACTTAACATAGATGTAATTAAAAGTGATTTGAATCCAGATTTTCAAGCTTCCTATAGACATTCACTCTTTTCAATATAACCGACATATAAGACCACATACATGTGAAAAAGATAACATCTCTAATATATGTATTTCGTGCAGAACCACCCTCATCAGTTGGTCCGGATCATCATCTTCCACACATATATATAATCAGTGCTTGGTTTTATATTAAGATAGCAAATCTACAAATTTTAATGGACAGGCTCCAATCTTCTCCACTCTCCAACTCTTCAGCCATACATATCATTGAAAATCTGATGATGGAATGATCAAAACCCTTAATGATGCCAATATTATAATTATACTAATGTTGCCCTTAAGTCAACCTGATCCAACATATATAGGACCTTAATATGTCCATTTAAATACACAGAAGAGGTATGGGCATATTAAAGTCCTATGTATGAGGATTCAGATTGACTTCAAGGTCAACATGGATATGGCTATAATATTGACATCATCAAGGGCTTTGAGCATTACATCATCAAATTTTCAGTGATATGGATGCCTGAAGAGCTGGAGAGTCAAGAGGATTGAAGCCTGTCCATTAAAGTTTGTAGATTTGCTATCTTAATATAAAACTGAGCACTGATTATATATGTGTGTGGGAGATGAGTGCTGGTTCTTCACGAAATTGGTATATTGGAGATCATTTATCTTTTTCACATGTGTGTGGTCATATATAAACATTGATTATATTGGATAGAATGGATGACTATAGGGAGCTTGAATGTCTGGGTTCAAATCCACTTTAATTACATCTATGTTAAATATATACATTATAATTGCATTTCAATATTATATATTTAACCTATATTCTGTCCATACCTTTTCTGTATATTTAAATGGACATGTTAAGATCCTACATATGAGGGATCAGATTGACTTAAAATCAACATGGTTATGACTATAATATTGGCACCATCAAAGACTTTGAGCATTTCATCATCATATTTTCACTGATATGGATGGTTGAAGAGTTGGAGAATGGAAAGGATTAAAGCCTGCCCATTAAAGTTTGTAGATTAACTATCTTATTATAAAACCAAGTACTGATTTTATATATATATGTGTGTGTGTGGTAGATGATGATCCAGACCAACTGATGAGTGCTAGTTCTGCACTTTATCTTTTTCACATGTATCTAGTCATATATATATGTCGGTTATATTGAATAGAGTGGGTGACTATAGGCAGCTTGGAAATCTGTATTCAAATTCTCTTTAATCATATATACATATTTAAGATGGCCTACCACTTTACTAATAATTATAGATGAAAATAGAAAATTATACAATACTAACCAAAACAACAAAATTTTATTAAAATTCTTCCACAATCATGATTTCAGCCATTAACAAATAGACCTTTTCAAGTGAAATTCAACAAGCCATTAACAAATAGACCTTTTCAAGTGAAATTCCACAAGATAGTACAACCTATTGTACCGAATCGAACCACTGATATCACTTACTTATACGTATATATAAGTTTTGGCCAGTTTCAAACTCCTTCCTAATACATTTATAATCTTATAAATGTTATGTGAATGAACCGGCACGTTCGAGCAAAATGGGAGATCTTATTGATAGCTTTAACTATCAACAACCATCTCAGCTGCTAGATTCAAACCCCTACTATCCAAATACTTTATTTGTTTCAGGGTAAACCCCAGGGTGCCATCTAGTCTAAGGACTAATGTATTTGGTCAGTAGGCTCATAATCCAGCGCTCGAAACATTCCTTAAAACTAGCTCAGTCTAATTTTAATTTCAGTAACAAAATTATACAAAATTAGTGGTGGAAAGAATTAATAAAAAAGTTGGTAAAAAGAATTGACCAACAAATGAAGTTTAAGTTTAAAGACAATTTATTTTAATCAAAAATTAATTAAATTTTAAAGATAATTTATTAACCAACATTAATTTACTAAATTTAAACAGCTTGATAATCTAATTTAATACATGCACATTTTTAAATTAACACATTATAACATATACCTGGTGAAAAGCATAAATAATATGTGACATCGTTAAATTATCTCACATTCCCACACATGCACATCAATAGTTCATTTTATGCATGCTTAATTTTTTTTTTTAAAAAGGGGATAAAAAAAAAGATTTTAAAAAGAAGATAATTCCAAAAAAAAGTAAAAAAAGAAATTAAACAAAAAAGAGAGGCACAACAACAAAACCCCACCCCCTCCCCACAAAAAAAAAATTTTTTAAAAAGGGGCCCCAATGGTTGAGTTCAAATTACTTTACTCTGTAAGATTGACGAATTACAGCGGTGGCTACTATGTATAAATGATAATAATCAAATGTTTACCTAGGATTTTTGGAACGTGGATATTGCTTATCGTTGGCTGCTTCTCATGGAGTATATCTAACCGGTTAGAGTTTGGACATTTTTTGAAGAGATTTTATGCGAATCCATTGGTTTTATTCTTGAAGACAGTTGAATGTTTGATGGAGGATTTCTGAGTTGTTATGCAGACATTATTTCACAGTCATGTTTTGATGATCTTGTTGGACAAAAAGGCTGAAGCACAAGCGTATATTTCCAAAAGCTGCTCAACAATGCATTTTTGTTTCTGAATACATAATAGAAACTGCACTGTTATCTGAATGGAAACAAGATTGTCACTGCAAACTAGACTGAAAAAACTCTCTCAATTCTTTTAATGTTTACTAATAAAAAACAATGTAATGTACGTATGTGCACATTACACTATATATACAAAATAAAATAGCCTTTCCATCTTTTACTTTTAAAACCAACTTCCTTTAACATCAAAAAAATATCTTCATGAAATACTCTGATGATGAATTTTCTTGAATCTGAAGCCATCAGTCTCATGTAGTCATCGTTTGATGATAAAGGAAGTTGATTTTTGAAGTGAATAATGGAAAGCTATTTTGTTTTGTATATGTATTGGGATGGGGTGTGTGAGAAGTGGAAGAAACAAGTGAATGTGGGGTGGTGGAAAGTCATCATCAACCCCAGTAAAATTAAATTATAAGAGTATGGAGTGAACCTGGGTTGATGGAATATCATCATCACTCCCAAGTCAACAATATTTCAAATAAAATGATTTAATATAAATAATATTTAAGGGGAGCATGAGATCATAAAGATCTTTGAGAACATTGTGAGATAAGCCAGCTAACTCAGAAGAGCAACTAAAAGCATAATTATTTATCAAACAGCAAATATAAAGTAATTATAAGTAATACTCAAAATACCATTCATCATTATGAATGATCCACAATAAAATATAATAAAATCAACAGTCAACCTTGTGACTGGATTGGAAATGGGTCTTCTGTAGACCAGGCTAATTATCGACCCTTTGCCAGCTTGGACAATTATTTAACCATTAATTTGGAGGCACAAAATAAGTGCTCATCCATCAGAATACATAAAAATCAAAAATCAAAACAATAATGCTGGGACATAAAAATATGCTGATCATCATCAATGCTCAGGCCACTTGTATTGGCCAACTATAAACTTAACTTCTAATAAGATTAAATTAAAATAAAAGGTGGTGCATGGGCTTTAAAGAGTATCCTCTTTTCTGCCAACCAGGATGATGACTGATCATCTCTGGATGCCCCAAAGCACTAAATACACATCCCCATTTATATATTCATCCCATGCACAAATCTAGCTCAGAGAACACAAACTCTATTACTGTATGTGATCAAGAGATGATGGAAACAATTTTAATAATTAAATAAGTTTATTAATAACAATAAAAAATGATATTTAATGTCTTATAGGTTAAGGGTTCTGATTTTGAATGATACATAATAATAAAGTCATCACTCTGTAATTTACAAGATTACTACAAAATTCAAATTATTACATTAACTGCATTATTTCTTAATGGGTATCTATAAATTCATACATATATCCTACACAGACGTGCGTTTTATAATATATGATGAAGACATTTCAATTAAACATAAAATAACTATTACATTTCTGATTTACATAATTACTATTCAAAATTTAAATTGTTACATTAATTTACAAAATTACAAGTTACAATTCATGTTATTACTATGGTTTACATATATATGTGACAGACGCATGATTTATAATATACAATTAATATTTTAAAAAAAATGAATTGACATTAAATAAATAAAAAATATTAAAATTTTACATATATGAGTGTGCGTGTATGTATGCACACTGACTTTTATCTATTTCAACTTGTTACAATAATATTATGTTTTTTCATAATTAATTCATTTGGAAAAAACATAAATTTCACACATATATGTGTGTATAAACAAAATATATAATTTAACATTTAGTTTCAGTTTATAAGTTGTTGGTTTTTTTTTATCAAACTAAATAAAGTCAACTTTTGTTTGACAGGTACTTGTTGATTAATTATCAAAGTCTCTAAATATAAAATGTCTCTCTCTTTTTTTTTAATAAATGAAAAATGAAATAGTTTTATATATCTGTCACTTCAGACCAAAGAAATTATTTAAAATTTCATTATTATATATAACTGCTGTTAGATTTCAACTCAAGCAAAAGTTACTTGTTTGTTTTAACTTTAAGTTATTAATTTATAACTTTAAAAGTTATTTTAAGAAATATTAAAATAAAATAACTCACTGTATATACACGCGACAAAAATATAATTTCAGGTTTGTTGTCATCATCAGGTAAAAGTATATAGTTCAGATGTGGTTGGCTTTCTCCCTTCTGTAGTCAGTTCCACTTATACTTGGATTTTGTAAGCTTCAGGTCAGCAAGCTGTTTTCCAGAACACTTTTAAGGCTATGAATTACAAAGAATCTTGACCCTTTTCCCTCTATGTAAATTCTAACTCCTCCAGTGAACTGTAGAGCAGCCACTTCCTTGCATTCTTAAATCCTCACGGCAGTTCTCTTGATAATTATTCTAGCCATCTTTGCAGCTAGCTTTAATATGGCCCATTTCTGCTACAGTTACCAACTCTTCACAAAATATTTTAGCCAACTTTACAGCTAGCTCTTCTGCTGACTCTTACAAAACTGCCAGTCAAACTAACTGATATTTTTTTATCAGTCTTTTATAACCTTGGTTAGGTTGGGTGACAAAAACACAGTGGCTGTCTTCAATCTGTCTAATTCATTTGAAAACAAGCTGGAAATTTCTATCAAAGTGTGAGATTCATGTTTTTACTTTAATTTTTGGAATTTGACCAAAGGTGTGATAATCCTTTAGAATTTTTAATCTACAAAGATTTTTAACTAGATAGTAGAAATGCAAATAAGCATTAATTAAAAAAGATATTTTATACAAGTATTAATTAAAAGATTTTAAAAAAATAAATTATGCTTTTTTTTTTTTTTTTTGGCTAATTTCAAAATCAGAATTAGAAATATTATTTATCAGACCTTTTTAAAATTCTTATTTCACAATGAAATTTTATTTTAAACCCAGAGTTATTTAACCCTTATTATTATTTTATTTTAGGAAATATAGAAAAATATCTACAAAAATTTATCCTGTGTTTATTTCTACTTTTCATTTATTTTGGCTGTCTGAGAAACAACTGTAGCGCATGTGAAAGACTAGCAACCTTTCCATTATTACTAATTTAATAACAACATGCGATTTAGACAAATGTTATTTACACACATATATATATATGCACATACACTATATTAGTGTATTATAAATTTTATTAAACGCTCACTATTATTTCAGTAATAGTTTTAACAAGGCTGTAAACCTTAGCAATGAGCGTCTGAAAAAATCGTCACTACAGAGGTCCCTAGTGACGATTTTTTCAGACGCTCATTGCTAAGGTTTACAGCCTTGTTAAAACTATATTAGTGTATGTTATGTGACCCAACTGGTTACAGTATGTTGTATGAATCTTATTGAATTTCATTAGAAAAGTTCTATTTGTTCATCAATTCCTCCAAAGCTAATGTCACACATAGATCCTTCTATCAATTCACTAGAGCAACCAAGCCTATCAACATTGTCCTTACCAAAGACTCTTCTTTGCTTGGACTACTCATCCTTTCCATATCCCCTTCCCATTTCATATGTTTTCCCTTCCCCATATTGTACTTGAATTTCATTTTGCCATGTAATCATCTCTTTGTAAACCTTTTAACTGTTGTATATTTTGTCTTTTTGATGAATAAAAGCTTTCATCACTGAGGGGGGGGGGAGGTCTATTTGTTAATAGATGAAACAATTGTTCTAGAAGAATTTTATTACAATTTTATTGTTTTGGCTATATTGTAATGATATATGATTTTCTATTTTATTATATATATGCACACACATTTATATATGCCAATTAAAACAGGTTTACAATATCTATGTTGTAAGGGAGCAAAAACCTGGAAGCAGATACTTTTTAAACGTTTTCTTTATAAATGCATCACATTTAATAATAAAGAAAACAGTAATTACATCCACTAATTATATCATACGCTGCAATAATACTTTAACGTACATCTAGAAGCGTTGGAATTCCATGAACCAATTGAGGCCTTAGCAACTAATGGTAACAAAAGCATCCCGTCAGTGAATAAATTATACCACTGCAAATAATAAATTTAATGTAATCAAGACTAGAGTAAGTCTTTTTCAAAGTTTGTAAACGTTATAGTAATAAGGATTAAATATAAGATAAATGTAAAGAAAATGAATTTGTAAATATGGAATCATGAAAAATAAAAAATGAATAAGGTTGATCAGATAAAATTTTATATTTAATTTATTCCAATATTCTATTCAATTACATTAATACACATATAAAAACATTTATAACTACTTCACAGATGAACTTGAATAAGCCAGTATTGAATCTATACATAATTATTCAAAACGCCTATAGCAGAAAGGGAATCATCTACTGAAAAATAGTCATATTGAAAGAAAATTTTAAAAAACTTTTAAAATGAAAATAAAAGAATTAAAGTAGTAAAAAAATAAAATAAAACATAGTAAAAGTATTGGAATGATTGGTGCTCACGTGACCTCGAGCAATTGAAATGACAAAGTTGTACTGTCATCCAGAAAACTTGTAGTTTTCTTCCATATAACAAGCACTAAACCAAATAAGGCAATGAAAATTATTAGCACAAATATAAAATATACTACAACCATTGAAATAAACAATTTCAAAATTTACATAAAGTAAAAAGCACTGAATATAAGCTACTGTGACTTTTATGAATTATTTTTATTAGGGTCATGTTATGTTTTCTCTGAATAACTGCTAGTTCTTTTTATTTAAGTTACATTTATTGCATTATAATTATTGTTTTATTATTTTTTTTAAGAATTGTATATATTTTTAATATATATATCTCAAAATCATTACAGATTATCTCTACTCCAAGAAATATCCCTAAAATATTAGATTTTTGTTATGGTAAATAGCTTCAATAATTTAATGATTTAGTTAATTTACAAATAATTCTTGTAAAACTGTCAGTTGTCGAACGTTGTTAGCCGGGAGGTCATCGCACTCGCCTTGCAAGCAAGTAGTTGGTTGCAGACGGGTGTGGGTTTGCGTCCCGGCCGATGCTATGACATATAAAAAAAACTGTCAGTTGAATATTTTCTTTTAGATCATTCATAAAGAGCTAATTATTACTAGCAATAATGTATCGGAGATTTTGCTTGTTTTCTCAATATAAATATCCACTAAAGTAAAACAACACCAACCTGTTTTGGTATATGAGTTTTTGTCAATAAGGAAAATATATTAGTCATCATGATCTTATATAATAATTAATGTTGTTTTCACGTAATAAATTTGTTTAATTTAAATTTTTTAATATAATTCTCAGCAATTTAGAGCGATTTTTTGAAATACTTTAACCATGTAAATGAGTGATGAAAATGAAACCTATGTTGCACATTTTTCAATTTTGCAGAATTGCTTCATGTTTATATTAAACATTTTCTCCAAATAATTGTTAAGTTTCATGTAGACTTTTGACATTATGCATCTTAAAAGATGTGAGAATTCTTTAAAGTTTATGATTAACATATGGAAAGAAAGTGTATGATGTAACTAAAATTGAAGTTCAATTAACTACCTTATCTTACCTAATTTAAATGAACTCACCCAAACCAAAGAAAAATTCACAAACAACCCAACGAAAATGGATAACTGCTTAATTCACATTTCTTCTTAAGATATCCACAAAATAAAAGATCTGTAATTTAGTAAAGCAATCACGCTGGTAAAAGAAGTCAATGAGAATCAATAATAATATATAAATAGTTTATAAACCACTCATAGTTCTAAATATGTAACTTGGGCTGACATTTTTAAATACATCTAGATAAGTTATTTGAGCAATCATCCTTAAATAAATATACATATTTGGCTTTGGAAAACAAAGTGTAATCTTGTACATGCATCTGCACTCTGATGGAATCCATAATATTAAAATGCATAACAGTATACGAGTCACAATAAAACCTAATTATTAGAATAAAAAGATTTATTTTGAATCTCCTTCTAAGCTGAATGATCGAGGTCAATATGCTTTAACATGTGATATCAATTAATAACTCATTTTCTTATCAGAATGCTTTTATTTCTGTATATTTGAAATAAAAATAAAATAGCAAGATGGTCTTCTAGTTTTTTTTTCTAAACACAACAAAAATTCAGATACAATACCAATAAAAGATTATACTGTCAATTGATAAGATCAAATGTTATCTTCTACTTACACTATTTGCCTTCTGCAAGGAACTTCACATACATTAACTTTGCATTATTTTATCTCTACAGAATTCTTTTGATAAATTCATAAAAGTAGAATTCTATATCTTCTTGAATGCTTTTCAGATATTTTAGAATCCAGTTTCAGGAAGAATTTCTATTTATTTTTCTATCAAATATTTTCTTTATTCCATTCTTAAGATGAGATGTTCGCGCGTTTCTTTTTTTATTTTTTGAAATTCTATTTTGATTTTCCTTGGTTATCAACTTTATACTAAAATATTTCAACTGTTTTTAGATTAGACAATATCAGTCTCTTTCTCAGCTATTGAACACATTTCTATTATTCCTTTTAGCTTATTGCCTTGTAATTTTTTCCTTTCGTGGCAGTCTTAGTCATATTACTGATAATTCATTTTCATCTATTGAGTCATTATCAGAGTTATAGTTAAAACAAGTTCTATCACATTCCATTGAATAGACTCACTTATCTTTAATTCTCTATTGAATAGTTATCTAAATAGCCTTGGGCAAAATACTCAACATGCATATACAGTATAAATTAAATTATTCTATAGTTCTTAATAGGCATTAAGTATATAAATTAAATTATCTATATATGCTCGATTAGTAAGCCTACAGTGGAATGTAATAGAACCTGTTTCAATTACAGTTCCAATAATCACTCAATGCAGAAGCATGGTGTTAAGTTCTCTGCCTATCAGACAATATTAACCTAACAGTAGCATTTGATTACTGTTCTAAAAGCATCCACATTCCTCAACACAATTTATATTAATATTCAATATTTATTTATATATTCATTATTATGACACTATAAACATCCTAGTTAAAATTGCAAGTAAAGAAAATTATTTTCTCATTACAAACAACACATTGAGTGTGTTTTATGTTCAGACAAATCATATGAAGTAAAGCATTAAGACAGATTGATTTATGATCCATAAACCTTTACTAATTACTGCATTTAAAAATAAATATTTTTGTAAAACCACATTTTTTACTATGCTATATTTGAGATTTTATTTGCATATTTACATGGATTTATTGCTATCTTTATGTGAGAGATAAATATATCGATAGTAATTATATTTATAGACGTTTAGATAAAAAGAATAATTCAAATGAAAACAAATGTTATTTGTCATTATTACAAAAGATAAAAATTAAATTATTAGATAAAATCATTATGAGTTAGATGAAGTAATGAATGGATAAGAATGAGAAAAAAAAGCATTAAGGCAAAAAAAATATAATAGATATGTATCACTGATAAGATTTAAATATTCAAAATAAATTATCTGCAGATTTAATGTAGTTTCTTTGATCAATATCTTCTCATAATATCAATGCAATAAATGTTCTCATGTTCCTCATGCGCTTAGCATGTGTCCCCCCACTTGCATCTCTTACAATCTCTTGAGATTCAGTTTAGGAGTTTACCTACCTGTCAATTCAGTCTTAATTATTTCAATAATCTTAATAATAAACCCTTGTTTTTCAACATTTATTTTGTTTTTAATCTTTCCTTATTAGTACCAGCAGCCATTTTTTAACACTTTTTTTGAGTACTTTTGATAACATTGCTTTTTAAATTAATATCTAGCTTCCAGACTCATAAATAGGCACTGGTAAAAACCTCCTTTTCAATGCAGTTATAGTTCCTTAAATATTAATATTATTTTTAACTAAAATAGTTCATTCAAATTTGATACTTAAATTTGAAAACTTTTGTAGCATTTCCTTGTAGTTTGGAAATACATATTTAAATACCCTATTCATTCAAATAAATATTTGCAAAAATATTATCTGTATATTCTATTTGTCTTTGCTTTCCACTTTAATCTACAAAAAAATTGCTAAAAAAAATTTGGAGAGATTATGCCTAAAATTATATCAGTACTTCATCTATCTAAAAGAATAATTGAAAACAGACCTCGAAATTGATCAAAGAATGTGTTAAAGCATAGATGGAATTATAGGATATGTATATGCATACAGAGAAATTTGTTTCATAGAATAAATAAAGATTTGCAAAGAAAATGACTATATGGATTTAATTTTTATAAATTAAAATAAGTATGCCAATTCTAGAAAAAAAATTAAAAATAATATTTTGTTTTTATTAGTCCACTTGGGTGCCCTTTGAATCCTATTATCCAGCATAAAAAATTTTTCATACTTCAAAGTTTTATGTTTTTGTCAAATAAAACATTTCATTTAAAATCATCAGAAAACTGAAATCTTATTTATATTTGAATATTATGGTATTATTTTGTTTGATAAATGAGATTGCGATTATCATCATCACCATTATTAGCAATTATTGGTACTGGAAACTAACTCAAGCAGCGAAAGAAAAAAAGGTAAAAGATGAAAAGGTAGAGAATAAAAATGAATTTTAAGAAACTATACAAACCAATTTGTGGAACACAATCAGCTACCTTTTTATAATATCTTGATTAAAAAAACGTTAAATTTTGAAAGAGTGAATTCAAAATGTTGCCTAATTAGAGCTCCCTATATGTTCTATCTTTAGTCATATGTTCCCAAATAATCAAAATTACACTTTTTTTTAGTATCTTTGAAAAACGTCTTTTCCATTTAAATCATAGCAAATTTCTTCATATCTTCAATCCAACAGACCTGTGTCTTTACTATAGTAACCTATTCAGAAAGCTGAAGAAATTAATTATAATTTTAGATTCTACTACGAACATCTTTAAATAAATCTTTCTATTATCCTTATATTACTTTGATGGAATATCTAGTCTTGCTTTCGTATAAAAATTGGACAAACTAATTAAGTTGAGATAATTACATTATAATGATGCCATATCTTATTCTTTAAATTTTTAAATTCTGAAGGAGTACATTGAAATATGAGTTACATTGCTTTTGTATATAAAAAGCTCAGGGTGTTAACTTTCTTAAACTAATATCTATCCAATCAAAAAATTGTTGAAGATTTTCCTTCATCACAGCCTGATAAAAAGCTCTTAACTCTTTTTTTTAAAAAAAAATAAAATATTAATTACTAAACCAATGTCTTTACCCTTTTCATTCAAAACAATTTGCAAATCATTTGAATTAGCAAAAGTAACAATAGTGTAAATCAAAAGCCAAGAAGGTGAAGTTATCTTGTTTTTATTGTCAATGGTTCAAATTATAAATTCCAATATCAAACCTTTATCGCATCTTTGAAAACAACGTTGGACATACTACTTATCCTTGTTTAATAATAATTGTTATATATGCTTCAGATTTTTCACTAGGTGTAATAATCTCCATTCCACCTATTAATTAAATATTGCTACAGAATTACTTTTTTTTTTTTTTTTGGTCTGTCCTCAAAAACTGTCCACAATGCTTCTATAATTATCTGAAAATCACATTGACACTGTCAATCATTCATCTAAACAGTTTAATTATAAATTTACGGTTACTTCTTGTGCTACCTATAAGTTTAATTGTATCTTGTATCAATATAATACAATTATAAATTAAATATTCTGAAAACATTTATTAGCAGTCTTAAATTCCGGGAAATTATTCATTAGGAAAAAACTAAGACAATTTATTTTATTTATTTTTAATATTTAATGCTTATATATTTTTTAATTAGTAGTTAAATTAAAAATGAAAACTGATAGTGAAACATTCACAAACTTACATATTCATAGTCTTACATTGGTGGTCGAGAGGTCAGCGCGGCTGCCTTGCACTTGCAGGCAGTTGCCCGAGTTGCGGGTTCGCGTCTCGGCCGATGCTATGACACTTAAAAAAAAAAACTTACATATTCATGTGCGTGTATATAAGTATCGCAAGTAATTGGCACAACACACAAATATAAATACTTACCCGCATATAATTTGAAATGATTACTACTGAGAAATAATTCATGAATTTGTTACAGTATTTTCAAATGTTTACCTAGCGCTGATATTACGAAACGTTAAAAGTATTTCAAAATCTAAAACGTAAATGCTTGCAGATAGTCTTGACCTTAATTAATGAATGCAAATAAATAGAATTGTGGCAAAAATTCCTTGAATCAAACAATTTGAAAACAACCGATCACAATCAATTGAATTTGAATCGTTTTCAGTTAATGTCTAATCTAAAAATGTGATAATATTTTCACATTAATAAAATGAAAATTAATTTATAATATTGAAATGAAAAACTGAATTGTTAGGACGTTATTTCTCATTATTGAGTAAATTAGCTAACTACTGGGAAGCCGGTTTTATGACTCCAAAGAGTCTTTTGCCAAAGGGCATTGCATCAGTCATTAAAAGCATTTGATCCCATCGGGGTAGCTTTCTTTATCATTGATATTATTGCATATCTGGTTTAAAGTTTATTATGAACAGTATGCATTGAAAGTATATAATTTTTGCATCTAATGAAAATTCATTTCAAATGCATTAGATATTAAAACGTCAGTATTTAATTACAATTAGATTAACTTTTTTATAGAAATAAAAATTCAGTTAATTAAATAATCGGCACATCCTATGAGAAAAGACGCTAATAGTATTCGAATGTAAGAACATGTTTTAATTAGTTAAATATTTCCAACAATTTATATAATTCATTGTATAGTTGGACGAAAAAGACATAATGTGTTGTTCAACACCAGAAATGACAGGTTAAAGAGACTTATTTCTCGAATTGGTACTTTGTCACTGCGCTAGACTTATTTACTTTTAGGCCTATTATAAAGTCATACTATTTTCTCTGTAGAATAGTTTAGTTTTTAATTTTAAAGATTATTAAAAATTAACATTACTATTTACATTATGCATTAAAAAAACTTATATATTACAACAATGGATAAATACCTACACATACATCTATAGATTAGATTTTAAAAAAAATTATATCATTTGTTTTTATTTGTTTAGGATAATGTAATATATATTATTATTCATGGAATTATAAGCATATTCCTATATTCCATTATATATACCAACATTTTAATTAATCTGCAGTAATATATTTTATTACCATAAAATAAATATGTTGGTCGTTTTGTGCATTTTGCTCAGAGGTAGAGTTATGAATTCAAATAATAAGTTACAAAACAATCAGTTTGATCAATTGAAAGGAATGTATTCAAACTTGACACTTAAGGGTTTGAATATTGCTTACTACCAAGCTTAGCGATTGCTAATTTATTACTTTTTAAGAGAGGTGGGTAATGTAAAAATTATTATTGTGTGCTAAATTCTGTATTGGAAGCAGCACTGGAATGAACTAGGTAATTAAATAATAATATCTATGGTTTTGATATAGAGAAAATTAAGAAAATATCATAGATAAACTATAAAAATAAAAATATGTAAATAGTAAGTAAAATTATATAAATAAAGATTAGAATAATTATATCAATTAAAATGCTTATACTTAAAATTAGATAATTAAGTTTTTCTAAGTTATATATGGATGAAAGTTAATAAGTTGTTGTTAAAAACAATCTTCTTCACCATCATAATCTCACAATTAAAGATAAAACTATAAGATAAATAAATAAACTAGAAAAAGTCAGAGCAAAAGCTTTGGGCCATTATTATATTTGGTAGTCCAAATCAAGGTTTGGAACATTAGAAGAATGGACTGACAAGTTTAAATTTGCTTCAGAGAAATTATATAACATGCTTTAAGTCCACAAAACCAAGGTAACAAGGTTACTTGGATCTGTGGAACCTATAAATAGTTTTTTTAAAATAACAATGTTTTCATATTTCTGATCAACACTGAAAAGTCATCTAAACTCTCAAGGAGATGTCATCATATCACTCATGATTTGATATGTAATGAAATTATATTTACTTATGAAAATTTGAAAGGTTTGTTAATTTAAAAAATTGAAAGTACTTAATTTGTTTACTGCAGTTATATCATCCAGAATCAAATAGCTTAGTTGAAAAGTTTAAACAGCACCCAAAACTATACTAAACCAATCTGAAATAATCAACTCTCATGAGGCCTTGATCACCTCATATAACTTTCTTAATTTCAATAGATAAATCCCTACAGAATTTCTTCTAAGTAAGCAAATGAGAACAAATTTGTCTCTGCTACTATTTATCACAGAACAGCAAGAACTGAAATAGAAAGAAAGCTCTTTTTTTAGTGATGATAAAGTAAGTAAAAAACATAAGTAAAAATAGGAGTAAGTGCATTTTGTATCTAATCAAATATTCACCATAAATAAAGGAAATAATTATAAATTCTTAAATGATCTTCAAAAGTTTTATACCTCAGAAGAAGTTAAAATAGTTGTAATTGAGAAAAAGGAACACTCAGCATTTGATGTAGAGATTACTGCAATTCCCACTGAGCAAAGGAGAGCAGTCACAGATAGAAGTAGCATTTGAAATCAACCAAATTTAGATTACAAAATATAACTTTGTGATTAGTGATCAGAATATATAAAAAAAAAGAATTGTCTGAAAATAGAAGACCACTATGGTTCTTATTTGAAGGAATTTGTTTGTAAATAAAGGACTGTTGCTGAACATAAAACAAAAAGTTCTTTTTCTGTAATATAAAGAAGTAAGGATATAGGAAAAAGCTAAATATCGATAGAAAAATTTAAAATATAAAACTCTACATAAGTTAAAGGTATATAAAAAAAGTGAGTATTAGTAAAAGTGCATAAATTAATATTAGAATAATAATTATCAGTTATAACAACAAGAAAAGCTAATTATATGAAATTAAATTAAACAGAAACATGTTGGAAGAGATTTAGGATTAAAAAAAATGAGATAATCAGGTATTATATTATCTAGGATTAATTAGGATTATTAATTAAAAACAATCTTCATGTTATAATCCTCTAAAATTAATGATGAAACATTTAAACCCTAGTTGTCTAATTAAAAATAGACTACATATATTGGGGGGGGGGGGCATTAGTAATCAGAAAGAGCTCGTTCTAGTAAGTTTTATCAACAAAGGTTTCAAAGTCATCAATCTATGGAATAGCTAGGTAAATATCAAGTATATAATATCTATGGTTTATTCTAGTCATATTTGTTAGTACTCATAATTTGACTCTCCATATGTATTGAATTATTCTTATTAATTAAAGAAGAATTCCGTTTGGCCGCAGTCATTAAAGCACTACTTTGATAAGTTGAAGCACCACTTAATCTTATTAAATTGTTATTGTGTTTAGTCCTAATAAAATCTACGGTGCATATTTAATATTGGTTAGGAAAACTCTGTGGACTGGACTTATTAATAACACTTGATCATCATCCGTAGTAATTTACCATCACCTTAACACAATTTATTCTAATACTTTAATATTATAATCTTACTTCAATAAGAAAAATGCAAAACAAATATCATCATTATATTTAATGTGTGTGTATATTAATAAATTATTATTATTATTATTATTCTTGTATAATAAGTATTTACCAGATGTTCATTAATTTTTTCTTCCTGTAATTAACTTCCATCAAGATAAATTACTGCAATTTAAACTGTTTCCTATATACTTTTTAAATAATTTAGTTAATCTAACTTGTTAAATATTATTATGAACTAAAATTATGTAAACTTTATCGGATATTGATTATAAATGTTTAAAAAAATAATCGAAATAAAAACACCTCTGTGGCAACACAAAATATCCTGCGAAATCCATCAGCCATTATCAGTTATGCGCAGATTTCCACCCACATCCTCACCTGCACGCTAGTTTAATGTAAGTTGTCGTTTCCCGGTGGCTTTAAAGAGAAAAGTAACAGAAGCAGCGAAGTGCCGATTTCCTTTTATAAAAATTTAATCGGACATTTCCCTCCTTGCCGGTAACTAAATATTATACAACAAACTCAGTATTGTTATTCTTGCTACATCTAACAGGTTAAAGTAAATAATATAGAAAAACGTAAAACAAGAGTAAACAATTGATAGAAGTCAGGTCAAAAACATGCTGGCGCCACGAGCAAATAATGCACTCTATAAACGGCTTTTTGATAAGTTTGAGTACAGTGATTTAACTGGTTGCTGATTGACTCATTACTCGAATATTATGAAATTTAAAATATTTTTGATAAACTCGTAACTATCTGGGAAATCTTAAAAATCCAAAACAAACCGTAAATATAAAGCATTTTAGTATACAACAGAAATCATACATATTGTTGGGTTTTTTTTTTCCGCTGACAATCTTTTTTCTATTTTATCGCTAAATGTTTTTTTGACATTTTCATTTCTGTGAAAATTAATTAACTGTTAACATTATTTGATGTCAATTATTTCTACTCAGTTAAACTTTAATCTCTTTATTTTGGTTGCTTGAAACCTAAGCCTATAATAAAAACAAACTTTAATTGAGCAGAGTTGAAAAAAAAATTATCCAATCACCATTCGTCTTTGTCAGTTGATTGAGCTTCAGTACTGTGTTCTGAGTTATTCTGACAAATGTGGAACTCTTAGCCCCTCCCCTATCATCTTAACTTTAAAGAGATCTAAATAATTATAAAAATAAAAGTTACAAGTGAAGTTATTTTTTCTAAAGATCAATTCAACTTTCAAAATTTAATTTTATATTCATTTTATTAATAATTTGAAAAACGGATGAAAAAAACAAACAAACTGTGTGCTGATTTTATACTTGCTCCCTTTCATGCAAAATGGATTGTTCCGTTTAACACCCCTCTACAAATTCAGCAAATTAATAATCTTAAAAGTGAGAGAACAAGGTAATACATCTTTATGAAAATAGGCAAAATACTTATTCAATAGTTTCTTCTTTTTTAAAAAAGCGTTTTTGAATGTTGTTAAGTTCAGAAGATTATAGAATTATTTCTGCCATTATAGCCTCGAAGTTAATAAACTAAACTTTAGGTGACGGTGAAAAGTTATAATGCAATTTCCACAACCGTCGAATACGCCGGTTTCCCTCGGCATGTCCACGTTTGGACATCCCATACCTCATTCAACACCAAATACTTCTTTTTTCATAGACGATATTTTAAAAAATTCTCCTACAGCACCAACAAGACCCACCCCAATTAATCCACTTTTCTTGCAACTTCCATCCAGTTCTACAATGCATAAACAAGGATATTTAGATCATCCATCGGCATCTATTCTTCAATCCAATTATTTGCATAATTCCGCCGTATTAGGTCTTCAAGTACCTCAACCAAATCCAATTACGAACTCTTTATTTAATTCGCCATATCCTAGAACAGATTATAACTATTTAGATAGGCACGCTTTTATGAAAGGTAAGAAATTTTACAATTCCTATCTATATACTTTTACTAGACGAAAAACTTTGTACATGTGTTGTAATTATCATTGTGTGTAAAAAAATATAATGTATTTTATTAAATTTATAATTAATTATTTGTTTACATGCTTTTATATAAGTGGGTATTTGAAAGATAGAGATTTCATATTCTTCTAAAAATTATACGAGAAAAAACAATAAATGTATAAAGTTTTTATCTGGGAATCTTATTATTGACAATAAGTAATTTCTTACTGTTTAATTACGGAAGAATTTTTGAAGATAACAAACTTTCTTTCCAATGCATCACTTATCATATACACATACTAACTAAAAAAAATATTAACACTTTAGCAAAAATGGTGACGAAATATTTGATTTTACAAAACTAATCATTTACTTATAATGTCGTTTGCTTAATATACATATCTAATAATTATATATATATATTTTACGTGAACAAATAAATTACTTATGAAACTTTGTTTACAATGACAGTTATATATATTTATAGTTAAGAAATTGTTCCTGGATTTTTTTACGTGTCAGTAATACGTCATAATTTTAATAGTTGTTTTAAAAATCTTCTATATCAAAATAATCCCAAAGTAAAATTTATTATATTTTGACAATATATATTTATTTAACACAAAAGTGATTTAAAGATTTCGCAGTTGCCAAAAAGTAGATTAGAAAATATTTTTGACACGTTGTTTATTAATTAAAATCATAATGTGTATGATTTTTAATTTGTTCTGAAAAATACAAAATAAAAATTGTAGATACATATGTGTGGATTTCTGATAAATAAATAATGAAAGACATTTATTGCTCGGAAAATCTTAAGAAATTTGAGCGCGGGCGATGAAAGTTCTGGGATCTATCGCACCAATCCACGCAGGACTATATTTAATGATTTGATAGAAAACATCACTTTATGAGCAATCTTAGCGAACTGTCTGATGGCAGTCAATAGCAATAGTCTGTTATTGTTTTTATTCCCAACTTTTAACAAAAATTAATAAACATTTAAGATCCGAGATTCCTCGTAACGATTTCCACTTTACGAAATACGCTATATCCGGTAAAAACTGTATATAAATATTGAACATTTCAACCGCTTTGTTTTGCATCCAATCTTTCTGAAAGTAGTAAATATGTTTTAATTCAGAGAGGCACGCGATATGCAATTATTATTTTAATTTAAATTATCTATACCCTATCAAACATTGTATTCATAAACTTAACAGTGCGTGCAGATTTATTTTTTTTAAGACCGACTTGATCAGTACAGCTTGACTGATCATTATAAATATATAACGCATACATTGTTTAACTGTGATTTGTGATTTAAGTATAGAATAACACATTTAGATTAAATGTTGCATTTATATAGGATCTTTTAGAAATATATATCGTGTTTGATAAGTAAGAACAATTTTTAGCGAACAAAAAAAAAATCGGAAAAACTTACTCTAACTTTTAATTAGATTTAATTGAGGTTGTGAGTGAAATTTAGTACCAAAATTATAATTGATGAAATATAGTCAAAAACTGATTTAACTTTGATATTAATTTTATAATCGTTTAAGTTATAAGTAAGAGTTTATTCAAAAATACATTATGTACATGAATGCTTGAAGAGATTTATCGTGATCAAAATTATTGTCATTTTCTAACTATAAACGCGTCAAATATTTGAGTCCAAGTTCCAATTTAATGTAAGCTATTTTAGATATATTAGAAGAAAAAAAAACCTCATGTATAATAATAGTCAACAATATTAATATATATGTCATTAGTTATTAAAACTTAATTAAAATTGTACAAGAATTATAAGGATATCCTACGTATACAAATATATCTTATAATGTGTAAATATTACAACATAATACTCAATTTTCAAAGGCTTAATTAAATAATGTAATTTTTTTATTAATTCTGTAAACATTTCAAGTACATGGATGTATAAAGAATCTCTTGCTTTGCCATCTTGATCACTTAACAATATTGGATTTTTGTGTGTGAAAGAGTAATCGCCACAAAACAATTGCTTATTATACCTCATTGGTTAATAAACTTAAAATAAGATTACAAATATTTTTTTTTTTCATGTGTCATAGCATCGGCCGAGGAGCTAACCCGGGACAACTGTTTATAAGGCAGCTAGCTGTGCTGATCAGCAATGTTTTGTTGTTGTTGTTTTTTTACGGAATTTAAAAATCTGCTTGAACATCCCATGAGTGGTTTTTATGTTGAAATCTAAAAATAAATATTGCACAAGTTTTAAAGATTTAATTACTATACTGTTTTTAAAGCTTATATTATTTTTGCTGAAAGCGCTTCATAATCAATAATCAAGCTGTATGAACGTCATTTAGTGAGATTAATAATTTTCCTTCTTCACTTTATCCCAGTATTTTTCAATCTTTCTTTTTTTCTAATAGGTACCTTTAACTTGGTAACTTTTTTATGTGGCACTCCTATTTTTATTTTTGTAAGTACAGTAATTAATAAAAAAAAATTGCAACAAAATGACTAAAACTTTCTTTGTAATAACCGGATCTTCGCTTTTATATCAATTCAGAATGTATCAATTTCTACTTTCTTATACATTAATTTTACTTTTCCAATTATTCTTTTATATAATTATAAATTATAATGCCTATTAATTAGTTTAAATTATATACAGTTCTATCAATAAAAGGATTGCAAAACATTAAATACTAATTTATTATTTTAATTGCCTTAGTATATTCAAAAACAAAATTGATATAAATAATTTATTAATTGCCCAATTGAACCTGATGCTATTCTCTTTTTTTTTAAAAAAAAAAAAATTAGATGAAATATTGTAGACATACTATAATTTTTCCTTTCTACATGTGTGTGGTCATGTGTATCGGTGGTATGAGATAGTATGGATAGTTGAAGGTTGCTTGAAAGTCTGAGTTCAAATCCCCTTTATTTACAATTAAGCTCCAGGTATATGAAGAATGCTTGTATTTCAAATATATACTGTAATTCATTTTAATATTTCTTAGTTATTTTTAATAGTTGTTATTGCAGAAAGATCTATGTGATAGAAAATTGCAGTAATAGGATCAAAAGTTTTCTTTGCAATATGAGAATGTTTGTTTTATGACAATCCATATATATATCAATTGCACTCTCTTTACGTTTTAGCATTGCATTTCCATTGTTTCTTAATTCAATTAATTCCAACTGCGTTATTAGACTCTGCTTTCCATAATAAGAAGATTCATGGTATACTATAAGTGGTAGGGGTCATTGCGGCATCCTAGTATATTGTTGAAAACTATTGTAAAAAAACGTAATATAAGTATGTGTGTTATATATACAGATTAATATTGAATAGCTATAATTGCATTGGCTATTTCTCATAGAGAAAAATTCCCATTTCTCGAATAACATGAGTATACATATTTAAGATTATTAAAATCGATCAGTTGTTAAGAACATCAGGTTTCATTTGAGCATCGAAGAAACAGTTGAGGACAATTGCTTTTAAATAGACAATTGCAAGGCAAAGGCTTCTCCTATAATCCTTTAAGACGAATAGTCAAAAACTGACTTCTAATCTAGAAAAGACTTTATCTTTTAATGCTTATGCTTGTGTGTGTATATATATATGCTTAATTATTTTACATGTCTTTTATATAAACAAACTTAATTAATTTAGTTAGCAAGCAGAGCACATTGTTGAATTTTTATCAGCAAATCTAACAAAATTAAATGAAGCCAAAAAATTTAAAAATATATATATATATTTTTAACTATATAGAATGTAATCAACCTTCATCACCAGCACCGTTAAACACTGATGTTAAAACTGCAAGGATTCTCTCATACCAGTCACAAGATAGAGACTTTAAGGAAATAAGAGTGGCCGTCTTATTTCCAGTTTTCAAATGTAATTATATGAGTCAATCTTAAGTATCTAGAAGTGAGTGCATGAATCTATAAATCATTCACTTTAAATCCATTTTTTTATTTGAATATTCTTATTAACCACTTCTGAAATTTTACATTTACTTTGTGCCATTATTAAACGATGTTAAATTATGTAATACTGGATCAATTTTCATTGGATCCACATGGTCTAAATGGAAATGTTGCCATCATGATGTTACTTTTGCCCAGAGTTGAAAGTAAATCAGTAGTAGACTGACATTCAACACAGTTTTTAACTGTTTGTTCAATGTCCTAATTCATATTAGGCCACCAATCATATGAACAAGCTAAAGCTTTCATTCGCCCTATACCTAGATAACATTGGTGTAGCAAACTTAGTTTCCATCTTCTGATGGTATGAGCACTTGATCCATCCTTAAATCAGTCACTACATATAGATAGGCTTTCATGGAAATTTCAGATGTCCTGCAAATGTGCTTAGGTGGTAACTATATAGAAGGTAATCATCCTTCATCACCAGCATAGCAGTTAAACAGTGGTGTTAAAACGCTATTAACAAAACTAATATGTATATATTTAAATCTGCATGATAATTAAAAAGCAATGACTTTCTATGAAAGAATAAAGAAGTGATAAGTCCAAATACACTCTGCTAGAAGTCCTAGAGTTTTTTTTTTTTGTCCTGGCAGCCAGTCTCAACCAACTTAGCTAATCATTCAACATTAGTTTGAAAATGGATAGTTAATAACAAACTAGTTTTAAAAGTTTGGTGAGTAATCTCTTCCTTTTCACTGTTTCTATTGGTTGGATTTAATTACCAAGATTTTGTCTTATAGCAGATTATCTAAAGGCTGTTTTCTTCTTCTTCTTATATATATAACTTATTAACGAGCAACTAAGTCTGAATATGCATATCATAATAATAATAATCCATTAGTGAGAACCTATAGAGTCATTTTAATAAATTTGTAAATAATACCCAGTTTTATCCAATCACTACATAGTTATTTAATAAATAAATCAAACATTAATTTATCTTTTCGACATATATGTGTTCAAGTGTATCAGTGTTATGAGATAGTGTGGAGAGTGGTGGATCATGTGAAAGTCTGTGCTTATATACCCTATATATTAATTTGACTTGGTAAATGCATTTGAGCTTGGTTGTGAATAAGATTGTATATTCTCAGCGCTAGATGCAAATTATCCAAGACAGAAAAAAACTGGTAAATAAAAGTTCTTTAAAGGGAGTAACAATATAAATGAACCGGATGGAATTTTAGCTTTTTAAATCAACCATTCTATGAATGCATTGAAATATGCTGGACACTCTCGTTACGACTAAGTAAATTGTGATTCACCAATATATAAAACTTCATTCACAGTAAGAAAACGTCCAGTTCTTTCACTGCAATCTAAGATTTTATATGGAAATTTATTTTCAACTGCTAAAACTGAGAAGTGAAAATGTATAAATCAGGAGAGATTAATAATTCATAACTTATTTTCATTAAACTCTGTTCTCAACCAATTTAGTAATTTTCTATTTACATATACATTGCGCCCACATATGTAATTGTGTCTATATGTTCCCATGTGATAATAAATATATATTTCCTCAATTGTCCAAAATAACAGAAAAGATTGTATAAATAAAGGTGTGTTGCACAAAGTTTCATTGTAATTTTATAAATTTATATATCTGTATTTTTAAAAACAGAATACAATCTATTTATGATTATAGACATTACTGAATGTTATTGTGATTTTTAGTTCGTTTTTGTGTGAGAAGAGAATGTGTGCAGTATTTCTTTTCTTGTAAAAAGTTAATTTTTTTTTTTTTGTTTTGAGTTCAGAAATGAATTAACTTTCATTGATTTTGAAATTTAATGCAATATATTTATTTGATAATTACTTGATATTGAATTGAGAGTTAGTTGAATTTGACTTTTAGTTAGAGAGAAGAAAAAGATAAATCAGTTTGAAGAACAGGAATAGAATTAACGGTTATCTTTTTATGAATTACTATTTCAACAAAATTAGACATCATATTAGATTTTCTGTGTAAAAGCTTCAGTAAGTTATCAGTATGGAAATCTGTGTAGTGAAAATGAATACATCTATAAACAACAAAAAAGTTTCCATCAATTCATTACTTTATTTATTCAGAACTCATTTCTTGCTAAAATAATTGCAGCCTATCATGTCAAATTATATATATATAAGAAATATTACAAACAGCTCTACAACTGAATTGAAGTTTAGGTAAGAATATAGCTTATGCATAAATCTATTAGATTATTATTTTAAAGCAATATATTTATGGTTTATTCCACAGTGTACCATCGATTACAAGCCTATATTTTTTAAAATATATAATTATTAATATTTACTGTTATTCTTTTCGATTCTATATCAAGTATTAAGTAAATTATCTTATATGCCAGTAATATACATTTCTACAGATTATAGTCTCGCGTGATATTGCAAAAAGCTTAGCTTATCGTATTATGATTTGTAATTAAAATCCCTGTCTTGTTTTGGCCAGAGATATTCGAATAATAATGATAGTTTTTTTAAATGAAACGTGTATATAAAGGTTTTTTTAAATATTTATACAAAACAAATTATAAATAGCCAATTACTTACTATTGCTAATATTATTACTGATTTTGTTAATCAATTAAATATTGTTGTTGTTTTTTTCTCATGTGTCATAGCATCAGCCGGGAAGCGAACCCGCTACCCGGGACAACCGCTTGTAAAGCGGCTGTCGCTGACCTCTCGACCACCTATGTTTTATCTAATTTATATATTCGCAATGCTCGAAAATTCACATTACTCCTGGATCATAGTAATCTTACATTTTTACATCAAGTTAATCATGGAAATTGTAATAATGTGTGTCTGCGCATCGTTGGTACCTTTTATTTGACACATTGTGGCACCCACAGATGACATTTTTATATAATAATAAAATAGAGCTAATGATAATATTTATTGAAAGTAATGCTATGCATCAATTCATCTTATTTATAGATCCAAATCAATTGTGTCATTGCAACATATATATAAATGAGATAAACAGATGAATATGTAGATAGGTAAATAGATGGATAGACAAATGGATTTATAAATAAATAAATAGAACAATCCTTAAAAATAACTCAGTGCATGGCAAAGTCATTTTAATAGTATTTGTAGAGAAACAATACAGGAAAAAGCTTTACCAGACTTGAGAGTGTTGTAAATTCTGATTAGTTATATTGACCATGTGAGAAAAAATTTATTCCCGATTTAAACCTTTAAAAATGTTCAAGTTTTGCCTTGCTTTGGTCTGAATCCTGGCCATAGGTTTGGCAGGCAGATATGCTGAGGTATTATACATATATAGTGACCTCCATGTTGAAGAAGCAAGTGGAATATTTACTGAGTGCTATTAGTTTTGTTTTTCTTTTCTGAGATAAACAATATATATATATACTAAGACAATAGGTGTGCTACAGTTATCATCTAATATAAATATAATAATGGTCTAATATTTTTTATCATTACTATTGATCCACCATTAATAAAAATATATATTATTAATAATAACTAATATATATATCCAAGAAATAAAATAATAATTAAGAACATAATAAGCTCTGCAAGGAAGGACAAAAATATGGCCGAGTCTTTTTTCTTTCGTTAATTATTATATTCCTAGTCGAATGTATACCAGTTTATGCTGATCATATTTTCTTCTTTTTTTAATTTTTATATGATAAAGATATGTTCATCTCTATATGTATTCCATCTTTATAGACAAATCATAATAGCAAGTTTTTGCAATGGCATCTATGTATTTATATGAATATTGTATATACTCCGTATTTGTTTGTTTAAAACTAATTTTAAAAATAAATTAATTCATTAATAATTTATACTGAAACTTGGTTAATTTCATTTTTAGGAAGTTAAGTAACCAGATTTTTTTATTATTTTTTTCTCTTCCTCTCTCTCTCTCTCTCATTTTTTATTTATTGCTATTAGATATAGAAAAAAAAAGTATTATATAATTCAGAAGTGAATACATTTTTAGTGTGTGTTTTGTTTGAAATGCATAAAACACCATATATATATATATGGCATACACAGACAAGCGTCCGCAAACGCACAGTATTTGCAAAAAATTAATGAAATCGTAATTTGATTATGCATCTGTGTAATTATGATTAGCTTAATTTAAGAATACAGACAAATTTTGAAATGAAATTATTTTATTAGCTTTTTTTTTTTAATAATTCGCGTTTAATTACGATCATTTTATTTTATTTTGTTGTAAATAGGATCACGAAATAGGAATTGTAAATCTATTGTTTACTAATAAAGATATTGCATTGTGGGTTGTGGTATAGAGCTAAAAGTTTCAACCCGTCACTCCTGGTGCTCAAACGTCATATAACAAATTGATTACTGCTAGAAAAAATATTAATTCATGCTTTAGTATAAGACTGTTTCAAAATCGAAATTAAATTTTGAAATATAAAGTTAAAACTATGTGTTTTGTGAAGCTAAATATGGAGAATGATAGCCATTGGAATGTAAATCCTAATTGGAAGGCATTGACTAATTAGTTTTCTTTATAAATAAAGAATATATCTTATTATAGCTGTGATATATAACTAAATATTTATTTATGTCATTAAAGAAAGATTTGCCTGTTTTACAAAACAATCCTAATATTCATATTATTATTATATAATGCACAAATAGAAATACATACTAACTTTTTTTTTTACAAAACAGAATCTTAAGCACATGATAAGAAATATCTGATAGATAATTGATGTTAGTACCATAAGTCCATGATACAAAACACCAAAATTTCCAAAGTACTCAAAAATCTATTATTATAAATGTGAGATAATCGAATCCATTAAAAATAGAACTAATTGTAGCTGATTCTGAAAAGGAGTAATGTATCTAAAAAAAAAAAAAGACTAGCCATTGGAGAAGTCAACCTATATCCAAACATTATCAAACTATTGTGAAGCTACAGAGAGAACATTTATAATTTTTGGATCTTAATAACATCACACAGAATTGATGGTATTATTATTGGATAATTATCTACACTTTTCTAAACATTTTTGACAATTATCACAAAAAGCCTATTATCAAGACTTTTTCCTTTGATTGTGAACACTAAAAAATGGTCATGATTTGGGTAGACCTTTCATAGCATTTTCTTGGATCAACTATTAGCCTATATGACTACATAGCAATTATAAAGTGTTTAATATTTTCAGAAACCAGGATCATCTCATAGAACAAATAATTTTCAAAAAATACTATCTTCCAAAGTAATAATAATCTGATTTGTACAGTTCCAACAATCAAGCACTTGAATAAGAAAATAGGTTATATCACTCATAGTCCTAATTCAATCCCTTAGCCCTCTAACAGATTGACATTTTTTATTTTTAGCCTTGATGGCAATTTTTGTCAATGTTCCACCTTTGATTTCAATGTAAAACCTTCATTTTATATTAAAACTCAATTTTGGACTTAATTTCTTAGAAATTTAAGTTTACAAACTAAAAATATTCTAAAATATTATATTTGAACTTTGAAAATATTGATTCTGTAATGGGAATGCATGGAACTTCCTTTTAAAATGTAGAATGGGGGGAAATGTTTATTTCTGATAAACTTATCAAATTATGCTTTAAAATATTAAAATTGCTTTATAATTTTTCGAATTTTTCCATAGGTCCAACATACTGATAAGGCATAATCATTGTACCACTTGTTGCGATCAAATTTATTAACTTCTATTTTTTAAAATGAAACATATATAAATAAAATCAAAGTTTGTATCTGTATTTTTTTTGGTTTTCAGTAATTAATATACAATTGTTATGTAAAAATCCCAAATATTCAAAAACTATACAAAAAATCGTGTTTTCTGTTATTCTAAAAAATATTAACATACAAATGCTGTGGAAAATAGATTACAAAGAATCAAAACCATCAAAGATGCAGAAGCTGGAATAAACACTTTGACACCCTCTATATAGAAAATAGTGATATTAGTAAATCAGTGTATATTTTCAATTTTGATGTTTTAAAAAAAAACCTACAGAAGTATCACTGCAGCTAATTGAAGATAAGTGATTTAATTCTTTCAGGGTCAACTCCATCCCCAAATTTTTGAATAGATTCTAACAATAAAAATTTTTACTATGATGCCATGTTTGATTTTTGCGCAATTAAAAACCCTTCAGCTATAATCTATGTTTTTTCTAGTTATGTCATTTCTTGGTCATTTTTAATCACATATTCTTCATTTTACACTTATTTTATCATAAATTCATAGCACAATCTAAATTTAAAATTGTAGTTCTGAAAAAATCCGCATTTGGCATTTTTTCAAAAAAATCGATTTTTTTTTGTTGTGTATTGTTATCCTTAACATTTGGTCATTGCTTCTCCAGATCTTCCTAGTTAACAAAATCAGAAATCAAAACAAAATGTTTTATGCTTTTGTAATTGATTTTTAATATTGTGACAGTCAGATGATGCATGTTGATTTAACCCAGTTCGAATACTAGACGAAAGTACCTCGAGGCCACCCATATGCGAGATATTAAACCAAGAATACTATGACCTCTGCCCTATTCATCTAGTCTCGAAGCTATCATGAACCGAACAACACTATCTGAGACACGCATAGATATTTTCTTACCGAGCCACGAGCTTAGCATCAGCGGGAGACATGGACAGAACCACCTACGGAGCTAAATAGTTAAATGTGCAAAAATACTTAGAAATATGTGTTTTGCGTGCCTGGATCATTTAAAAGTAAAACAAAGCATTGAAAGATAACTAGCAAACTCAAGCTTTTTAGTTAAATAAATATCTTTAATAAATGACATTTGAAATATTATTAATAATTTAATGGCCTTCGCTATTCCCCGAAATTAATGAATAACTAATGAGACAATGAAAACCAGATTAATATGCTTGCGGTCTAAATCTTTCCTTCTCAAATTTATTAAACATTGTCAACTCGAATCTGCTCGATAAAGTGCAATAATAAAAATCTTTCGCAAAGCAGTTTCGAATTGCTTTGCGCTAAAACAGAGTTTAAAATGATTTAAGATGTATATCGCTAAATCTGACATACGTAAGAAGCTAATGGCGGACAAAAGAAGCGTTATCGAGGAGATCAAGTTGGCAAACAAAAAAAAGGAAACTTACTCGTACTAAATTTTACAAGTATGAATAAAACTGGAAAGGGATTTTTATATGATCAATTAACTAATAAACTTAACTGCAATAGAATTAAAATATTTACACATGGGAGTAATGAAGAATAGCGAAGGAAAAAGGGTTAAATATCTAGATAGATGATCACATATACATATATCTAACTAGTCTAATAAAAATAGTTACATTATAAATATCATTAAACACACATTTCATAAATATTCAAGGAAGCAATTATAAAAAGTATGGACAAAAAGGGTAGCATAATAAATAGTTCATGAGGAGAGATATGATTACCATCCTTATTCCTTGGTCAGGTTCCATCGACGGGCGTAGCTTGATCCGTCTGATGAGATGTGTTTGTCCGGACAAGGAAAGTGGAAATCGGTAGCATGGTTTCACAAAAAGTCCTCCAGACACGGCACAGAGTTCAGATGACGATTGAGTAAATACTACGGCATTTTTTCTGGTATTGAGGAACCCTCGGCGGTAGACAAAGTTATTTATTTGCCTAGCCAAGCATGGTAGACTCCATCGAATTCATATAATAAAATCACAACAGGCAACAGCAAAATTTTTAAAGTTCTCCACGGAGCAATCTGACAGCCCGCAAGAATACTCTGAATGAATAATCTTTTCCAAAAGGAAAATCTGAATGAACTTTTTCCAAAAGGAAACTCTGATTGACTTGTTCCAAAAGGAAACTCTGATTGACTTGTTCCAAAAGGAAACTCTGATTGACTTGTTCCAAAAGGAAACTCTGATTGCCTAATCTTTTGTTCTCCCTTTTATTTATACCCTCTCTGTCAGCTACCTTCTATTGTTTGTATGATCTGAGATCTTGATAAGCCTCCCCATGCTCCTTTGTTTCAAAGTAACACCTTCTAAAAATAACTTTTACTTTTTTACTCTAAATTTCTTTCTTTCAACTTTGGGATTTTATTAATTAAAAAAAGAAAGAGAAGGCCATCTTTAATTTGACTTGAATGGGCTTAACTAATTAAAAATATACATTCTTTTAGAAAATGTTGGTGGGCTTATCTCAAAATCAAATCATACTAAATATTTGAACAAAAAGTAAAATACATTCTTATTTCTTTTAATAAAATAAGCATTTTATTTCAGCAGAATTTTGCATTAACTCATATATATATGCTTGACGTATATATATGATTGACTAAACGGTTTTCACAAGTAATATTTTTAACAGCAATTTAATGTTACAATGGAATTTATTTAAAAGAAAATATTTAAAAGCAAATACAAATTTAATAAACGTAATTAATTTTAGCTGTAATGCAAAACCCTGCTGATATTGGACTATAAACTTAATTTAGGTTTACAATATTAATCAAGTTTATAGGAAGATGTGAAGCATGGATTGGACTTCAGATCCATTGCTTCAATATAAATAAATATATTTTTAGTAATTTTTTTTTAAGTGTCATAGCATCAGCCGGGACGCGAACCCGCAACCCGGGCAACTGCCTGCAAGTGCAAGGCAGTTGCGCTGACCTCTCGACCACCAATGCAATTTTTACATTCATAATTAAGACTTTACATTAATTTATCAGATTATAAAATTTGATTGGAAAAATTTTAAATAATACAAGAAAAATAAGCATGGGAAAAGTGAACAATGCTAGACGCTATTTTAGACAAAGGGAAATGTTTGATTGTTATTTGCATATGAATAAGATTTGGTGAAAACTAACACAACAACATCTTTTTCATAAATATTTATATATTTTGTAATTATTTTTTACAGTATATTATCTAAAAATGCAGCTAGATTAATATTTTGATTTAAAATATTTAATTTTAGACAAAAATAAGACAATAGAAACGAATATTCAGTGATCGTAATTTATAAGATATGGGAATCAGGGGCGATTTCATGTTATAATTGTTTGAAATATAATTATTTTGTTTTTCTGCAGGCTAATTTTCTTCAGTTATTAACATTATTTTAAATTTTTCATTAAATGTAACCGATTTGAAAGTAAAAAATTCAATTTTTAGAAGCTAGATTATGATAATTCTGATTATTAATATAAAAATATTTTTTGAATAGAAGCAATCTAGAGAATGAAATCATTCTAACTTTTACCCAAATGGCCAATAAGAGAATTTGTCAGCTAAGGGGTTAAATCTTTTTTAGTATATTACGAAATTTATTTATAGACTATATTATAAATATTTAAGCCTTCTAATAATTAAAATTCTAAAACATGAAAAATTAATATTTTAAAATTGTGAAAATAATTATCTAATTGAAGGTCTTACTAGTAACAAAGACAAACATTGTATTGGTTTCACATTAATCAAAAAAAATATTAGATATTAGAATTTTATGTTATTAAAAATGTTATATTTAGAATTAGTTTATTATCAAAGAAACACAAAGTAATCTAAACATTGATAAATTATTGTTATTACAATATTTCACTTACAGTTTTTACAAAAACAATTTTCTTTTAGTCTCTAATGGCTTTTCTGTGATAATTTCCAGTTTTCGTAAAGTACTTCATATATTTTCTAAGAGCTGTCTTTTTAAAAATAAAATGTTTTCAAAGAGACCCCCCCCCCCAGTGACATAGTTTTTGGTTTAATAATAAGTCTTTTACAAAAATATTGCATCATAGTCATTAACAATTAGTGAAAATCATATTTTGTGTGGCATTTAGTTGCAGGGGAAATGAATCTAAAGCATTAGCCAATCAGAAATTACTATTTCCTTCATAGCTTTGTCAGAACAATAGAATGTGCTGTCAACCACAGACAAAAGTCCATATACTGCTGACATCTCTTGGATTTTTTTTAAATTAATACATTAAAAATGGATACATCTTAGAAAGAATAGTTGCAGTCTGTCACACCATAATTTAACATATACAATGCTTTAAAGCAACACAGAAAAGTAGCAATCACAGCGCCCTCATGCCATCTAAAAGGTCAAATATGATAGCACTATCACAGCTTACTTTTGTAAAACAGTTAAAGTGGGAGAACTACTTTACATCTCTGAAGTAAAAGTCATGTTGACTGTCAGATCTCATAACCATTTAGTCATATTTGAGCTCATTCATGGATCCCTTTTTGCTCATTTTAAAATATTTTTTCTTCAGTATATTTTTAATCTTTTTTACAGATTAAATATAACTAAAATGTTAGTTTTAATTTTATATATGTATAGTCTTCAATTTAAATAAAATTTCTAGCAAAATTAAATTATTTTCTATAATAGCTACTATTTTAAATGTTTCTAAAAGTATTTTTTTAAAAAGTTATAAAATTATTTAATTTATATTTAGAAATAAAAAAGACTTATACCTGAACTCCAATTAATGTCAATTTGTTTTGCCTCATCACATGGGTTCTTTTATTCTTAAAAAAATTCATGTATATTAAAATTTAATGTATTTGAAATGAAAAATATAAGTTTTCAAAGTAAACTAAAATTTACCAATCATTTTGACAAACAATATGAAAGGCTTCCATTGCATTATGCAAAGAATGAGTGAATTCAGAGCTTTGATTATTTCCTGATTAGATCTGACATCTAGGAATAAAAGTAAATATAGATTTAGTGTCATCAAAAATAAGCTGCTATTTAGGACAAAATCTGATTGAATGAGTGACTATTCTATTATGAACAAAACAGAACTAGCACTGTCACTCTGCTTAGTTACATAAATTTAATATTAAAAGATTAATAAAAAAAACTTATTCTCCATCAAATCTTTACATTTTAGACAAATTTGATTAGTTAGGAAGATTAAGTTCAAACACAAAGGTAATAATAAAATTAAAATATTAACTTTGCAAATAAAAAAAGAATAGAAAATAAATAAATAACTTAATGGTTTATTGCTTGGGTATTAAGTTTGAGTATTGAAAGTGACAGAATAGGGCTATAATCCATGGATCTTGAGCTCATGAGTTTTATCATTGTGATGGACCATGCAACTTAAAAATAAAGTAATCTAATGCCTTTGTAACTTGAAGAGATGAAAAAAAATTCCCCCTCTTTTTTATTGTCTTAAAACAAAATTAAATAAATTTCTTCACTTGAGAAAAGTCAACTCATCAAATTTGTGATATATAAAATTGAAAATATTTTCCATATGAAAATAATTACATCAATAGTAACATTTGTAAAACAACTAATTATTTACTTATTTTTATATTAAATATATGCTGAGCTGCTAAAATAAAGTATATTAAAAGACCACAAAAAATAGCAAACCACTACTAATTATGATTAAGTGGAATTACTTGATTGAGATACTATCCTGTTATCTAATATTTAAATCTTCTTTAGGCAGAGAGTATCTTATTAACTCACACATTAACACGAAAGCAGTGAAGCCAATCTTAAATAAGTCACTGGAGGATAAAAACCATTCTAGCATTTCTCCACATGAGTTGAGAATCACTGGAGTGGATACTTTTGTCATCCAGCTAGTCTACTACTAATAGATAATTTGATTTGTTCTTTTAACAATTAATAATAGCTAGAATGTTATTTATGGATTGACATTGGATGGCTAACTGGATGAAGAGGGGAATTTTTGAATTAGCTAGCTAACCTATAAATCATCTAAGTAAAACAATTTCACCTCAGTACACTATATCTTGCTTTTAGCGTAAGGTCTTATACTGAAAGATAATCTAGACAATTTAATTCAATTTGAAGATGTTAAGATCTAATTAAGTTCAAATTCACATTTCTAAGACTCCCTAATTACTTATTTTTAATAACCTTGTGGAAGATCCAATTCTTTATTAATGGGTACTATTAGAAAACGTTATAATGTGAAATGTTACATCCTAACAGTTGTCTAGTCACAAACAAGAATGGAAATCTTTTTTTTCAACATAGCAACTAGATTTAACTTCTACAAGACTTTGCACTTTTATTTAAATACAGCATTTGGAATCATTGCTAATATATGTCTAACAATGAGATAATAAAAGGAAATATTTATTAGTCATTAGTAGTTTTTATCACATAAGTCATATATATATATATTGAGTAATTAATAAATAAATTAATAAATAAAATTATTATTATCAATTGGAATAAAATTTTAAATGTTTCTGCATTTTAAAAAGTTTTCCTACTCTATAATGTAGTTATAAATATGAAAATGAATACTGTTACACACATGTATATATAATTAATTCTAATATGGATAAAAACACATTAGTTAAAATTTATACCGTAATTGTATTAAAAAAGATTGCATTTAGTTAAATTTGTTGACTAAAGAGTGTTTTATATACATGTATATATAAGCATTTACAATAAAATAAAAATATCAGCTATAGACAAAAATTATGCTAAATATACAATGTATTTTTAATAGTTGTGTATATATCAAAATACTCTTAAATAAGACAAAAATAAAAAAATGATGTTAAATAGTCTTGTAACAAAAATGAAAGTAATTAAACCGAGAAACGATTTTTTTGAAAAAAAAAATCCAAAATGAAATGTAAACATAAAGATCAAACTTAGAGAAAAACTTTAGAGGGAATAAAACAGTATTAATTAAATGTACGCATATGTATTAATTTAAAGTAAATTGTATTGCACGGTTGATGGAATATATTTGATGTGCCTTTTTATAAATAATAATCTATCCATAAGAGAAACAAATCAAATTCATTCTTTATTTTTAATTAAAATTAATTTCTAAAACCCATCCATCCCTTTTTTTTTAAAAAGAATATAATTTAATGCATAATTTTTAACGCAAATCATTTTACTAACCAAGATACATGAGAATATTAATATCTACAGACTATTATTAATATTAAAATCCCAGAAATTATTATTAGTGGGTAAAAAAAAAAAAAAGATTTAGAATGTTTTTATCGGCATTTTGGACTTTTTGCTTATTAGTTGAATTTAGTGCGATATTAAATTAACGATTACACCCGTAAATATGATTTTATTAAATTAAACAATAATTGTTTGTTCCCTAATTTATATAAGTCCTTCCACCCCACCCCGACCAATACTTTTTTCATTTTTTTTTTTTTATTAAACTTATTTGTATCTATTATTATTTTTAATTAAGCCTATTTTATTTAGTTTTATGTAAACAAAGGGAATAAATCACCTTCCTTTCAGTCTATAAATTAAAAGCACTCTAAATGTTTTGTGAAAGACAGATGTAATTTGAATTTTATGAAAGCAAATTACTTTCTGTATATTTCTTACTTATTTTTCTTAATAGTTTTTAAATTTTATTTTTGATATTATTTGAAATTGTTTTACTTTAATTCTCTTCTGTGCAAATGTCTTTAGCTGAGTTAATCTGCTTCTTGAAATATATATTCTTTCTTTCCATTTAGCTTTTTTTTTTTGTTCGTTTATTTAAAAACAGATTTTAGCTAAATTGATAATTAAAATTATGTTAATATATATGAAGATTTGTTATTAATAATATAAAGATGAACTAGTTATACTTACTTCTTTTCTTAACAAGGTTCTGTGGTTAGCATGGTTTAACCCCAATAATATTCTGAAAAATTCTTTTTATTTTAAAATTATCTAAAGGAACTTTTTCTAACATCGATTTCTTATAAATTTTTCTTTTAATTTTTGTTTTTGAAAACATGAATGTTTAACAAAATTAAATAATTACTCTTTCTTTAATTTTTCTTTTAATCACTGAATTGTCCAAAGATTAAGGTAAACATCACGTGACGTTTCCGTTTAGAAAAAAGTATATTTTGGAAATATATTGTCATTTACTTAGAAATAATGTTTTTTTTTAATACCATAATAATAACATAAAATAACATTAGTCTACAATTAACACTTTCAGTTAATATTAATGCCCTGTGTTTTAAAGCAATAGTAGAGGTTCTGCAGATGTATCCATGGATTGCGGCTCTAACATTACTTCTGTGTTCTAACTTTTTATGAACTCGTGAGTAATAAATCATTGTTCTGTGGGGTTTAGTGCAGTTGTAGAATGGCAGATTCTGGAGTTCAAACTATGAGTTATATTGATTGTGTTTCCAGCTCTATCATTTCAGTACTCAACTATTTAATATATCTTCATTTCCTAAACGGAAACGATTTACTGTAATGCCATAAAAAATATTTTAATTTCATAATGCAACTCCAAAGAATAAGATGCTAGAATTCCAATTTTAATGGCGTTCATTATCATTTACAGTTGATCTATTAGTTTTTGCTTGCAAGTTTTCAGTTTTTAGGCAAATAAAGATAACTAGGTAAAAAAAAAAGGGAAATATAAATCACATTTATTTGGCATTTCCACAAGGTTTGTGATCAACTTCAAGCTGATGATTTAATCAAATATATTCCCAGAATAAATTAATGTTAATGGGATATGATCTTGAAAATCTAAAAATATTACATTTACTAATAAATTTTCTATTGATTCACAAAATATTGTCTTGGAGCAAACAGGTTACTACATTCATGCATTGGAATTAGGAAATGGAGCCCATAAAAATCGAATTATTGATACCTTTACTATTAAGTAATAAAATAATTTAATAGAAAAAAATGAAGTAGATTATAAAGTGTAATTGTCATGAGAAGATTCAATTGAGCAATGCCCTAGATATAAGGCTAGGTATGTCTTCATTGAAGAAAATTGACTGTGTATATTTTAAAATGTTTCCATTTTAATACCAGTGGCTTTAAAAGGTTTCTTTTAAAAAAATTCATAAGATCAAAAGAATGTTTCAGCAACAAATGTGTAGGTTTGAGAATGTTAATGGATAATTGTGATCAGTCTAACAATGAATAAAATACAGGAAAAGGTCACTATAATGGACTTCAGTGATAAAGCTTCCAAAATTGAAAACGAAGTCTGAATAACCTAAAATATCACCGAAAATAAGAAAGGTACAGAAATTGCAATGTATCATAAATTGTATAAAAAACAGATAGTAAAAAGATTTAAGATATATTTGCTATAATAGCACATTTTTTCATTTCATGTTATTGTTACTTCAATCAAGTGACAAGTGATTTTGAAAAAACAATGGCATATTGATTGAAATATAGAAAAGACTTGGAAAAGTGTGTACACAGTTATACAGCACCTCATATATTAAATATTCAAGTATATCTGTGCAGGAAAATTAACTATTGCACATTAAGATTTTAAATTTAAATAGAACTGTCATATGGAGACACCGTAACTAAGGCTTGCTGGATAATTGAAAAACCTAAAAAATACTGCTATCCAATATCACCCAAAAGTATATTTTTTATTGACCACAATAAACCTCAATTGATCATCGCCAAATTGTAGAATCTTCTCCTAGGAGTATCTCATTATTTTCGTAATAAATATGCATCTGGGATTAAAAGTTACAATTGAATCAGAATATGAACAAATAAAGTAATTTAAAATTTTGCAAAAAAAAGTTTTAAATATAACTGCATTTATATTTATTAAGTATATTAAGTATAAAATTATATAATAAATGTTCTTAAAACTTCAATTCTTTAAGCATCCAAAAAGGCTTAAGTGATTGCACAGAGTGCATTTTGTACTCGGCCCAAGTCAAGTTTTAAGTATGCCTAAAAAAAGATAGGTATGAAAAAAAATGAACTTGGATTTGTGATACCGTATCCACATGTTTAATTTGACTAAATAACAATCCTATTAATTTATAATTAACTGTGTTTAAAAATTATTTCTAGGCTAGGAATAAGTGATGAATAATAATCATTAATGTATTTTATCTAAAGTGTAGCAATATAATAAATATAAGGAAATTCTCAAGGCATATTGGTTAGAACATTCAACAATTATGTTCATAATGATGTTCAAATCCGGATGAAACTTGAAAATTTTTATTTAGGTTTTAATTAAGTCTTAGGATTTTATCCAATTTGCTAGATTATAACAAATATAATAAACTTTCCAAATATTACTAGATAAATAGATATCAAGCTATTCTGCTAAAGAGGAAAAAATATATAAATTTTCACCAAACAATATTTAGTTTGTCTGTTAAATTATTGTCTCTTCTTCCTAGAAATCTGGATGCTCCTTTATCTTACAGTAGGTTATTTAGAGATTGATTTAGCTTTTATTTTATAATTAATATATAATAAGAAAAATTAGATTACAGTAAAATAGTTACAAATTGAACATTAAAAAAACTAAGTAATTTTTGTAGTTTTAAAGACACAATACTAATTGCTAAAATTCCATTTAAAAAATGACAAAACAAAAGTAGTGCTATGGCCATTAACCAACTTCAAATGATTCAGAAGGCATTTAATTCTTGCCAATATTTTTAGAAAAATCATAACAAAGATCTTCCAATATAATTTTTTTTTTAAAAAAAAAAAAAAATTGGAAATGTAGAGGAGTGATATCTGTTTTAACTTAAAACAGGCAAAACTCACTAGATATATTTGCCACACACAGCAAGCTAGAGTAATCAATGAATGTCAGAAAGCTTGTGCATAAAATCCCCATCTAGTGCCTACTCATCCAATATACCCAGACTAGTTTCTGGCTTATGGCTTTCGTCAGTGAGGAGCTTTGGCAACAGTTATACACAAGCATAAGAGGAGGTGGCCATGATGTGATGTTTATTGTTTTAACTTAAAGTGTGAATGTGATCAATAAAAAACCTCAAACTGCGTAGAAAGAATGTTTTTTTTCTTTTTTCGTCATGCATCGGTGGTCGAGAGGTCAGCGCGACTGCCTTGCACTTGCAGGCGGTTGCCCGGGTTGCGGGTTCGCGTCCCAGGCGATGCTATGACACTTTAAAAAAAAATAATAATAATAATAAAAGAATGTTTTTTTTCAAGTTGTTGTCGATTAACACCGCCTGATGTTGCTGATTTCCATGCAAAAGCACAGAAATATACTGCTCACGAGGCCTATAGAACAGTTCTGTTCATATTGGCCACTAAGCAGTGGGCGCTTTTAATTAGTGATATGGATGAATTAAAAAAATAAAACAATTGTGTATTTGATCAGATTAAGTCTTAATTTTTACCTGAAGCACAAATTATTCTCACTATGAGAGAATTGGATTTGCTTGAAAAATGTATAATACTTAGAAAAATGGAATCGAGAAAAAAGCTAGGCTGGATGAATTAATTTAATGAATAATAAACTCAAACATTTGTAGCTAATCTGGAAAAAATGAATGTATAACTTCCTCAAGAATCTACATCAATTTATCTATTTAACTTTTCATATTTGCTAATAAAGCAGAATTTAATTACAAAACTAAGTTGAATCTTTAAATAATTGGAATGATTTATTTCATAAAGAAAATTGATCCCCAGAAATGGCAGATTAAATATTAAGTTGAAATCTTTAGCTATTTATATTACTTTAAAATTTATTGAAAATATTAATTGAAAGTGTAAAAAAAAAAGTTTTACAAACAATAATCTTTTAAAATAATACATTTTTGAACGATATACTGCCGTAGGAAAAAAAATTAGCTTTTTTTTTAAAAAAAAAAAAACACAGACAGAAAATTACGTTTTGTTTTATTTACAAAAAAAAAAAAAAAAACCACTTTTAGAGTAAATAATTAAAAAAACAGATCGCTTTTTACAAAGTCATACTTTAAAATACATCGATTCATGAAATGGTGAAATAGAATGTAAAATTATTACGTTTGACCATATATTTAAATAGTTATGACTTTATAAATTATTCACCCCTGTACATTATAGGCCCTGAATGTTTTAAGTATTATGTTCATAAACGTTAGCAATGAGGCATTTAGAGGTTGCTGTTTTTTACCGTGTGTAACGTGGAGAAACAGCGCCACGTAGTAGGGCTAGAATCTTGGTAGTTTCTGATAGCAGACGACAGCGCCACGTAGTGGGGCTAGAATCTTGGTATAAAAAGGTGGGAGAATTTTTTTTTTTTTTTAGAGGGAACCCATTGGGGGGGGGAGAATTTGTGTTTTTGAGAAAAGACAACAAATATGGGGGGTTGTGTTTTTGAAAATCAGAGCCCCGGAGATGTCTTCTATGACAATCAGAGCCACCTAGGTTCTTGCTACCAGACGATGTAAACTGCCAGCTAGCTTGTGGACGGTTCCTGTGCGTACACATGGTGAACAGTGCCACCTAGCGGCAGGAGACAGCGTCGTCTGCTGTCGAGGCCCCTATCCTGTATGTTCTGTGTGAAAACCCAGAAACAGCGCCTCTAGCGGCCACATAGCAGGTCAGGTTAAAGTACCTATATATATATCATTGCATACTAAACTACGTATTACATACAAATCTTCTAAATAGTGTTATTCATTGATTTTTTTATCAAGAAATTTTATTGTGAGCTCAACTGTTCAATCACAAATTGCCCATTACTACAAGGTTCCGTATAGCATTGTAGATGTATGTTGGAGCTAGTTTTTCATTTCTGTTTCTGATGGCCTGAAGTTTTGCTGAAGTAATTTCATATGGTCAAGCAAGATGTGGCCATAAATGAGAATGTACCTAGTTGACTAATAGGCAAACAGTAGAAAGGTTATGATTCTTATGGATGGAAAGATCCCATTAAATATGCTAGAAATCAGTCTGGTGAGGATAGGCACTCTAGTTTTGTATATGATGTGATAAAGTCTCTGTCCCATTGGAGTAAGGTACAATGGCTCAGGATATATATCATTGTGTCATCATCCTGTTTCCATATAGGGTAGACTGAGTCCAAGCTTGAGAACTGTCTATGATGGACCAGGAAATGACATGTGGCAGAGCATTCAGGTTTATTTTAATCAAAAAATCTAAAAATTTCAGCTCTAGATGTCACTGTTTAAACTTTTTAATGATTGAATGATTGGGAAGGATTAGCAGTGATGGGATTGGGGTGGTTTCTTTATTAATTAAATTGTATGCATTCCAGTACTTAATTTTCTGGGAGTTAACCTGATTAGGTATAGAGATGAATTTTGCAATATTTAGTATTAAGGATGACAATCAATCCCTCACAGAAGGAGGAGGGGTGTCAGTAGGACAGATAGAAATGAAGCACGGAGCTTCCAATGAAATGGCAAGATAGATTAAGGATGGTGTTATGTGTATGCTGGAAACAGAAGGTTAATGTTAGTGACAGTTCAGATATAATTATAAATTTCAATGCTCTTGATAAGCTGAGTAAATTGATAAGAAAAAAAGAAAGATGGTTCAATGACCATGAAGGTCATAAGTTTGACTGCAGTAACAACATTTTGTATCTTCCAATCAACAATAAAAAATCATAGCTCAGTACTTTTTTGCCTTTTACAACGACTGAAAGATTTTATAAAATATGGATCACACCAGCATGTAATTAACCTAAGAAATCAGATAGGAGATGAGAAAGTAATGTTAAAAATAACTACTTTAGTCCCTTCTATGAACATCTCATGGCTTCATACTTATAAGATAATAAATAAGATACCCAGCCAACAATTTTAGACTATTTTAAGTAAAAATAGTTAAGATAATAATAATAATAAAAAATCTGTCAATGAATAATAGTTATACTATCTAAGGCTGAAGTTAAATATAAAAGCATCTATTTTATAGACAATTTCAACATCTTCACTTTCAACTATTATCAATCCTCTCTGCTGGATGCTTTTTCTGAGTTTAGTTTCACAGTCAGTAGCTTTTCTTATCCATATTTCTCAGCGAACTGTCTTGCCCATTCATCTCAAGTTTGCATCTCTTGTGATTCTGTTTACTTTTTCAGCTGTCTATCTATTATTCATCTCTGATAGCATATGTAGTCCAGTTCTCTTTAGGTTTTTTAATTATTTCAATGGTGATAATAATACTTGTTTGATGTTGTTTTTTTATCCTTTTATTTCATTTTCGATTCCTTCTTGTAATTTCCAACGTATATTATTTCATATTTAATTATTTGTTCTAAGGTCTTTGTATAGCAACTCTGTAAAACATTTCAAATTGTTTTAAAATTAAAATGACATGTCTGTTTTGGAAGATAGATATATGCGTGTGTATGCTTTATTTATTGTAATATTATATGCATTTATATTAGGAATTGGTAAATCATTTAACTATTAATGTTTTATTCTAAAGTCAGCTTAAAAAGTATTACTCCTATTATGCTTTTTTTTCTTATTGTAGATAATAAAAATAAACCTTTTTTTTTTTTAAAAAAAAAATTAAAATAGAAATAATTTTACCTTTGTAAAACAAAGTACATGTGTATTTCTATAAAGTATTCGGCTTTTAATTTAAGTGGGAGAAAGAGATTTATATAAATTAATGCTGTTAATTTTAAGATTACCATAGATAAATATTTGAAGAACAGTTCATTTAAAAAATTGATTTGTAACATTCAACGCTTCTTGCGTTCAGTTACGGATAAGATTATTTTATTATTGCCATAATATATAATTACTTTAAAGTCATTGTTTTTAAACAATAAAAAAGATGGAAATGAATAAGTAGACAAACGAATAAATTCAGAACCGGTCCTAAAAATTTTGATACCTTGTGCGAAAACATATTTTTCCCGCTTCTTCATAAGTTAACAAAAAGTATTCATAAATTAAACCACTAAACATCACATGATCACCATTCTACGCTTGCTCAAGCTCTTAAAACAGGCTTTTTTTTTTTTCGCGAGAAATAAAAGAAATAAAGAAAATAATGTAATACCAGTACAAATGTAAGCAGTATTTTTAGATATTTAAGTTCTTTGTTTCTGAATATCATTTTTTCCGATATTCGTTTGCATTAGTCTGCGCTTATTAAGTAATTGGTATACTCTTTAACAAACCATCTCCTTTTACTCGTTTGGTTTTATTGTTTCAATATTTGAAACAATGTTATAAAAGAGTAAACAAAATATTCATCAATAAATGTTTTTCAGTAATAATATTTTTAAAATGCCTTATACTAGTTCATATTGCAAACATCATTGCATAAAAAGTATGTTTGAAAATTACTTCAAACCACTTTTAATTTCTGGTCAAGATCAACAATGGAATCAAAAGTAGATACAAGTTAGAAGATAATTTCGTATCGTCATCTCATCTGAAATTAATGCTGTAATGAGATATTAAGACAAAATAGTATTACATTATTTTTAAAAATGTATAGAACAGCAAAAATTTAACTAGACATCGTGAAGTCTTGTTTCAATAGAGAAGAAATAAATGACTTTTTTTATAATTTACTTTTCATATAGTTTAAGCCAATTTTGTTGTCTTCCATAACTGGCCATTCTATGCACTTAAATTATAAGTACTCATACTTTTAATTAAAAGTACCTAACTAGAGTTCTCGAAATATTTTATATTAATAAATAAAAGCACAAAAATGAAGTCAGAATAATTATGGTTGTTTGATAAGGTTTTTATAATAAAATTATATTTGAACTAATAGAAAAATTATTCTCATTATTTAATAGGCAATGGTTAATTAATGTGGTTATTTTAATCCTAGGGGAGAAAAAAAAAGCCAAAATATAAAAAGTAGCTCTCTATTCTCAGCCATATCCTTATAATGAAAATAAACAATATTGCATCCCTTAAGGATGCCTTAAACAAATTAATTGATTAAGACTCAAATGAAGTCTGCCTTTTGCGAGACGAAATCCTTCTCAAATTTTACTATAAAATATTTTATTTAAAAAAAGAACTTGTCAAACATCTTATTCATGTTTTGTACTCAATCCAAAGAAGGTATACTTTTAGAATGGTATGTATGAATATATGTAACTGTTTCCACAAACAAATATTGCAAAAGCTAATTTTTGGAAAGTAGCATAAAAGTCTAATAAGTAGTAAATGATACGCTTATAAAATAATAAATATTCATTACTTAGAAGTCAATGAATAGATGTTATAAATATGAAGCTTTAATTAAGATAATTAGCAACAACAGAAAATGTTGATGGCAAAATATAGAATATTAAATAAAAATAATTGATGTTAGAAAATATATCATGTACAGGTGAACTTAAAAAGATAACTAATTGTAAAAGTTGAAAAAAAATAATTATAAAAAAATTGATATATATATACCAGTGCAACAGCTGCTGCATCAGCTTTTTCTCCTTCTCCTTTTTCTTCTTCTTCACCACCACCACTACATTCTATCTAAAAAAAATGTAACTAAACAAAAATAAAATCATTAATCTCTTTGATTGATATTCCCTACACTATGCTAAAGTACAATATCTGCTATTAAGACTAGAAGCCATTTTCAATTTTTAACAATAGAAACTTTAATTTAAATTATTCCCTGTCCAACTCTTCCCTCTCTTTTTTGAAAGAATCTAGTGAGAACTTCAATCATGTATATTTTCAACATTTTATTTTTGCAATTAAATTTTTATTCTATATCATATACTGATAATATTTACATTATTTATTTCAATTGTAAGCACAACAAGGAAAGACATTTTAAAAGTTCATATTTGAACTTTGCAAAATAGAAAAATAAAATATTAAAGTGAACACATAACTTTAACAATGACTTTTCTTACTGGCTCATATTATCCATTGTAAAAAAATATGGAACAAAATGTTTATTTGAACTCCATAGAATTTTAGTTGAGTCATTATAAAAGAATGAAAATATGTTTTAAAAGAAAAAATTATATTTACTTTTATTAAAATTTCATAAAATAATTATTTCCAGCATCTATGAAAACCTAGTAAAAATAACTTCCACTTTTATCGCAAATACTTTTTTTGAAACTTGTCTTAAAGACAAATATCAAGTAATTTTTTTTGGGTTTAATTTAACTCTCACATATATTGATCCGATTTTTCACATTTTTAGTAATTTGCCCTAGTAAGAATTATTTACAAGCTTTATATTGAAATATACATATTTTTTTATATACATTATAAAATGTTAGTTTGAAAAAATTTCATAAATGGTAAGGAAATTAAAAATTCAGCAACATAACATGAATTTAATTCCCCTTCTAACCAACCGCCTTGACAAACGTTTTTTTTTTTTTTTTTTGTAATCTGACATTTTTTTGGCTTCACCATTTTTATGATATTTAGAAAAGATAGTTTGAATGACCAAAAATGTGTTTATTTGTAAATTTATTACAATTCTAAATACTTTTTATACAATATTTATTACAAATCAAGAATGTAGAACATTATATTATCAGACAATGCAAATATAACCTAAAACTATTTACAAACTTGGTTTTCTATGTAATCAGTCTAATTATAAAGAGTATAAAAAATTTTAAACTTTTAACTGTTTCAGATTTCAGGCACCATATTGAATTTTTTAAAAAAACTGACCTGAGACACAATTTTCACAATAACTTCAGTTTTAATTATGTTAGAGCAAAAAAATTTACATTAATAGAAACTAAAAAAACTAAGGAAAACAATAAGTCTAAGACAAATAGTGATAACCATTTAAAAAATAAGAAAAAAAAGAAATTTCAACATCCGACATAATTATTACTTTATTGTTTGTTCATAATTTCTAATTCATCATTAACTAAGTTTAAATTACATTCTTCAGTGATAATTTCTTTGTATTCCTCACAAAATTATCTTTCAAACCATATGTAATATGTCTTACTTGAGATAATCCACAGCTTCAGAATCTCCAAAAGTATTCACATAAGAATTCTTTATTTTATCTTGTATCCCAAGAGTTACCAAAATTCAAAGGCATCTATAAGAAAAAGATTCATCCTAATAAAAGATACAAAACAAATCATTTCCAAAAGATATATATGCATTTATAAAAGATACAAAACAAATCATTTCCAAAAGATATATATGCATTTGTTATCATAGCAATTGGCTTCTTGTCTATCTAAAACTAGAAATTATAGGCTACTGTCTGTATTACTGATAAAATTAGTTTCATATCTTCATTTTATATTTTTTGTGTATATCAGTGATGTTTATATTTATGCACACCAGTGATGTTTATATTCTTTATGCACACCAGTGATGCTATCTTGTTATATTTATTGTATCACAAAGATATAATTTATTTGCATATAGTCCATTTGTTAGCTATAAATGAAAATAATGTGATGAAAGATATGGCAAAACTAGTGACTCCAAAGATGAGTATCAAGAAATAGGCAAGAATCAGAATTTGATTCTTTGCTTGCATATGCAATCTTTCTGTATATTTGATTATTAATTTTGTAAATCATTATTTGTTATACAACATGCAAGAGTAAACACAAACACACCATATAAACATAATAATAAATTATCAAACATTTTGAGAATCATTATTTTTATAAAATAAGTGTATATTAGAACACACAAAATTACTGTACATATGAATTCATATGAGCATAAATAAATATAGAATTTATATACGCATACACCAATTACAAACCCAATAAATCATTTTTCAAATAATAAGTTATTAAACCTTTTGAGAATCATTATTTTTATAAAATAAGTAATTATATTAGAACACAAAATTACTGTACATATGAATTCATATGAGCATAAATAAATATAGAATGTATACAGACACACATCACTAAATGCAAATTAATAAAAATTAAATGATTTAAAATAATTAAAAAAAAAATTGAAATATTATTCCAAAAATTAAAATAGTGTACTTACGAGCCTGAAATTCTGTGATTATGTTTAAACTCCATGGAAGGCCTTGTTTGTGAATCAGCGTATTTTTAATCCGATAAAAGCGTATTTTTAGACCGATAAAAGTTCATGGAAATTACAAAATTTATCAAAACTTAAATGCGCCAGTTACGAAAAAATTTAATAAAAAATCCAATTTTCATCAGATAAAGACAGCATTAGAAAGCTACATAAAAGATGTATAAAATGGCCATATTTCTGTTGATGTCATGTTTATAGTTTTTACATCATTAAAAAAAGAAAATATTTTGATCAATCAAATAAGATGAGCGGAAACAGTTAAAGCATAATTTGTTAGATATAAGAGAAATAAATAAATATTCATTCAGATTTTTAAAACAAAAACAAATAAAAATATTTCATTGATTTTAGAAAACAAAATTAATCTTTCTAGAAAGGATGTCATATGAAGCTTTTTGTTTTCATTACAAATTCATTTTTTTAATATTTTCAGAAATAAAATGTGAATATTTAGAACTTATTTCAGGAGTAAACAAAAATATCTATCAAATAAAGTCGAATGATAAGTGATAGTGGTTTAATCTTAAACTTAATGCTGAATATTTATAGCAACTGAGAACTAAGGCAATCAACAACTTGTGAGAGTTAAAATAAATATTTTACAAATATGTTGTTGTTGTATATGTAAATAAATTACTGAAAATTATAATTTTTCTTTTCAAAATACTAAAAGAAGAAACACATTTGGAATATGCTTTGAGACAAAATAATCTACCATTCTGATGCTGCTAGTCTAATCTAGTATTGTTAGTTTGTTTCATATTCAAATTTTGTATGATATCTGTATCTTCAGATTCTTTTTTAAACTAATAATTTTAATTAGTGGTATTAACATTATAGATAACTACAAATAGCAAAGAAAACCAAACCAATAGCAGTGCCATTATAATACCCAAAACATCTCAAAATCAGCAATTTTGTAGTGATTGTTAGAGAATGTTTTAAGAAATGAAACTGCATTAGAGTTAGTGAGAATGCTACAAGATGGAAAAATGGCTGCTAATTATATTAAAATGATAAACCCTCATAAAGTTTACTAAATTTATGAATTTTGATATTTCATATGAGGTATATTAGGCTATCAAATTAATAGTTGTATTATATTTTGTTTTCAGATTTTTTTTCTTTATTGTATTGTTGAAACGAATAAAGTTCTATTTTCCATTTTCAGTCATTAATTCTTACATGTTTTTGTTCTAGACATGTTTTTGTTCTAGACATGAATTCAATAAATAAAGTTAGTCTTAAAAATAAAATATTAAAATAACTAATAAACAGAAATAAATTGGCAGTAACAAAACTTTTTGTTTTAGCCTACAAATTATAAAAATATTTAGAAATGAATAATGATTTACAAAATTTAATATTTTTATACATATCTTACTAAAATATTACTTCATATAATTAAAACTCTCTTTATAGAATTAAAAATGAACTTATAAAAAAAAAAAGAATGAAATATTTCATTAATCACTTTGACAGTTTTTGATAATAAATGTTTTTATTTTTTTCAATATATGATGTCAATAAAGTTTTACTTAATAAATTAATTTGCAGGAAATGAATTGAAAAGTAAATATTATAAAAAATAAATAATAAAAAGATAAATCCATTTTATATAATCTTATTATATAAATTAATACACTATACAAGCTTAAACCTATATATATATATGTAATTATGCGGGATTCGAACTCAGACTTTCACATGACCCTCAACTTTCCTTGCCATCTCATATTGCTGACCCATCTGATCACACACATATTGAAAAGATACATAATCACCAATATACATATTTTGCGCTAAACAAGCACTCATCAATTGGTCCAGATTACCATCTCCACACATATATACAATCAGTGCTCAGCTTTATATTAAGATAGACAATCTTCATACTTTAATGGACAGGCTTCAAACTACTCCAACTCACAACTTTTCAGCCATCCATTTCATTGAAAATCTGGTGACGGAACGTTATGTAGTTTTCACATAATAAATAAAAGATATTGCAGTGTAAACATGCTATAATCTTTTTAATGCAACTCAATATGACTAGGTTCTGCCTTTTTAATTTTTATTGGTTAATGATACTTTGAAAAAATATTTTTATCAGCATTAGTTGAAACATTTAGATATTATAGGTAAAACTAATAATTCATAAAAGATCATTTTAACTCATTTAAAGTCCAAATGTTATCACTCTTATTTGAATGTCCCTAGTGACAATTTCAATCATAATTACTCTTTTTGTATTGCATTGTAATATTGCATGTTCATAAAAATTATTGAATGAAAGATTTATTTGTTGTATTTATATATTGGAGTTTTTCCATCATCTAATATTAACTATTGAACGTCTTTAGAGAAATTTAACTTTATTTAAATATTTCAATTACATTCATCCTGTTAGTAATAACACACAGGTTAGTATATACACAACATTTCAAGAGGTATTTATGATTCCCCTCTCTTCTTCAAGCATTGCTAGCCTGACCAGTGATAGTACTAGAATGGGAATTGAACCTGGACTCTTGGAATTTTGAATATTGAACATTCTAACCAATGGAATGATGGCTCAGTTGGTTAGAGCATTACCTTAAAATTCAATATGATTGCTCAGTTGATAAATGCAACATTCAAGAATCTAAGGAGTTCATGTTCGATTCGCATGCTAGTTCTGTCACTGATCAGGCTAACAATACGTGAAGAAGAGAGGAGAATAATACCTCCCAAAACATTGTGTATATACTAACCTGTGTGCTATTACTAACAGGTGAATGTAATCAGAATATTTTTTAAAAAAGTTAAATTTTTCTAAAGACATGCAATACTTAATATTAAATGACTTGACAAAGTTCAATATATAAATACAAGTAAAATACCATCATCACAAACATTTAGCAAAAGATTTATTTGAATTCCATTCTTAAAATAGAACAAATTTTAGGTTGAGACATTGTAAAAGATTGGTCTTTTAATTCAAGATTAAACTTATTTTTATTAAAATTGCACAAAAATTTTTTTCACTCCTATTTATGAAAGCAATTCTGGTTAGCAAGTAAAAACAGCTTCAATTTTATTGTATTTACACTTTTATGATTTGTCTACTTAAAAACAAGTACTTTCAAATGAAACCTAATTATAATCACATAGCTTTTTGATTTAAAATAAATATTTTACAAATATGTTGCATAAGTAAGCTTAAATATATAAATAAATTACTGAAAATTACAATTGGGGAAATACTAAAATAATAAAACACTCATGTTATTAGTTTCTTTGTACTGTATTATGATATAACCAGTCAGAGGATTAGCAGCTTGCTCTAAAATTCAAATTTATGTGATATTTGTATGAAGTCGGTACAATGCTGACATCTTAAGATTTTTTTAATTTAATCATTTTAATTTTGATTTCTGCACATAAAATTGCATATCAGCAAATTAATACCATGTTCCCCCAAAATAAAACAAAGTCTTATATTAATTTTTGCTCCAAAAGACATTATAGGGCTTATTTTCAGGAGATGTCTTGTTTTTTCATGTACAAAAATCTATGTTTATTCCAGTACAAAAGTGTACATTTATTCAAGAATTTCTCTTTACAAAAAGTTGTAAGGTTTTTTGTCCCAAGACCCCTCCACAATTACTTTCATGTACTTACTGGAATAGCTCTTCCTTTTTTCATTCATTTATCTGTGATCAAAATATTATTATGTTTACATTTATCATTAAATCAAGTGCTAGTTGATGACTTATTAACAGAAGTGGTAACAAAAATGATCACAGTTAAGAATTACATAAAAGCAACAAGAAAGTGCAGGCACAAAAATTCAGAAAATATTTCTGTATTTCACACATATACATTAAGTATGTCCATTATGATGACATTAAATTACAAAAATTTATATATAACACAGCCACATTCGTTCGTTATCAAATGTGCAACACTGTAATAGCTCATCTTGAGAATTCTTTGTAAAATTTTTCGTTAGAAGAAAATTTGATAATTTAGCTCAAACTAAACTTTGATTATTAAAATCACTTCCGTTATTTAAAGTTTTTTAAGAGGAAAAAAATGTTTTAAAAATCATTTTTATTTTATCTTGAATATTAATATCAATAATATTGTTTATTTATACATTCATTACTTTATAATTCAATAAGTTCATTGTGTGTTTTAATGGGCAAACAAAGCCATTTATCTGGATGATCATCTTAACTAGGGCTTATATTATTAGCCTTGTGAAAAATTATACTAGGGCTTATTTTCTAGTTAGGTCTTATTTTGGGGGAAAACATGGTGTTAAAGATATCCACAAAATAGTGACAAGTGGCCAAAGTGATAGTAGTGTCAAAATAATACCCCAAATTAGCAACTTTAGCTATTGCAGCAAGGATTAATTTTCAACAATAGTGATCATGTGTTTAAGTAAAGAAGAGTCTTTCTTTTTAAAGTAATCATTGTGCTTGCATGAATTCCTTTTTGTTTGAAAATTATATGTTTACTTTATTCTATATGTTTATTTAATTTTGCTTTTGTAAAATTGAATTTAAAAAATGTGCTTGATAGCAATATAATGCTTATAATAATACTTTATTTGGATATATTTGTATTTTTAAAAGTCCAAGGAAAGAAAGTGTAACAATACCATACAAAGTTGTCATTGGTAAAAAAAAAAAAAAAAAAAACTCATTAATACTGTAATTTATTTTTTGAAATTTTTGTTTTAAATTATAATTTGAATTTTAAAAAATTTAAATATAGTTTTGTTGTTTTATGTATATTTTTATAAAAATTTATTTTAATGATAAAAATGAAATTTAAACTACAATATAGCTGCTACAAGTGGCATATTGTTTCTATCAAAATTTAAATCTTTTAATTTTATATTTTTAAATTGAACAGATGTCCATCTCACTATCTTTCTAAGTATGTCTATTTTACAAAAGTCAAATTAGTTTGAATGTAGCTCTCATAATATAAATGTTATGCCCCCTTTTCAGATTTAGAAGCATCTCATACAGCTTGCAGTCTAAATGGCTAATTTTTTTTCACCTTTTTCAAATGACAGCTTTTTTCTACTTTTTAAAACAAATACATCTGGGTCTCTTTTTACGCAGATTTATTTAACGCAATTTTGAAGTTACGCGATTCATATTTCTTTGGAAGTTGAACTCCGATAATGCGCTATTATTTGAAATAATAAATTTCGCGCACTTACATCATATTGAAAGTAATAGCACATTATTGGAATTCGACTTTCATCTTAGTAATTTCAATATTTTCAGTGCTTTATAATAGTAAGATTTTATGCAATAATGAAATTAAAATCATGATTTCCACATTTTATGTATACACACATTAAATTTTACAAGATTATAATGTAAATTTGTTCAAACAATTGTGCATGTTAATTTTGCATTTTAAATCACATTCTGTTTTTGGTTTTTAAAAAAGAACGTAATCAATTATTAATCATTTAGTGTCCGCAAGTTTATTTTTAAAAGATGAGTAATAGCAGTCGGCACAATTAAATTTGACAATTAAAAATTAAAATCTGATTTTTAATTGTAATTAACAATTTAAAAATTACTTAAGGTGACCTGAAATTAAAGTGATGTGAAACTAAATTGAAAATTAAAAAATTAAAGACAAAAATAAAAGTTTAGATACAGAAGAAAATGTAGAAAAAGATAATGAAACAGAAATGGAACCTGCTCCTTTCACTGCAAAAATGATTCGAGAAGGTCTTCAAGTTTCTAATCAGTTGGCAAATTATTTTCTTATTAATGACACTAATCATGAACGTGCTCTTAAATTCCGAGAGCTAAATGGTTGTATATCTTGATATCGCGTTCATAAACAATTAATAAAATCATCATCTCAAAGATTAATTACTAATTACATTGTCTCCAGAAAACCATTAACACAACATGAGAGTGAAGTTGGCGCTAGTTGTATTTCCTCTTGTGTAGAATCTGATTTTTTACCAGTTTGCAAATGAACCTGTTTATCGGCAAATAGCGATAATAATTAAAACATGTATAAAAAATGTACGCATAAAAATACATATTGTTTTGAATAAAATTAAATATTATAGTTAAAAAATAGTTTAAAAAGTTTGACTTGTATCAATTTTTTTCAAATTTGAAAATTTTTATTAGTCATATTTTATTTCCTTATTTTTTTTGCATGAATTTTAAAGTAATTTTATGTTGGTGCTTGGCTTTTATGCAACTTGAAAAATCACAGTCCGTATCCCCCCTTTTTCAAGGTAAGTTACGTCTATTTTTGCGCAATTTTGTTTGCATGTATTTTCTGAGGAACCTATCTATCACGTAAAATGAGACCCAAGTGTATTATAACACTTATTGTAACTAATGGCGACAATAATAAAAAGTGACTTTATTTTATTATAATAATTGATTGCAAGAAAGCAATCAAATACTGTTAAACAAAAGTAATATTGTCTTCATTTTTGCGATTTTATGACTATAGTTTTTACATTTTTTTGTACAAACATTTTAATATATATTGTAAATAATGCTTATAACAAAAAAAATCAAATCTGAAATCATATTTATTTATATTCTTAGGAATGGTATGAAATATTGCTCACAGGGTAGACATGTGTTGTAACTATTGCAAAATAAATAAATTTTATTTCATTCCAAATTTATTTGTGTTGCCAAGAATTGTTCTGATTATGTATTTCAGTTTATTACTTTTTTATCTATATGTGTAAGGTAAAAATATTTTTAAGAAAGTTTTTATTTTTAAACTTATATTTGTAACATATTTTTTAAAATGTAAAAATATGATGAAGAATAAATATTTATTCATTAAAATTAAAGGCACAAAATGTCAGTCAATTGGCCACTAAAAGACTATTTAAAAATGAATAATGAGAAGATTAATTTAACATATAAAAATTGAATAATAGCATTAAATTTTTGTGACACACTTGAGCTCATGCCTGAAAAAAATTGGCACATTAATTGTAAATTTTTGGCCACTCCTGATGTATATATTGGGATTACAATTCTATTTAAGAAAAGAGATTTTATGTTCAAAGTGGAATAATTCTGGAGAATAATTACACAAATACATCAAGTTTTTACCCCAGTAGTATGCACCAATACCAACTTTTTATCACTTATATGTTGTTCTCCTCTAATTCACTGCATCCATGGTATTTGGGTCCAAGCATTCACACAGTTATTTAGGATAATTTATATATTTAATAAATAATAGTTGTTTAAAATAAAACAAATGTAAATTTAAAAATATATTCTTTTGCATATTAAGTTTATATAGGAGTTTGAACTCAGACTTTCACATAATCCTCAACTATTCATGATATCTCATACTGCTGGCACACTTGATCGCACACATGTCGAAAAGATAAATAATCACTAATATACATATTTCATGTGGCATGGAGTGGATTGAAGCCTGTCCATTAAAGTATTGATTGTATATATGGGTGGAGATGATAATTTGGACTGACTGATGAGTGCTGGTTTAGCATGAAATACATGTATTGGTGATTATGTGTCTTTTTGATATGTGTGTGATCAAGTGTGTCAGCAGTATGAGATAGCAAGGATAGTTGAGGGTCAGGTGAAAGTCTAAGTTCAAACTCTTATATATTACATATTGGAGTACAGGTATAAAAAAGCCTGTACTGTAGAAAAAAGTCATATATATTAAGTTTATTTAATATATCTATCGTTTAATTAAAATTAAAAATTATGTACATTAAGACATTAATAAAAATAAATCTCATAAAAATACTAAAAGACAATAAAAGTAATAAGAAAAAAAAGAGAATACATTCATATACATAGTAAGCTCTAGGTGTAATACATATGTGGTTCTATTTACCGATCTTATGACTTCCTTTTTCTTTCAACCAAATCAAATATAAAATTATAATTTTAGTTAACTTCACACTATGACTGCTGTATTAAACTAAATATTTAATGAATTACAGTGAGTGTTATGCAATACTTTCATTGAAAGTGCATCTATATGATTGATGGAGGTCCACTCAATACACATTGAATGTGTGAGATTAATACATTGGCTGACAGAGAAATGATTCATAAACTCATTTATATAACTGGATGCATATGAGAAATTTATGAATTCAAATTTACAAGGTCCTAATTTATTAGTTTCATCCTGAAGATTTGTAATAATGGTATTTTAATTGTATTTATATATTGGACTATTTCCATCATCTAATATTAAATATTGAATGTTTTTAGAAAAATTAAAATTTATTTAAAATCTTCCAATTACATTCAACTGTTTAGTTAGCACACAAATTAGTATATACACAACATTTTGAGAAATGTTATTCTCCTCTCATCTTCAGGTGTTGCTGATCTGACCAGTGACAGTACTAGCTTGGGAATCAAAGTTGAGCTCTTACATTCTTGAATGTTGAATTTTAACATAATGCTCTAACCAGCTGAGCCATCCTGTCAAAAGCAACAGTCAGTAGAAATTTCATATACTTATCTATGAGATTTCTCCTGGTTTCTCCACTTTTTCCTAAGAGCAAAGTTGATTAATGGTTAATATACATTATGTATAGTTACATTAGGTTGATTTTTAGGTTATTCACCAATTTCATGTGAGTAGTTAGTTTCTAATATTTTTGTATTTTTGAATGAACATCTGTTCATTGGTACAAATATGGTCTTCTACCTTAGAAACATCTGTTTTCTGTCTTCTAATCATCAGTTTGTGGTTTCACAATCACTTTTTAATGGAGGCAATTGGTTTCACCAATATACATTCTTCCACATTCACATGGTATTTCATAACTGCAGATATTGTTTTTCAGCATTTCAAGTTTAGGCAGATTTTAGAATTACTTGTAGTGTGGTTATGGCTCTGGAAAGCTGTTCTTATGTTATATTGATTGCAAATTTTCCTTAATTTGTCTGCTATTTTTGAGATATATTGATATACTACAGTAACCAATAATTATTTTTTCTGTTGTCTATTTAAAGTTTTCTTAATAACAGTTGATAGATAACTATAAGACTTTGTCTATACAAATCTTTTCTTTTTTCAAACTGCTAGCTTCTGAACAAACTTCGAGTTTGCAACTAAAACTTATAATTCACTCCCAGAGAGCTCAGAAAATTATTCAGAGAACAAGTTAATCTCTGTTAAGAGAAAGAATAAATGCTCAAAGGTTTTCCAAATATCAAATCTTGCATTCCATTAAGAATGTAGAATGTTTTTAAAAAAATAAACTTTCTGTTGAAGGCTTTGTAAGAGTTTCTCAAACACTAAGAAATCATATTCATTATTACATGGAAAAGTAAAAGAATACCCCTCCCCCCCCAAAAAAAAATACTTGTAAACCTTTTACATGTGCATATCAAAAATCGTATTATACCAAGTAGTGTTCCAACTTCATCTCTTAAAAATATCAATTCTAAACATCTAACAGATGCTGAAATTTTTGTACTTGAAAAAGAGTTAAACTTTGCCATCACACTATCTAATATCCCTTTAAGTAGATATAATGGCAACCATGGAAGAAGTCACTCAAAAATTGCCTTTAGAAGTAGCAGCAGAATTATTCTGGAAAATAAAAAGAACACTTAAGAAGCATCAAAAATTGGAAGTGAAACATATCTTATGATGAGAGAAAAGCAATTAAATCTCTTGAAGTAGATAAATCTATAACCCTTCTCCCTGGTGACAAAGATAATGCAACAGTTATAATGGATACAATTGATTATGACAACAAAATGCAAGAACTCCTCATAGCAGGCAATTATAGAAAAATGGAAAAACATCTGATACCGAGTACACAAAGTTACAAGCATTACTCAGAAAACATGTTCAGCAATTCAAAAAAAAGTAAATTGACATCATATTTCAGCAAAATTTCTCACCTTTACAGTATACTTAAGATCCATAAGGATTATGTTCCATTAAGACCTCTTGTTAGTTCTAGAAATTTAGTCCTTTGTCAGGGATTCTAGACACTTGTAGAATTAATCAAGAACATAAAAATTGAAAGAATTGTCATACTAGTAAGGTTGATGTGGAAAGTTTATTTGCAAATGTACCATGTGAAGAAGAATTATCTATTGTAAGAAGATTAATAATGACAATAGTTTACAAACCAGAACAACTCTTCCTATCGATAGTGTAATGGAACTTTTAACATTCTGCATAATAACAATCTACTTTCAATACAACACAAATCAAGGGGTTCAATATTGTCAAAAGAACTTGAAACCACAACCATAAAGACTACTTTATATCCACCTAAAGTTTGACTTTGCTAATGTTGATCATACATTTGTTGTATGGATACATGGTGGAACACTACTGCAAATTTTCTGGAAACACATCAACATATCCCCTTCAATTAAATTTACAATACAGTCAGAACAAAAACAAAAATTGGCATTATTATCCAATCATACCAGACACACAAAACATGGAACCATGCTATCACTACAGAACAGAGCAAAAGAAATTTGTTTAGAAACCAGCAATTTGAAAAAAAAATCTATATAGAACAACCTCTTATGAAAAATGGTTATCCATCAGCTGTTATTAAGAAGACCTTAAATAGACAACAAAAAGAACCACTACAATAAAAATAATTGCAAAGCAGTCTATTATGGATAATCACAAATGAGTATCGGCACCAGACTGGCATAACATCAATATACATATTCTCACACACACAAAAAAGATCCCAATGTAAAGTCATTGTTTCTTAAGCATCAATTGAATTCTGTCCATGATTTCGAACCATGGAACATTGAATAGTTTATGCTGAGTGCAATGAAAAGAAAAGAAAATTGAAAGTAGCCTGGTTTATCACTAATAACACCCATGCAATAAAGAAAAAAGGCTCATGCATAATCTTGCCTTGGAAGTGGTATATGTAAATAATGTATTTGCATATCAACCAGTAAATTATGTATTTACATATTAACCTGCAAATATCAAGATCATGTTTTTCTTCAATATTAACACCAGTTGAGTTGATAAGTTGAAGTGCTATGATCATAAATTCCCCTGGGTGTGAAAGCAATGTTCAGCAAATCATTTATTTAATTATCTAATAAAATGTAATCTGTATTAACATGTTAATGTTATTCATAGAATTATTGGTACTGTTGTGTATCGATACATACCAAAAATAGCAGACAAATTAAGAAAATTTTGCAATCAGTATAACATTGGAACAGCTTGCTAGAGCCATACTACACTATGAGGAATTCTAATGTCTACAAAGCATAAACTTGAAATACTGAAAAAGAAAAACTGCATCTAAGAAATGCCATGTGAATGTGGAAGAATGTATATTTGTGATACCAATGGCCTCATTAAAAATCCATTACAAGAGCACAAACTAATGATTAGAAGAAGGAAAACAGATGCGTCTAAAGTATCAGACCATATATGTACCAATGAACATATGTTCAATTGGGAAAATACAAAAATAATTGGATAGCGAGAAAAAGATACAAAGAAAAAAATTCAAAGAAGCTGCTCACATGATAATGATGAATAAGCCCATAAGTCAACCAAGTTTGGCTATACATAATGTGTGGAAACCACTAATTAACTTTGCTCTTAGGAAAAACTGGCAAAACCAGGAGGAACCTCAGAGATAAGTACATAAAATTTCTACTGACTGTTGCCTTTGACAGGATGGCTCTTACCTTAAAATTCAATATTCAAGAATCACAAATCCAGTTTTGATTTCCATGTTAATATTGTCACTGGTCAGATCAGCAACACATGGAGATGAGAGAATAACACCTCTCAAAATGTTGTGCATATACTAACTTGTGTGCCAAAAAATAAAAGTTGAATGTAATTGGAAGATTTAAATAAAGTTTAATTTTTCTAAAGACATTCAATACTTAATATTAAATACTCTTATTTAATATTTTTTCCAAACCATAAGTGAAGAAAATGTGAATATATGAAAGGAAATTATTTATCCAAATTTTTAAAATAGTGCATATATGTAAATATATAATAAGAAATTATTTCTATATACTCACATGTAACATATGAAATTAATTTAGTGCCATATATTTTAATAACTTCTATTATTTGGACAAAATTGTGATAGAATTATTTAAGTTTTTATAATCTTTAAACTTTATTGTTTTAATATGAATTAGGATTTATTTAAATAACATTTTATTAATCTTAAATACAATAAAAATAAATAAATTCATTAAAGTAAATATATTTATATAAGCATACATTTTTATAATAGAATAGAGAGGGAAATAGTTAAATAAATATTTGGAAATGAAGAAACCTAATTAATGCATGTTTTGTTTTTTAATCTTTTTTGAGCACTGTGATATTTATCATCATGGATGGCACTAATATTCCTTTTTTAATTCACTCTCATGTGGCTATTCATTTGACAGTTTTCCATTCATCAGATTGCAAGAACAAGCTAAAATTAATACTGATTTATTAATTTTTAAAAAATTCTCAAGATATCAGAATTAAACAAATCAATTTATTATAAATGAGTTAACATTATACTCATAACACATCTGACTAGTATTTTCAATTTATTGTTAGATTTTAAAAATGAAAACATTTTTTGTAGGTTGTTTACTTATTTATAATCATTTTTGCAGAATGTTTGTGTAATATATTGTTTTAGAAGAATAATGTGATTAGATTCAAATTTTATTTTAAAATATTTGCTATTAAAAGAGAAATCATCAATATGTAACTATTTGTGATACTTTTTAATTGTATTCAGTTTTTGTTAAATTTCTAAAATTGAAACATATTTTCCATAATTTGATTCCTTATTTATGATTATTTTTGCAATATGCTTGTATAATATTTTTTTTAGAATATTATTATTAGATTCAGATTTTATTTGAAAATATTTACTTTTACAATAAGATTGACTAGTCGAAGACTTCAATACCAAAAAAGACTACATTCCTGTTGTCCATAGCTTTGTTTTTATTTCTTAATAATTATTAATAAAATTTTAAATAGAATTTCATTAACTTTACGTAATCTAAACAATAATTCATTCAGATTTTAGAAAGTGAGTTAAAACAAATTTGATTTTTTTAATTTATTGTTTTTGTCAGTAGTGCAATAACTATCCAATAAGAAAAAAGGCATTGTTCTGATTGTTACTAGTTTTATTGCCCCCACCCCCTACATTTTCAAAGCTGAAATATTTTTTAAGAATAATTTTCATTTGTAAACTGAGTTGGTGAGCTTAATTGGTCTACTTGTGTGTTAACAGTAGACCAGGTATCCGGGTTTACCTCTTGCCCAGAATAATACTATCTTTTATTTATTTATAATCATGTAATTCGTTTTTATGTTTGTAATTCTAGCTTTCCTTTTAATTTACCATGTATACATAATTGTCACCTAAACATTGTACTTGTTTAATAAATATTTTGGAAAAAAAAAATCACTTGCTATAATATGTACTGTGTTTTCCCAAAAATAAAACCTAACAGCAAATAAGCTCTAGCATGATTTTTCAGGATGCTTTTAATATAAGCCCTAGTTAAAGTTGTCAGCCAGATAGATGAATTTTGTTTACCTGTTGAAGCACACTGTGGACATATTGAATTATAATAAAGGTATAAATAAACAACATCATTATCATTAATGTTTTTAATAAATGGTAATATAAATTATATGGTATTTGTGTATTTTCCCATCAACTATTTTCAACAAAAGTAATTCTACTTATATAGAGAAACAATTTATCTATTGCAAAGCAGGATATCAGATAATTAATAATTTCATTTATGTATTTTGGGTAATTATTTTATATTTAATACTTAGATTTAGAATACTTGATTGGGTTTTAGAGTTTCATCATGGGAGCCTTTAAATATTCAAAATAAAAGAAAAATTAGCTTGATTTTTTAAATATTTTTTTCATCTAAAAGACTTTAAATAATGGAAGTGATTCTAATAATCAAAATTTAGCTGAAGTTAAATTATCAATCTTAACTATAATCATTTCTGTTGTCACTCCTGCCTCACAAGTCTTCAATTAACACTTGGTTTAATGGTATATTTAAACAGACTAATATTTTGATTCCTAGATAAGATGAATGCAAAAAGAAAAAGCTATTCCAATGATTACAAGAAAGGATTTGTGAAGGACTCACAGAGTAAGAATCTTTCAGCTTTCTGTAAAGAGAAGTACATGAATAAATATACTTTTATACTTGGAATAAATATAGATTTTTGTTCATGAAAAAATAAGACATTCCCTGAAAATAAACCCTACAGTGTCTTTTGGAGCAAAAATTAATATAAGACCCAGTCTTATTATTGGGGAAACATGGTAACAAATGAAAAAAAAAAATTTTTTTAAAGAACTGGGGGGAAGAAATACTTATCTCTAAATCAGTTGTCATGAAGTAGCAATATTTCAAAGTTTTTAAAAATAGATTTTTTACATAAAACAAAAAAAAGGGGGAGGGGATCAAATTTCAGTTTTTTTAAATATATATATAAATGTTCAACATAATTTCTTTATCTTCCTTATTTTACGAACTATTTCATTTACATATCCAACTGTACAGTATATTATACTACATCTGCATCTATGTTTTATTATTTCTTATGGTTATTTTCATGGTTTATTCTTATAAATATATACTGTTTTATATTTATAAGCATGTTCACAAAAATCCATTATTTAAAAAATGACCATTAAAGATGGTCAGAACATAAATAGTGAAGTAGAATAATATATATATTGACATGGACAAAAAATAATTTATAAAATAAAACCAAGATTTTATAAAATAAAAAAAATATGAGAATTTAATGATTGGACTTAGTGGGTCATTTTGGAAAGAAAAAGGAGATATTTATCAAAGTACTTATTTTACTATTATCATCATCATCATCATTATTATTATTTATTTATTTACATTATTATTTAAATTATCAGCAGATGCTGTCAAGATATAGACAATTTATAATGAAAGAAGGGGATAAGAAATATATTCAAATATTTATAATCTGAATAATTGCTAATGCAAAAAAGCTTGAAAATCAAGGATATGAATAGATATAATATATATTCAGTTATATTTTGTAAAAATATTTATATTTACATTAGTTTAAGTTTGTACACTCCAGAAAAAGTAGAAAATATATTAGACAAATTTATTTAGATCGCTAAGTGATAAGCAGTAAATTTAATTAAATAATTTGTGTTAATTGTGATAAGAACATTGTGATCAATAAATTAAACAGGCAAAACTCCTCATACAGTAGTGCCACTCAGTTCAAGCCAGAGTAATCAATGGATGCCAGAAGGCTTGTGCATAAAATCCCTATCTAGTGCTTACTCATCCAATATCCCCAGACTAGTTCTGGCTTATGGCCTTCGTCAGTGAGGAGCCTTGGATCTGAGAGCCCTGCACCTAGACCTTAGGATCTAATGCAACCCTTCAGCAGCCACCTTGCTCTCAGATCCAAAGGTCCTCACTGACGCAGGCCATAAGCCAGAAACTAGTCTGGGAATATTGGATGAGTAAGCCCTAGATAGGGATTTTATGTACAAGCCTTCTGACATTCATTGATTACTCTGGCTTGAGTGGCACTACTGTATGGGGAGTTTTGCCTGTTCAATAACAGTTATGAGCAAGCATAAGAAACAGTGATCATGTGATGTTTAGTGATTTAACACCAATTCTGCCTAATAGGATAGTGGTGGATATGGTTGTTAAAGAGCCAAAGGCACCAAAATATATGAGTGCTGAACTCAGTTCAGACCTATATGACTATATAAGCTAATGAGCTTGTATTGAAAGTATTATTGTGTTTTCAATTTCATTCTCATAGTTTTGTAGTTAAGTAGCGATAAAAGGTGGCTGCTGGAGGGTTGCGTTAGATCCTAAGATCTAAGTGCAGTGCTCTCAGATCTAAGGCTCCTCACTGACAAAGGCCATAAGCCAGAAACTAGTCTGGGCATATTGAATGAGTAGGCACTAGATGTCTTCTGCCATCCATTGATTACTCTGGCTTGCACTGAGTGGCACTATTGTATGGGGAGTTTTGCCTGTTTAATAACAGTTATGAGCAAGCATAAGAAACAGTGATCATGTGATGTTTAGTGATTGATAAATTCCAAGAAATATTTGCTGATTACAAATATTTCTTGATAAGAGACTAATTAATTAATGGAATAGACTATAAATTACCTTATATGGAAATGAATTTCTAAGACATCAATTAATTAGTTATAAACCTAAAACATTACTGTATATGGAAGAAAGTAATTAAATGTGTAATTAAAAACTATAAATAGAGTAAGCAATAAAGTACAAGGTTCTTTCTCTCAGTTCATTTTTCCAATTCGTTGGTGAGAGATGTGACAGTAGTTTCAGTGAGTGTGCAGTGCTCAGTGAAAATGTGTTCATGGGCAGCAGCTGAACTGACACAAAGAATGGAAAACAAGCTGGAGGAAACCATCTGGATAGCAGCTAGATATGAAGAGTTGATTTTTCAGTGAGTTTATCAAGTAGACTGTTGCTGAAAGACAGAAGTGATTGCAACTAAAAAAAGCTCATAGTGATGGTCACAGTGCTCTATGATGAAGCCAGCTGTGTTTGCATGCAGCTGGACTGGATTGGGGCCAAAGTGTTTGGGAAACTGAGTCCAATGGAAACTGTCTTGAAAGCAGCCTGTCTTAAAGTTCATCGGGGGAAAAGAACCAAAGAGAACTATATATATATATATAGATCATGTTATGTGTGTAGCAATACCTCATTGGAAAAAGTTAACCAAAGTGAACTATACATGTGTATAGTATATTATGTGTTTAGCAATACCTCACCAGGGAAAGTTAACCATAGGGAAGACTGATCACTATTCTCGTTATGTATTATTTTGTTTGTTGGTATTTGAAATGCTTGCATTTCGAATACACAGCATGCTAAAAGTGTACATATAATATGATGTAACTGTAGCACATCTTTGTGCCATACTTACAATAAGTTTAAATCTAACCAAGAAAAATTTGAATATTTTTAGGATTCTGATTAGTTCTTAGATTTTTTTTCCTTTCTGATAACTATCTTATAGACAATTTCATTAATCATTGATTATTAATAAATCATAAAATGGTTTTAAGCTTTGTCAACTAGAGAATAAAACAAGAATGGAAAATAATCAAACCTTACCACATAATAACTGATAACTCCTAATGAATAATCTTTTATCCATCACTGGTTATCTTTGAAAAGCCATGGAGTCATTTGCATTTAATCTTTATAGAAAGCTTTTTTTTCTCTGTTTCATTTATTAAACCCCCCCTCCTAATTTTCTCATGAGTATGTTCATCCTTTTAGCAATTTGTCCCTTGGTGAATTTTTCTGTAAGTATTATATGTCAAAATGCATATTTTTCTGTAGATTTTGTAGATTTTATTATATAAAAATTTAGTTCAAAAAATTACGATAGATGGTGGAATATTTAAAAAAGGCTGGCAGACAATAGACATAAGCCTGCCCTGACATGTTCATCCATTGTGTGAGGTCAAGTCCATAAAACGTTCGGTGTTTAAACAAAAGAAAATAGTTCCAATGACCAAAAAACATGTTTATTTGCGAATTTATTATGGTTTTAGATTTTTTTTTTCAATAATTTATGCTATATTGATTAGATATTAAGAAATATGGGTACTAGTCTTATAGCTAAAGACGCCACTCTATGGCACCAGTTTTGCGCTAAAACATATAAAAATGCCATTTTCACGGCCGACACGTTTGAACCCGCGTCTTCTATAATACAACTTTTTTGTTGTGCTACAGATTGCAGGCCACTATGTCGTGTTGCAGTACAGCATGTATGTCACATTGCAGCAAATACATTTTCTGAATTCGCACAGTTTATAAAATGTTTATGGCTTGGTGAGAGGGTGTGTTTTTTGAATTGGATGGAAATGTTGTTTCCATTGGATTTTTTTTTATTTTAAAGTATTGAAATGTTCAGATTTTGTAAAGTAATAATTATCAGACTTTTTACACTGTACTGTATTGAAGTTTTAATTGGGAAAATGTTGACAACATATATATGTAAAGTGAGTTGGAATTAGGTAACGCGTCAAGTAACGTACTGTTCATAACATTCCACGAGACAAACAAGATTCTACCGTGGGTAGTGGTAATACAAAAATATCCAGTAAGAAAAGTACAATTCTGCACGGTTTTTTTGTAAATTTCATAAAAAGCATATATTATAAATATGATTGATAAGTAAAGAAAACATTTTTGTTGTTGTTTAAAAAAGTTTTACTTTCTTTCTTTTCTCTGACTACAGTTATACTTTGTTGAATATAGTTTACATTTATTGTTATCATTTATTTTATAGATGTTACTAAAAAAAAAATATTAACAAAAATACAATTTTGATATTTTTTATTTTAGCATTACAAACAACAGAACACTAAACCTAACCCTAAAACTAACCGTAACAACTTTTACTTTTTGTTGTCATTCTATATGAAGTAAAAATAGTGGTAAAGCTGTAACCCCAGTAAAAAAATATACGATAGAAAATTGATTATTGTAATAAAGCAAAATAAAAAACACGAATCAAATTGTAATTTGTTTATGTTATTTTACATTTATTATTATTATTTAATTTGTATACGTTAATAAAAAATAATATTTAAAAAAGACGATTTTGTTTTGTTTTTATTTTCGCATTACAAAAAAACACATCAAAATGATTAAAATCAACAACCCGGGAATGTTCATATTTTATAGTTTTAGTGTGAAAACAGTGACATCGAACAGCATCTTTATCTATAAGACAAGCACCAAAATATGAATTATTAATAACTTATTTTGGTGGAAATACTTTATTTTCAAAAATATGTTATATTACCAGCTAATGTGAATATAGACTGAAGCAGTTTACAAGCTTAGCTTCTATGTAAGCAATCTACTTATACTTATGAGTATGAAAATATCACAATTTTGCAATAAATATTCAAAAATTTTAAACTTTTAAAGCATAATTCATTAGATGTAAGCTAAATAAATATTCGTTTACATTTTTAAAAATAATAAGAAATAAGGATTTCATTGATTTTGAAAAATTGAAAATAATCTTTCTGCAATGATGACATGTAATCTTTTTGTTTTGATTACAATCTCATTTTTTTAATATTTATAGAAACAAAATGTGAATATTTAAAATTTATTTCAATAGTAAACAAAAATATCTATCAAATGAAGTCAAATTTATTATTTTTTGCTAAGTAATAATCATTTAATCATATATTTTATATTGATGTGTGAGACAAAGAAAAACTTCATAAAATGCTATACTATGGAAGGGTCAACAACCACTCATGAATAAATGTGATCATTATATAGCCAGAAAAAAATTGAGAAAAAAAGAAAAAAGTACAAAAAGTTAGAGTTGAAATGACCTTTACAAACCAGTCATTAAAAGACAAGTAAGATATAATATCTTGAATTGCTGCCAAAAAAAATTTGTTGCAAAAACCTAGCTAATTTTAGATCTTCATGCTTTTTATCTCTTCATTTATATTTTTACCGTAAACAGCAATTTATATTAATAACAAAAAAGCAGGTGAATACATAAAAGAATATGAAACATATATATTGTTATTTCATTGCAATATATTTAACTTAATTTCATTTTTAAATATTATTAAAATGATCTCCTGAAGGATTGTGATTTTAGATATGATAATATGTTGGACTATTTTCATGTTCTATCATTAAATGTGTAGAAAATTTTAAACTTTTCTAAATACAAACATCTGTTGGTAATAACACAATAATACAACTTAGGTTAGTGGATTATGCAATGTTTCGAGTGGTATTATTTTTCATTGTCCTTCAGGTGTTGTGACCTGACCAATGACAATGCTAGTGTAGGAATCATACTTACATCTTGAAGTCATCTGCTTTATTCTTGTTTACTTGAATTAACATATATTATATTGTATATATAATTTATTTATTAATACCCGCACACATTAGTAATATGCACATGTGTGCATGTACAATCTTACATTTTTAAAGTTAAAAGCTGATTGTTTAAGTCATGCGCTTTTATTTTAAGAAAAAAAGTATATCTTGTTAAAAGTAGAATCAATTAAGAAAAAATGTTAAAAATTTTATACAATGGGAGAAAGATATATATATGTAGTCATTAAGAAAGGGAGTGTAAGTGCCATATTTCCCTGTCTGTACATACAATTGACTGTAATAATTACAGTTGAATACCTTTAGAGTCTGTACCCACTTTAAGGCATTAAATGAAAGTAAAAGACAAAAGAAAGGAAACTAATTTGGCTGTACATAAAGCAAGAGGAAGCAAGGAGTTAGTGGAATATCAATTAGAAGCAAGGGCAGTATGAAATCCATTAAGCATCAGAAAGTGGACTCCGGGCATAAAATAATATATATAAGCATGGAAAGGGCATTGTTGAAAAATTCAGCTTAATATTTTGATTGAGAGACAAGCAGAATTCAAACATAATTTTTTTTGAAAATTGTTCAGCATCTTTTAAAATTTATCATTCTGTTGATGCATTCCAATCCTGCTTATTAATATTTTAAGTGATATGTTAAAAGTATCTGCCATTAAGAGTGAACAGTCAGGCATCAGCTTCTCCATGGTTATCAGTGAAGTTGGCATCCAGAAGAATTCCATCAAAAATGAAGATCCATCCACATCCTACCATCTCCATGCCAGTCTGAAGATCATAAATCCATCCATTCCTCTGCACAGAAGTCCTGAAGTCATCATCTTATTGTCGGTAGAAATGCTTTCATTTTATTCAAAATTTTAATTGTAACTCCATTTTCTTTAATATATTTCATTAGTTAGTCTTGACGTGTAAATTATTTATGTATTATTTATCATTAATGTTAAATCTACTGGCTTAATTATTTAACAAATTAGAAATCTATTTTTGCATTTTTATTTATGTATATTACATTGAATGATGAAGGGAGTTAAATTTTAATTTTTTAAATGTGTTTGTGTTTCTCTCCTCAAAATCCCAAGGGATGGAGTGAGCTTAGAAGATGCCAAATTTAAAACTATTAAATTTTAAAAGTAATAATAACACTATAAAAATTGTTTTTTCTTAGTTTCTTTTCTAATTTCCCCCATCATGTCAAGGAAAGTTATGTGTCAATTCTTAGAATTATGAATAGAACTAATGAAGGATGGTGAGCTTATTTTTATTCAATTCATTTCTAAATAATTTTTGTTTGTCTATCATGTTGCTATATATATATATATATATATATATATGCAACCTAACCCATGTGTTAGAAAATAATTTTATTAAAGATATTCGTAATAAAATAATATATTATTTCAGTTTAAATTGTTACTTCATGTGCCATTAAATTAATAATTCTCTTTGATAAAATGATCTCATTTATTGAAACTTATATAAATGTGGTAATATTTATAATTCAATATTTTATTACATAGAAATAATATTAATAAAGTTGTTTAAATGTACATATTGCATTGTTTATCGATGCCATATACTATTTATATAAATTAAAGCCACAATCAACGTATAAGCTATGCAAGAAGTAATGGATTGCTCTATCACTCTATTTTAGCTGTAATTAATCTTGCTAATGCTCAAATGTTATTTGATTAAGTTTTTCAAATTTAAGATTATTAAAATTATTATTGTAAGCAGGTTTCAATTATAAAATAATCATATATGGTTAACTGGGGGTACTCGTGTGCATATCTAAAATAAGTTTCTAATGTTTATTTATGTAGATGGAAGGCTTCATAATTTATTGTTTATATCTCTATATCTGCATTTCTACCTTCTTATATGTGTGGCAATGGTCGTATTCTGATTATTAAATTTTGTCATATATTCTGTGTATGGTTCATGCATCATACAGTCAAACTGTGTGAGGGCAGACAAGAGGCTGCATGCCCAGGTTCCTAATCCATAGATTAGCACTTGATCTCACAGAAGCCGGAGACTCCTTGTGACCCCAAGTCCTAGATTTATCGCATCTTTGCTTTCTTCTTTGGTATGCCCTCATGGTTAGAAGCAATGCACCTCTGCATCCAGTGATATCCACTCCTCAGTGGTGATCTATACCATTTGTTTACCAAGCCAATCCTTCTCACATTTAATTACCATTGATCCCACTCACATAGGTAGTACCACAATTTTTTGCCTCTGCCTGCCCTCATTAGCAACCCTAGGTGACCTTAAATTGAACCCATCCACAATTTGTCCCATTAAACATGTATGTAATAAATTGTTATATTCAAACCTAGAATGGGCTGATAGATTATTATACTTCCAATCAAATTAAGTAGGGCACACATTGTTGTATAATGGTCAGGGTGTATTGGAGACTTACTATATCTGCCGTACAAGGGCGCCAATTATAACAGTTGGGGTATATTTGACTTACCATATCTGCCATACAAGGGTGCCACCAGGCTGTTTGAACCTGGAAAATTTATATACTAGGCAGATACTTACTGTTAGGATCCAATTTTTATTTTATAAATTGCCCCAGTCACTAGCTCATGGAGCAGCAGAGATAATATATTTTAATTTTAAAGAAATAAAGATAATAAAAAATAAGTCACTGCTACATTAACAATACACAGAAACATTTATTTTGCACATATATAAAATTTAGAATTATTTACTTTTGTATAACTTTTACTTTAGAACTTAATTTAATTTACATTTCAACTTTTTTTATTTTAGAAGTTCGCACAGATGGATTACTTTTTTATCAGAGTGTTGAGTATGGATAGACTACATTGATTGCACTTGAAAAAGAAAATATTCTATAACCCTAGGCCAAAAGTTCAATCAAATTAACGCCAATCTGTCTGATATATCAATGTATTCAATGCAACATGAATATGACAGCATAATACCATACTGTCAGAAATGTACATCTGAACAGCGTGGTTATAGAAAAAATTGTTCCTCGACCAGTACAGGAATGCTATATCTGTCTGGCGAGAAGAACAACACAAAAAAACTCCTTAGGAAGGGCTTGTGGTCCTTTTTGCCAACTTATGATCCATTCCATAGACTAAAGGGGTGATCCAAGGAGCAGGGAATACCACCTGACTCTGGTGGTCAATAAGAAATAGGCTTATTTTTCCCAAGTGCAGCATATAATGTGATCCTGCATGTAGCGGATCCTCATGCTACATTTACTAATTACACCGATACATCCAACCCATTAACCCAATTTAACTGTGAAACAAATAACCTAAGATCAACCCTCCCTTTAATTAAACTAACATAACTTTATGATCTATGCAGCCATCCACACCCAACTTAAATTTAACATTTATTAAAAGTTTAGCTTAACAGAAAAAAATCATAATAAACACTTAAAAGAACAAAAAAAAAATTAATGGAAATGACTTTAAAACTACATATGATAAAAGTAACTATTAATAAATAATTTGGTTTGGTCAGATAGGAATTTATATGTCTATTTAAATACTGGAAAAGTTTTATAGTTAAAGTTTCATTGGTTATATAAAGTTGTTATGGTTTTAAAAAAGTCCATACTTTTTAGTTACTTGTAATTTGGATCCCTTTGTTTCTAATTCCCATGACATTCTGGAGAGACTGGTATGCTATTTGTCATTCTATTGGTATTCATCTGGAGGTCCTTTGCTCTAGCTGGTATAGCTCTTTTCGGGATCTTATTGCAGGACCCTGATGTCCTGGGGGACAGCAATATAGAAAAATGATATTTCATTTCTTCTTTTGGAAAAACTGAAGGGATTGAAAGTGCATCTTTTCAATCCCTTCTCCTTTAATTCTCCCGGACTTAACACATATAGCACACACATAATTTATTTCCAATCTTTTCCTTTTTATATTAAAATTGCAGATTAACTGGACATGACATCATGATGATGATAATTCTTTATCTGTGATCCATTTGGATTTTTTTATTGGCTATTCTGTTCTTATTGTTTTTCTCTCCTGTCTGACCTTTAATTATAAATTTTGAGATGTCCAAGGGCTAGTTTACTTAAGACTAATTAAAAATAATCATTTCCATTTTTTAGCCTTTTACACAATAGTAATAAAATTTTGTACATTCTTAAAGATATATTTTTGTCTTTAAATCTTTAAGTTTTTGTTGAAAATTTAGTTTTAAAATACTTTTTTTCTCAATAAAGTTTTCTTTTAATAATTTTCCATCTGTGCGATTTTATATATATACGAGTTTAGATGACTATTAATTTTCAATTTTTAATTTTTAAAAACAAATTTTTATTTGTGAACTTTTTTTATTTTTAATTTCTAATTTTATTTATTAGAATAATATAACAGCAAGTGTGCCCATTACAGTTGTAAGCTACTACCATCTTCTGTAATACAATGTAAAAGCCAACAGATCATCTTAATCCAATATTTTGTAAGCTACTCTCTCTTATTTTAATTTTGTAATAAGCCTTATATCATTCTTGCTAACTAAACATGCAAAATTATTGTGAGTCTGAACTATTAATTAGTTATTATATATATATATATATATATATATATATATATATATATATATATATATATATATATATATATATATATATCACTTAGCAACTCATTCAATTGCAAAATAAGCACATCCATGGTTTTGTACTTTATAGATGTAATATTAGCTTTGTAGCATCATATAAATGATTAAACTCCCAAATCATATCAACAATTGTAAAATAAATAAATTAATGTAAGGCTTAAAAGTGTTAATGTGGTGTAATGTGGTAAGTTATGAGGACTCCTGAAGTGGAGAGTTCATGATCGAACCCTTGAGTTACATCATGCTGTGTGAAGGAACCCTGTGTGACATCAAGGATGTTAATTAGGTGGTTAAGGCTAGGAAGCCTAGGCAGGAGTTTAAACTAGGAGTATGGGAGTAATCCTGTCTCTGCTTGGTCTTTAGATCTTGCTGACTAATTATACGAATCTTGACCATTACAACCTTTAGATTATTGAATATCGAATTTTAAGGCAACAGCTCTAACCAACACAGAGCGTTGTCTTAAAATTCGATATTCAAGAATCTAAGTCTAACATTGCACTTTCAGTTTCTATGCTAGCATTGTCACCAGTCAGGCTAGCAATTCCTGAAGAACAGTGGAGAATAATACCACATGAAATGTTGTGTAATTTACTAATTTGTATTATCTTTGTTTGTTGTTTGTATTGGGAAAAGTTTAATTTTTTATACATTCAACATTTAATAATAGATGATGGAAATAGTCCAACACATTATTACATCACTGAAGTGTTCTTTATCTGAATTGCAAAATTTTGATGGCTTTAGTTCAAATGTATATATCTTGTTTAAAAAAATGTATTAAAACTGAATATGACTTTGGCTGTAGGACATTTTTGACTTTAGAAAATTATAGATTAATTTTATCACATATATTAATTAAAAGTCTTCTTCACCTATAATAGAAATAAATAATAGTAAAAGTTGTTCTTTATCTATACTCTAGATTTTCAAAGAATATGATTAAATCTTCGAACTTTTATTAAAATTTCAATATTTAGTCTGGGTTTTTTTTTTATGTGTAATTATTTGTTTCTGATTTAGGTGTGATTAAAATCTACTTTTGTGGTCTAATAATGAAAATGAATTAGAAATCACTCATTCTTTTTTATAATTAATGACTTTTTTTAAAAAAAAAAAAAAAACAAAGGAATATGCTAAAGAATTTGAACTTTTTTTTTTTTAATTAAAAGATAAAATTGTAATTAAATATCGAAAAATGTATTTCTGATAAATGTTTGTAGAGAAGATTATTTATTATTGATGATACATTATATATCAATATTAATTTAAGTACTTAAGTTTTTCAAATCATTTTCTAAACAATTCAAAGCTAATATTATTTATATATTGAATAATGAAAATCTAACAAAAAAATAGGCTGATATTCTCAGGATCACTTCTAGACGTCATAATTCAAGTGTCCTCATCTAGTTTACTCATGCAAATTGATAACATATATACTGTATTTTGAAGAGTATATACTTATAGTATCTTTAAATTGATATAAGATAAAAACAGACTTTAGTCCAATATCAGGACAAAGACATTTCTAGTAGTACTCGAAATATTCACTTTAGTCAACTTCTGGTAGGGATGAGTTTTTTTTTTTTTTAAGAAAAAGGGAACGATTCATTGCCCTGAAGTAAGTTTATGAAAGGTTAGAGAAGCGGAAATGGCAGGTGGAGCTATGATCCATGGATGTCAAGAGCATTTGTGGTTTGAAATAAGGTCAGGTAGACAAGAATGGATGGTGGTTGTAGTGTATATAGCCTCTGGAGATAGTCAAACTGTAATGGAGTGGAACAGTAGTATATACAAATGCCTAGTTAAGGATATACAGAGTTTTAAAGAAAAGAGGAAGAGAATAATGGTTATAGGGGATATGAATGGGCATATTGAAGAAATTGATGATGTAGATAATAAGAATGGTCAGTTTTTGAAGGAATTTTGCCAAAGAGTAAATTTGAGCATTGGGAATTTATCAAATATTTATGAGGGACATTACTCATGGTCCAGGAATAATATATTTCACACAACAGATTGTGTATTGCTAGAGAAAGAGGGAATGAATAAAATACGAAAAATTAAGGTGTTTGATAATGAAGAGAGAGTATGTAATAGTGATCATAACTTTATTGTAATAGAAATGGTTAGTAATATGATGGATGATAGATATAAAGGTAGAAACAATAGTGAAAGATATGGATGCAGAGTGAATGATAAGAGTACGATTGAAGAGTATAAGATAAAAGTTGAAGAAACCATGGAACAGTTGGTTGGGGGTGAGTATAAGGACTGGTGTGGTGAAATAGAAAAAGTGGCAAATAGGGTTTTAGTTGAGAATATGCAGAAGAATAAAAGTAATAAAAATCAGAGTTAGTAAAAGTGTAAAAGAGAGGAAAGAAGCATGCAGAGAATATAAGTGTGCTATTAAGAACTAAGAGAGTGAAAACGATATTAATGTTAAATGGGGAAAGTACTTAGAAAAGAAGAAGTTGGCTAAAATGGATAATTATAGACAGAGGATAAAGTTGAATAGTAAATTGTTGGAGGATATTAATAAAAGTGGAAGAGATGGGAGTAAAAAATTTTGGAGTTACATTAAAAGGAGAAATGTAGGGGAAAGAGGAATAGTATTAATAGATGATGAGGGAATAGAGTGTAGCTCTAGAGAAGAGTTAGAGAGAATCTTAAATAGATATGTAGTGGATATAGAAAAGATGTTAGATGTGAAGGACTTAGTGATAGAAAACATGAAAGCATTTAGTAATGGGAATATTAGGTTCACAAAAAATGAACTGAATGAGGCAGGGAAGAGATTGAAAAGTGAAAAGGTGAGAGGTTTAGATGGGTGGACAGCAGAGATGGTAATGAATTTAGGGCATAGAGCAAAAGCAAAATTATTATCATGTTTTAATAAGATGGCACAGAAGAGAGTTTTTCCGGGTAGTTGGAGTAATACAAGAATAAGATTATTATTTAAAGGAAAGGGTAAGGATCATAGAAAGTTAAATAATTATAGACCAATAGCGGTAACATCAGTTTTATATAGTTTTCTCATATATGCTAGCTGGAAGAGTTGTAAAATTGATGGAAGAGAATAATGTAGTGGGAGAAATGCAAGGAGGTTTTAGGTCAGATAGGTGTATAGGAGATAGTTTGTTTGTATTTACACAACTTATGAAAATGAGTAGGAATTCAGGTAGATCATTATATATGAGTTTTATAGATATAGAGAAAGCATATGATCGAGTAAATAGAAATAGATTGTGGGTAAGGTTAGCAAATTTGGGAATGGATGAAGCTTTAGTAAATATTATTAAGAAATTATATGAAAATAATTATTATACTTACCAATTAGGGGATATAGAATCAGTTAAAGTTAAAAATGGTGTGGGATTAAGGCAAAAATGCCCTATGTTATCTATTTTGTTTTTGTTGTATTTGAGTGAAATGGAGAAAGCAATAGAAAGACTAGAAAGAGGGATAGTGATACCGTTAATAGGTGGCAAGGGAGTATATACTTTGTTGGGTTCTTTTTTTTTGCAGATATCTTTTTGTGTGCAGAAAGAAGAGAAGATATGGAAATTATGTTGAGGACATGTGCAAGGGTGGATAAAGATATGGGGATTAAATTTAGTGAAGAAAGATCAAATATAATGAAGGTTAATACTGGAGAAAGAGAAGATGTAGAATTTTCATTGGGGAATATAAAGTTAAGTGTGGTAGATAGATATAGGTATTTGGGAATCATCTTATGTAATCAGGAAAATTGCTTGGATGAATGGGAGAAAAAAAAAGGTAAATGAAGCAAAGAAAAGAAAGGGTTTGGTAAAGAAATTAACAGTATTTTCATGTAATAAATATGATGTAGCTAGAATTGTATGGAAGGTAGTTGCAGTAGCTGGGTTAACATATGGTAATGATGCATTATGTGTTAGTAAAATGGTTTTAGATTATTTAGAGAAAGTACAAATGGAAGTAGGAAGACATGCATTAGATGCAGAGATGTGGACAGCAAAGGAGGCAATTCAAGGAGAAATGGGGTAGTCAAGTTTTTATATGAGAGATGCAAAAAGTAAAATGAAAATGTTTGGTAGATTGTAGTTTATGGATAGTAAAAGAATAGCCAAAATAGTGTTTAATTGGCTTATGAATAAAGGGCAGGTAACAAGATGGGTGAGAAAGGTAATGCAGTATACAAAAGATTTGGATAAAGAATTTATATCAGTATACTTGTATAAAAGGTGGGATGATTGTGTTAGGAGGATTGTTGAGTGTTATAGTAGTAAGGAATGGGATAAAAGAAAAGAAGCATTAATAAAAAATAGGGAGTTGGAGAGATGGAGAACTAGTATGGAGGGTAAGAAGAGTTTAAATATATATAGAAGTAATCGGAACATTGGATGCGAGTTAATTTATGATAATAGTAAGGAAAGTAGTTTATTTTTTAAGGCTCAAACGGGATCTTTAGCAACAAGAGAATATACATGTAAATGGAAAACTATGGGTGATTTGAGGGGGGGAAGGAAGAAAAAGAAAATATTAGTTATTTGTAAATTGAAAATAAAAGAAAGAAAGGAGAAAAGAAAAAAAGAAAAAGGTAAAAAAAAATAAAAAAAAAAAAAAAAAAAAAAAAAAAGGTAGTTAGTTTTTTTTTTTTTTTGTAGAAAAAAAAGGGGGGGTAGGATTTAAAGAAAAGAAAAAAAAAAAAAAAAGTTTTGGGGAGGAAGAGGGGGGGAAGAAAAAGGAAAGAGGGGGGAGGGAAAAAAAAAAAAGAAAAAAATTTTTTTGGGGGGAATGTGGAGATATTTTTTTTCTTTTAAGGGGAAGCCAAATACATCACATCACATCATCACCAAAAGAAAGTTCATTTCAATAAAAATTTTATTAACAATAAATAGTGATTACATACTAATAAAGGATAAATAAATGAATAAATTGTACAATAATATGATTATATAATGTTCTATATGTCATCTGGCTAGATTATGTTATGAGAGCACAATGTTATACTCTTATGTGGTTAGGTATAGTGAAGAGATTCAAAGAACTTGTTTAATGGTATTAGCATTTTTAATATAAACATGAATATTTTTTTTATAAATGACTATTCTATAATGCTGGGTAGGTGGGAATTGATAATCAGGAAAAGGAAAGAGCAATTAAAGACCAGGAGTCAGCAAAGACTTTACTGGAGGCAAAGAGCTGGTCACGTTTCTTGATTTTTTTTGAGCGTTTGATAGAACAATGGTATGATTTGTGGCAGGGGTAATTCCATGAGACTTTTGCATCTCACTATCCATATGGAATAAAGGACAAAGGTAGAAAGCCTTATTATTGAAAAAAAACCATTATGAATGGCATTTTCGAGTGAGAAAATCATATCAGGTCTTATGTTGGAATTGATTATAATTATATCTTTCAGAGTTTTACGTCTTGGGCACCGGTGTATAATATGGTCTATGGTTTCATCTTCACGAGCACACAGACCACATATAGGGTCAATGCTGGTAAAACCTCTTCGGTGATAAAGAAACCAATTCGTGGGTAGCGCATTAAGATTTATTTTAATGATGAAGTCAAGGAATTTGGGTTCCAGACTCCATCTTTTGAAGTGTGTAATGAGTCTTTGGTTGGTTATTTTTAGGCTGGTTTTAATGGGTTGTTGATTATAGTTAATTATATTGTATGCTTCCCATAAGGTGATTTTTTGGTTAAGGTTAAAGGATATTATCGGGTTATAAAGTTGTAGTTGTTGTATTAGGGATGCTATCCATGAACTGGAAGAGGGTGGAGGACGATCTGTCGGTGTAACTTTTTTAATAATGTTAGAGTATCCGCAGGAGAGGATCAGATTATGTAGAGTGTTGTGGGTTTTCTGTAAAATGATTGCTTGTATTGAGTGGAATGACAGTCCATTGAACCTGCGTGGTCATTGGATACCTCGCAAGCTAATAGCAACTGTCCTTCCTCTCCAGAGAAGTTTGGTGCATAATCGGTTAATTTTATTTTGAAACTGTTTAGACATTTTAATGAATGGAAGATAATATGAGATTTTTGGCATTATGATCATGTTGAGGAGGCCAACCTTTCCATATAATGAAAGGTGTACTCTAGAGAGTGAAGTGGTGATGGCGTCAGTTGAATGGAGGATTGCATCTTGAATCTCTCTCTCCATTGCAGTTGGAGTTTTGTAGATTGGAAAACCTAGGTATCTTTGGGGTTTTGCAGAAAAGGGAGAGTTAATTTGTTTACCAGACATTATCTTCCAGATGGAAGATTTGTTAAAATTTATTTGTAGGCCAAGTTTCACTGTATTTCTGTTTAATATGTTCATGAGATTAGGAAGGTATTTAATGGTGGGAAGCACAACCATGATGTCATCAATATATGCAAATACATTGAAGCTTTTATTGAGAGAGGGAAGGAAAATTCCAGGGAGGTTTTTTTCTATATCCATCAGAAGAGGGTTGATGTATGCTGTGAAGAAAAGGGCACTGAGCGGGGATCCTTGGGGGATCGACTTGTATGGCTTGAAACCTGGTGTGATCTTGCCATCAAGAGAGAGAGAAATCTCTCTGTTGTTGAGCAGATTGCTGATCATCTGTACAATCCCAGCTGGAATGTCACATTACAACAGAATATCCAGAAGGATGTTTATCTGGACTGAATCAAATGCTGCCACAACATCCAGCTGGAAAGCAATAGGTTTTGATTTACGATGTCCTCTGATGTAATTGAACAGTGCAGTTACATTGGACATAGCATGCGAGGTTGATGATCCCTTTTTTTCGTATTGGTTTGACGAGATATGGCTAAGAAATTGAGTTTGGATTTGATCTTTAATGACTGACTCAATTATCTTGATAAGCAATGGGGTCATGGAAATTGGCCGGATACTGTTAATGTCGTTTAGTGGTTTTGCTTTTTTAATAAAAGGCACGAGTGCCACTGGGTAAAGATCTGTTATGTTTCTGTTGCTGGAGGCTAGGTGATCAATCATTTTTTTAATAATTGGCACGGTGAATTGACTTAGGTGTTTGAGAAGGAAATTTGGGATGCCATGAAGGCCAGGATGAATGCCGTCAGGGAGAGATGTTATCTTCTTTTTGATTTGGATTTCCGTGATGCCATGTTCTCTGGGGTCACCAGCATCTAACCAGCTGTTTATAGGAGGAGCTCCATCTTTTTGCATTAATTGGCAGAATTGTTTGCTGATGTGCTGCATCATTGGAAAGCCAATAAGATTGGTTCCATTAGTATTAATGGATAAGGGAGTGATTTGTTTTTTATTGTATCCCAGTGCCCATCTGAGATAGTCTCTCGTCCAGCAGTGTTGTTGTGCTAAGAAACATTTGGCTCTTCTGATGGATATATATTCTGCAAGGGACTTTTGCTTGATTTTGTAGAGATTTTTAAGGAAGATAATTTTTTCTGTATTTGTGAAATTTTGCTGTGATGCTTGAAGTTGTATATTAATGTCTGTTAGGTCATTTAGAAGGCCATTAGGTCCTTTGATTTTCCTGGTGTGGTGATTTAATATGGACTGAAGTATTCCAATGAAGGAAAACCAGCCCTCCTCAGCAGGCAGTGAAAGGATGTTTATTTTCTGGAAAAGGATGTATGCCTCAGACACTATCGCTTCGGTCATATTTGATTGGGTGATCATGCACATGGTTTTACCAGGTCCATCAATGGGTGTAGGGATTGCAATAGGTGTAAGTTGTAAGATTGAAGCCATATGATCAGAGAAAGCAACAGGGGCCAAGGCTGCATCAAGGTTGAAATGGAGGTCTGGGGTGTAAAAAACCAAATCAATCAGGGACTTTTTAGTTTTAGTATAGAAAGAGTAGGCTTCAGGAGGGAAGAAACCCTCTCCACACATTAATCTGTTATTTATTAGATGCAAAAATCTCTTGTTGAAATCATTGTATGTAGTGTTAAAGTCTCCCAGAAGAATAGTAGGAGAGGCTCTGTTAGCGTTGATGGCATTTAGGATATGGATTATTTTTAGATATTGAGAGGTGTCTTTGGCTGTATATATATAAGCTATGATGATCGGATAACCCCAATAGTCTATTTCTATGACAATAATATTGGCATCTAGGAATAGAATACTAAAACTGTTTGGTGGTGTTGACTTGCTGAGAAGAATACCGACTCCACCTGAAGCAGAATGGCCTATGGAAAATGTAGTAAATCCGAGAGCTGAGAGAAGAGATAATATTTTATGATCAGCCTTATGGTGATATTTAGTTTCACCCATAAGAAGTATATGAGGAGATCAGAGCGAGAGCCAGTTTTTAATAGCTAGAACTCTATCGAGTTGATGCTGCGAATATTAATGCCAGCAATTTTGCAGAACATGATAGATTAATCCAAACCGTCCTCAGCAAAGTGTACCAAGTCAATGTTGGGCATCTCCATGTTAATGAGTTCTGATGTTGTTTGGAAATCAGAGTCTTGTGATTGAACTTGTGGATGGATTGGTGATATATTTGTTGGTTGAGGAAACGCATCCATGAAGTCTTCGGTGTCTGATGAAGTAGTGTAATCTATCTGAGATTCATCAGATGGATCAATGGTATCGATGGTTATAGGATCCATGGTTTTCCTCTTTTTTTCTATGGATTTGTGAAGCTTTGTGCTGGATATATCTGAGATTTGTTTGCTAGCGGGTGGTGGTGAATAATGTATTGGATGGGAGCTGGCATCATCAGAGCTTGATTTATCTGAGCGAATTGATTTTCTTTTAATTTTCTTATTTGTATTTTGGGTATTTGTTGTGTTGGTTTTTGGGGTTTTTTTAAGTTTAGTAGTGTTGTTTTCTTTTTCCTGTACTTTTGATGAAAGTGTTTTTTTATTGTTATAAGAATTTGGTTTAAATTTTAGATCTGAGTCATTTTCAGTTTGCTGTAACTGTTGTGAAACATTAATTATGCTGACTTTCGGGTTGAGTGTTTGATGAAGTCTTTTCATCTGGATCGTTGATTACTGCAGGCGTTGAAGAATTGAGGACAGTTTGTGAATCACTTTGTTTAGGTTTATTAGATTATTAGACTTAGTTGGCCCGAATGATGATGCATCATTGGTTTTAAGCTGGGTAGGAGTTGTTATAGATGAATTGTTTTGAAATTTTTTTAAGTGTATTTTCTTCATCGCCTGGGTTTTCCTTGCTCTCGTTAGATGGTTTGGTCATATTGTCTTCTTTTGTAGAAAGAGTTTGGCCTAGCATTGTTTCTCGGGGATTAGTACAATATGTATCTAATGAATGATCTTGAGTATTATTGGTTTGAAAGATTGGTTTAGTAGCAGTATATGTTATTGCTTGGTTCTCTGATTCACTACTATAAGTGTAGAGGTTGGTGTTTGTTCTTTCTTGAAGATTTTCATTTTGAAAGATAGGTTTGGATGTGAGAGGGTTTGTTGGAGGATTTATTTGAGTCAGATTGTCTGGGTTTGTGAGGTTGCTGTTTGAATTAGTCCCATGTGGTGATTGTCTATTTAAGGATGTGATAGCCGTATTAATAGGTCTACCAGGGCATCTGTGAACTTTATTCTTTTTAATACCACAGTGTATGCATATTCTTGCTGCACAATCTTTAATAAGGTGTGTTCTTTGAAGGCAGAAAAAACATTGTGGCTGTACTCCCCTGAAGGTCAAAACCATAGGAGAGTCTCTTGCAGTAATAATGGTGGGTATGTCAGTGGGTATAATGTTTTTCTTTAAAGTAAGTGTGAAGACAACTGTATTGGACAGAATTTGATCTTCGAAGTGAGGGTTTAGTAGGTGTTTAAATTTACTAACTGAACCATAATTAATAAGGATGTCTTGTAGTTCTTGTTCTTTCAAATGGGCAAGGCAGTTTTGAATTCTGCCAGATAGTGTAACTGGACGGTTCATATCTATGGAGCAAAGTATATAATTTCCCAAAGATCGGTAGTTATTTTTAAAGTTCATACGGTCCGCCCACGTTTTAAACTCAACGATAACATAGCGGTCATTGGGATGATTAAGGATCATGTGAATGCCTCTGCCTAATTGATTTTGATTGATTAGACTGTATAATTGTTCTAGAGGGAACTTATATAACGCACATTGTTGATTTGTTATGGCTAAGATTAACGACTTATCGCTGTAGTAGTTTGTAAACGATTTATACAGAGTGTTGGGAATCGTTTTGTTGAACTCGTTATTTATTTTTAGGAACATGTCAGAGTGTTGGGAATCGTTTTGTTGAACTCGTTATTTATTTTTAGGAACATGTCATCATTAAGATCGTTTATATTAAATGAGACATTTTCCAGAGTGTTTGATTCTTGTTCTGTGTCTAATTCTGAAATATTCAAATATAGTTCATTGAAATTATCGGCCTTAATATTTTCGGAGATGCTCTCAGAATTTTTAGACCTTACGATATTTGCGTACGTAGTGGAATTTTTCAATATTGGAAATGAGGAAATTGGTTTAGATTGCAAGTTGGCTGATGTAGCAATGGATTGTTCTGTGCTATAATCTTTGTTTGTTTTGGAATGAGGTTTATTAGTTTTAAAATTTATTTCTTCTTTTTGATTTTTAAATTTACTGTTGACAAACTGTAATGTGACAGCGCTGGTTTTGTCGACCTCTGGTGGAAAAGTTTTAACTTTAAAAAATTCGCCGATATCATCTTGTTGGAAATTTTGTCTATTATTTTCAGATATGGTTTTCGGGGTATTATAGGGCAAAGAAAATTGCTCATTAGAGTCTTCTGTGGGAGCATAAAATCTTCGGAGAGGAGATGATTGGTTTTTGCTTGTATTGTTAAGGATTTCAATAGTTTCGCTTGATGAGATATTTATGCTATTGTTTATATTAGGGGTAAGTTGAATATTTTCTAAACTTTTGTTGATATTTGCGATGGTGTTTTCATTTGATTTATTGGTTTGTGGGTTTTTATTTGTAGTAGAAGTTAGTTTAGTTGCATTTAGATTAGATCTAAGGCTATAATATTTACGACCGATGGCTGCATTGCTAGGTTGAATGCTGAGATCGGGTTTAACATTAATTTGAGAGTTATCGATTATATTATCACTTTCCATAATAAATAATGTTTAAAACCGACTTACCTTGAATAAAAGACGTAAAGGTAAGGGGACAATCGTCCCTGTCTTCTTGAAACTGAATCGCCAAGGGACGCTTTTAATAAGACCATTTGCAAAGATGGCTGCCAAAAGCAGAAGTCCTGCAAACTATGGGTGATTTAGTGTGCAAATTGTGTAAGGAAGGTATAGAAAATATTAGGCATCTGTTGATTGAATGTAAATGCTTGAAAGCAGAAAGGGTACAGATAATGAAGTTATGGGAGAATAGATATGAACAAAGTGATTATACAGAAAGTGAGTTATTGGTTTTTATGCTGGGGTTGCGAAAAGATAAGGGGGATTTAAATATAAAGGGCATAGAGTTGACTAAGATTATGTTGTGGAAATGGGATGGGGCAGAATATGGGAATACTTAGAGTGGGGAATGGAAAATAAAGTGGCTAACAGGTTTATCTAGACATAATTGCTAAGATATTCTTGACTTCGTTTAAGGAGAAGCCAAAATACATCACATCACGCTCCAGAATTTGCTCATCTGCCACTGTGCTGAACCATGTACGAGTTTTTTTATAGCATTTCTTTTTAATTCTATTTATCTGAACACACATACATATATATGTAACTACTATACATATATAGGTTTAGAAAGTCTACAGAATGCAAATTAGAATTTCAAATTATAGCAGTGATAAATAACATTGTAGTCTTAATTTTAAGAACAGCTGCAATATAAGCAAATATGTTAGTTGGAGTTTATGCAGCATACCAGAAAAAGATATAAGATGTGCATCACATACACATAAATTCTGCTATTAAGTACAGCATATGCATGCAGCGTTTAAATTAGTTGAATAGTGGATGTTTTTTTTGTTTTTTTGCCTTACGGGGATTTCTTTAAGAGACGGTTTGATGCTATGCAATACCGCGTTAAACCAGTCCTAATTATCTTTGTGCAACTTTTAAATTTTTTGTCAAATCTTTTTTTTTTTTTGATGGAAAATTAGAAACATTTTTTTTTTAAGAGGAATGAATAATTGACATTGGAGATGATTTGGAAATAGATCATGATCTTAGATTTTTCAAAGAGAGGAAACCAAGCTTTAAAAAGATTTTCTAATCTCTGAGCCAAAGTGTCGACGCATATATATATATATTGCTATATTCAGCTAAAGCATATATGCACAAGCGCACAAATAAACAAAAAGCACACAAAAAAGACTCGAAATATATTAGTATATACTTCATGCATATTAAAACTTTGTTTATGAAAATAAAAAAACCTTAACTATATTATTTGTTTATTTCTATTTATTATAAATTGACTTTGTTTCTTTTGTCATAACACAATAGATTCAAAAGAATAGACTGATTTGTTTTATTGTCAGCTCGTAAATATGTTTAAATTTATTGTTTTTCAATGTTTTAAGATACTTACAATAAACAATTATCTTATTTATTATAAATAATGGTAAGGAAAAAGCTTTAAATTAAAACAAAAAAGTTATAAATATATGTGCGCGTATTAAATGATTGTGTTCTTTAAGATAATAAGAGGTCAAATTTTAAATTGACAACTTTTTTTTTCCTCAATTAAATTGAAAAATAATCTTAAGCTTGTATATTAACTAGTTACTATTACGTATAAGATGCGTATATATATTTGGATTCGCGATAGACATAAAACATGCTAACCATATATATATATTATTAATCCTCTTTTAAGTGCTATTATGGATGAAGCTTTTGTCTAGCAGTGACGTATTTAAAAACTGATTTCTGATTTCACCTATTGCTTACATACAATATCGTTTTAGAAATAAATTTCTAGGAAAAAAAAAACTTTTGTTGTGTATATTCTTTTAATAAATTATATTTAGATGAGAGCTACATAAATCCACATATCTCATTCGATACATTATTTCCTTATAAAAGATTCTACATTACCAAAAAATAACACTTGACCACTGTTTACAACATCGTTTTATTTTGGTGAAGTTACCCACCCCACTTGTATTACACAGAGGGTGATCATAATTAAAAATATTTTCATTTCGAGGTTATACATAAGCAGTGAATGAATTTTTATCAAACTTCCTTCTGGACATGAGAAAATAATTTCGATAGGAAACAAATGTTCTAAAACCATTGATTCAAATATACAAATAATGAAAACTAAAATTATAATACAACTTTTATATATATATAACAATGGGGTCAATTAAAATATCTTAAAATGTATCAAACTATTTTTTTTTTTTTTAAGTAGAAAAAATAGATTAATATCACAATGTCTAATATCTTTATATGTGAAACTGCGTGGTTAAAATAGAAGTCAAGAATGAAGCTAGAAAAAGACTGCATGTCAGTATAAACAATAAACTAAAGATTCCGTTCAGCACTTGAGAGCTTTTAAGTAAACCAAGATGGTAGCCCCTATTTTTGATATATCTACAGTTTCTGGGCTCCCAAAAAATGTTTTAAAAAATTATTGCTAGAAAAAACCGCCTATTTAATATTTACATTTTATTTTTTATTACTGTTATTTTAAAAAAAGAAATCATGGTGGAAAAATTATTGGCAACATTTATAGTCTATTTTTTTTAAATTAACTTATTAACAGAATAAATAACTTGCTGTTGTCACGTTTGGAGACCAGCTTTACGCATTTGAAGTCACAGTGCCAAGGAAGACATTCTCCTCCAGGTTAATGTCCCGTGCACAGGTGATGCTCCAAGAATCAAGTGAAGTCTTCTTGATCCAATTCGAACTGAGGCATTCGTTGCCCTATCCCCATTCATCCGTTCAGATGATTCTTCATTTCAATGCTCCATACAAGAATTTAGATCATTATCTCTGATTTTAATTAATGAGTTATTTCAGTTTATTGTTTATCTTATGAAGGAAATCTAAACACGAATTCCTTTAATTGTTTTATTTCATTGAAGAGACCTATTCTACCCTCATTAATTAGACTATTATTACTTTTTAGAAAATAATCTTTCTAATCTTAACAGTTATAAATTTTACTTACTGGTTTAAAAGAATCAGTCTTTTAAAAATTTTTAATTTATTTGAACATTACTTTTTCTGATTAAGTTTATACCTATTTATGTAAGTGCATTTACATATTAATAAGTAAGCATTTAGGTTAAAGCGATAAGATGGCAGTTCTTATCTTTATTATGTCTCTATCTTGTGTTGAAGTTTGAGATGTCTCTCTATAGTCAAAAATTAATGTTTAAGGCACATGTGGAAAAAGGTTAAAGTCTTTCTCTTTTTAATTACATATTACCTGTGTGTTCGATAAATAATTAGAAATACAGTATTTTACAAGCTTAAGAAAATAGGGTCATGTGATCTATGACTATTTTTTGACTAGTTACAGTATTTATACTTTGCCTATGTCAACAGCACACAATCATATTGTAACCATTAACGTAAAGTTTTTGGGAGGCTAGCTTTCCATACCTTTGGAAATAGTCCACTGCATAACATTCTATGACAGAAGGTCCCAAATTTTTATCATTATGGAAATTTTACCAATAAAACTGCTGATAAAAAAATATATATGCTGAATAGAACCACATTATAATATAAGTAAAATTTATTGAAATAAAGCTTCTTAATGAAATTATCGAATTTATTCCTTTTTTAAATTTAACAATCAATTTATTAATTTTGTTTTGATTCAACAACTAACATCTGTGTTAGCTAATAGTTTCTCAAACTACATTTATCAAAAATAAGGGTTGCCATCTTGGTTTACTTGAAAACTCAAGAGTACCATTCACTCATAGCTATCACAGAGATATCAACATATAGTCATTAAAAATCTTAAATATAATTTTATATATTTATGTTTACCATATTTGGGTTGTCAAAAATTTATAGCACAATATTGGTTTACTTGAAAACTCAAGAGTACCATTCACTCATAGCTATCACAGAGATATCAACATATAGTCATTAAAAATCTTAAATATAATTTTATATATTTATGTTTACCATATTTGGGTTGTCAAAAATTTATAGCACAATATTTTTTTTAATTGATTTTTTTTTTTTTTTTTTAAGATTTTCATTCAACTTGACCAGGGAATAGCAAACTTAGGCACATGTCTCTTTGATCCCAATCTCATGACTCTTTTTAACATCATAATATTTTTTATTTCCTGTTGTAATTTGTAAATAAATATTTTGATGACTCTAGGAGAGGGAAAATGGCATTACAATGTTGTTGCTTGAATTTAGCCTTATTATAGAATAGTAATTATTGTATATGGAGAATATTTAAATATTTGAAAGTTGTAAATAAATCATATTGTCAAAGTAATTTTATTTATTTATAAGAGAATATTTATTTTCCCTAGGTTATATACAGATTCTGTTATGTAGTATTACTAAAATAAATAAATGTTCAAACATATCCACAGCTATTCAGAAATTCTGACTCTTTAATGGGACAGGTAGAGGGTGATGCCTCTGACCTTGTGGCTCTTTATTGGGGGAAGGGAGGGATATTTAAACAAAATGGCTCTTCCTGTTAGAACCATCTCTGAACTAGACAAATAAGTTTCTTTGTTCCTGGCTGGAATCTACAGAAATGTTTCAGTCATTTTAATGGCTCATATTAAACTTAACTATATTGTTTGCAAGATTTTAATTTGTGTTGTATAACATTTGACTGTGAAAGCACTTCAAAATCGAACTTTATTAGGAAATCATTCTAATAGAAAATGATTTAATTGCTTCTGCTGTTGAATACTCATGATTTGATTCAGTTGTGAAACAAGACTAAAGAACCCTTTGAGCTTATTTTTGGTACCACCATTTGCTTTTATAAAGAAAAATTGCCATCAGAATAAAACTTGATGGGAATAGACTTTTAGACGCCTAACATATCTTATTGTAAAAAAAAAAAAATGTCTTTTCTATTTTGTCATTTATAGCATCAAATTTTGTCCATGGTGATTGTTGGAAGAGATTATTTTTTCCTGCAAAAAATCATTTAGGGCTACATTTAAAAAAAAACGACCTAAAGAATTTTGATTTAATTTCTGCTGTTAACATAAAATTTTAAATAAAAGTATTATTTATCATCATTTTCAACAAGTATTACTACAATTCAATTTTCAATACCTTATTTATTTGACTGATCTACTCATTTAACTTATCTTTTAGATAAGTTCATTAAAAATGACAAATTATTATTTTTATTAGCATAAATAGTTATTTAATTTTTTAGACCAGATATATTTTAAACTTAATTAAAAATTAAGATGTTATCTAATACATTCAGCATAAATATTATTCATTTAACACATCTCCCTCTTTCTATTAACTATACAAAAAAAAACTTAATCTCACCCACTCTTAAAACATATGTACTGGTGTAAATTTTACTAGGAAAATATTAAATAAGTTCAAATAAAACTAGATCAGCTGTAAAAGAAGTTATAGAATTTCTCTTTAAATCACAATCATGGTATAAATCTAACTTGATATCAGTCTAAGAAATATGTATGCATATATTCAGTATCTGGTTTTGAGAATTACATTATGATTATAATAAAAACATCTATTGAAAAGTAGTAGCTACTATGAAACTTTTATAAGCAATATACTTACTGCTTGAAAAAATATTCATATTTGTTTTGTTTTTTTCATTTGTCATATCTAGTTATTTATATGTGGAAGTAAATAAGACAAAGGTCTTCCATACTAATGATTTTAAGTGACTACTAAAGTAACAAAACAAGGATATCACTATTAGTGGAAATTGTCAAAGTCATGGTATTTTTTTAGACCCAATATTATTTTTATGAAGCTATTACTGACTTTAACATTCATATATATATATATATTAAAATAGATTTCGTGGAATATTCATTAGATATATTTGACTAATATATCTAATATTCTGAGGTTCAAATCTAGGTAGAGCAAAACTTTAAAATGTTTTCAGGTAGATGCTCCAAGCTGAACTAACCCAACTCATCAAATATTAATTGGTAAATGGGTATTTAAATATTCACAATTAGAGGTAAATAAGAATAGAAAACTGTGTACTATTCATATATATATACTATACATTAAAGCAGAAATTTTTATGGTAAAAAGGTAAAAACTTGTTCATATCAATATTATTATTATTATTATATCTATAGGATCATACCTATTATTGTTGGTGTAGTATTGATCATTGAAGTATGTTTGCAGAGATACGAAAATCACAAGCTAAATAATTTTATAAATTTGCTACATCAATATTAGTTATAACCAACTTGATACTTTATAAAGTTAATTCCAATTTCTTTTTATTATTTATATGTATATAACTTATAATAAAATAAAATTGGAACTAACATAAAATTCACTCTGTCAGTATTAGTCACATAAACATTAGTTATTGACAACTAGTGGAGATGATGGATTTATACCATAAGCTGTTATGATTAATATTGTTGTAGCAAATTTTATAAAATTTATACCAGTTTTTTTGAATATATTTTGCTTGCATTCTCCTTGTGTTTAATGCAATGATACTGAGTCGCATTGTTTGTTTTTTTTCTCCTATTTTTTGATTATTTAAAATATAGTTTACTTCAAGTTTTTAATATTTATAGATATAATAAATGATATATACTTGCGCAAACAAATTTACATTCGTGGGCAGTATTTAGATCATATTTATTTTATTTCCGTAAATAAATATATAATAACTAATCGTTTTAAATAAATAAAATAAAAATATTTTCAATATTTAAATAAGTATTTTGAATTGTTTTTTTTCTTTCCATTAATTAAAAACAAAGTATACATTAAAGATTAAACAGACTTTTAACCCATAATTTACAAAACTTATTTTAATTTTTTTTTTTTTTTTTTTACAATTTTAGTTTCGCATCGAATATTGATTTTAAATCTTTAATTATTTTAGACTTGTTTTCATTAATTAATGTTTTATTTAGAAGATTATTTTGTTTTGAGAACTTTATTTGTTGTTTCTATATATTTTTACAAAGCCATGATTTTTATTATTATTGCTAATTGTGCTAATCAGATAACAATCTCTCTCTCTCTCTCTCTCTCTCTCTCTCTCTCTCTCTCTCTCTCTCTCTCTCTCTCTCTCTCTCTCTCTCTGTTTGTGTGTGTGTTTGTTCCCCCCCCCCCCCCCCCCCCCCCCCCCCCCCCCCCCCCCCCCCCCCCCCCCCCCCCCCCCCCCCCCCCCCCCCCCCCCCCCCCCCCCCCCCCCCCCCCCCCCCCCCCCCCCCCCCCCCCCCCCCCTTTTTCTTTCTTTCTTTCTTTTTTTTTTTTTTGCTATAATAATCTTTTTAAAAGTATATTTTTTAAAATACAATTTTAATTACTACATGCATTCAATAAGTAACTATTTCAATTCTTTTACATATTGCGCTTTATATATATATTTTTTTCTATATAAAAAATCTTTTTTTTTTTTTTTTTAAATATTTTAATTTATTGTTGAAAATTAGTCATTTTAAATGAAGAAAACCGAAAGTCTTGTGGAATGGCCTATCAATCTGAATAGCAAATGTATGATTTTTTATACTAGGACTTCAGGACCCAAAATTACAGTTCATAGTCAAATATTATTAATTCCAATTTAATTTATGATATCCTAAACTATACAATATAATGGAGGCGAAGCATATATCCACTTATAGATTTTTTTAAAAAATATCTTTATATAAAATCAAAGGATTTTTACAGATCATCTTCCAAAAGAGGTAAACCAAAGAATTACACTAAACTTTATTATAAAAGACAAATTACAAGCCCCTGGCATTTTACCTAATATTGGTCAACAATCACGATACTAATAGTTTTGTGAGGTTGATAGAATTTCATACCCGTTTTGAATACTATGCTCTGGATTTGTTAAAAAAAATTGAGCATTTTTCTTTACTAATTAAAGCTGAATGGTTATCTGTATGAAACATTTGTTTTACTTAGGAAATTACAATTTGATCTACAAGCACCAAAATTTCTGTGCTCACATTTTTGATACCATCCACTTTTAGTTAAATATATTAATCATTAGTAGTTATTTATTAAACTAGGAATTATATTATTCCTAGACGAAATATAAATTTAAAATCCATTTAAAGACTAATATACATACACATATACATTTATGTATAACAGCCATTAAAATAATAATTGCTGCAAAAAAGTTTTTTCACACTGTCATTTATAATTGTTCTCTTTGTTTTACTTTCTAATTATTTAAAAATAATTACCGTAGATAATTATATTTCTTCTCTCTTGGGAAGAAGGTGTGGGGGCACTAAGCCTTCTTGAAATGTGAAATAAATTTGAAGATTATTGGCATCCAGGTTAGATATTTATTCATTATGCTAAGAGGTGTTTCTTGATACCTACAAATAAGTCTAGAAGCATCAATCTAATCCTTTTTTTAATCATGTTTACAAATGCAGAAAAGAGTCCGAGGTACTTGTTTAAAACAGCGATAAGTCTGGGATTCAAAAGCTAAAGATTTCTGAAAATTACCTCAAGAAAAGTATTCAGTTGGATTGATTCCCAGCTGAATAAAATGGAAGGGGGTGGGGTGGCATTCGACTTTATTAAGTGAATGGAACTATTGGAATCATTCTGCTCCAAGTTCCACTATCTTCAGGTCAACTAATAATTCAATTACTTTAATTAAATAATTAAGTAGCTATAACTTTTTGTTTTACTTTATTAAAAGAAAAAAATTTGAAATTGTATTCTGACAGATTCCTTTACAAGATTTTAAAAAGTTGTAATATCTGATATAATCAGCATTCAACGTTAATAGTTTTCTGTCCCATGGAAAGGTTCAAAAAATAGTCATATGTCCATTCTCCACCATTGTCCCCACCAACTCTTCCCCATCTTATATATCATCCAACAATGTCAATCTTTTCTATCCTTTTTTCTCTTCAAAACGTTTCATTAAACTATACTTTCTTATTATATGTCCAATTCTATCTCTGATTTCAGGGCATGGAACCCATGCCATCCAGAGTATCCCTAGGTTGCAGATAGGGTTGGCCTTCAGATATGAAGATTAGCTGCAAATAAGCAAAATAAATGTAAATAAGTAATTGATGATAATTGCACAACATTCACTATTAGAGGCGGGAAAGGGGACAGTGGTGTGTTTATGTCTATAAAATGCCGCAATTCCTATGATAGTGGATGTATAATGGCGAGTGTTGATCTCCATTAAGTAAGTCAACATTCCTTTGGGTGCTGGGTCAGAAACAACATTTTTCCAAGTCAGCTGAAGATCACTATAGGTAATAACAGTGAGGACAATGCAATAGAGGGATATTCATTTTTATGAGATTCAGCTAGTGCATTAATCCTGTTATGGTGGTTATTGCTAGGCAATGAAGGAAATGGGAAATCATTTTGCTTTACAAGTCACTTGTTTTATTATGAGTAATAAGCATTACTTAGCTAAATATTAACTGAAAAGTGATAATCCTATTCCAGTGTGTTCATATAAAGTTGGCAGGTTCACTTGATGGATATTTATTTTTAATAGTTGAGATGCATTTTTGGTTGGTTTAATTATTAGAAACAGTAGTTCTGAGAATATATCTGAATTATAAGAAATATTTTATCTTCGTTTGTTTGTTTTCAGTAATAGAATGGTTTTTCATCTCTCAAATTTGGAGACTTCACTAGAGAATGGAAGATAAAGCACATTTGGAAATCTCCATAACATCCAAAATCCAATCGACTTGTAAAAAAAAAGGACTAATATTGGAAAATCCATTCTGCAAATTAGGGATCTCTAAGATATGAAAAGATATTTACTATCTTCTTACATTAATATATGATATCAAAGATCAAAATATAAAATCATGGGCTGAATTATATTTAAACCTGAAGTTATAAACTAAATTATATATTATAGCATATCAAACATAAATTCTTTGTTTGAAAAAAACTTTTATCCAAAAACAACTTAAATAAATATAGGATTCCAACCAAAAACTTATAGAAATCTATTCAGACAAATTGTAGTAGTCTAAACGGAGGATGGGAAAGAAATCCACAAGCACAGTAATCTGAAGATTTTATCGTTCTAGAGAATAATAATAATAATAATGCAGAATTAACTGACGTTAAAGATAGGTAAAATGTTGAACAAACTACTTCTCCTTTGCAGAAAGACCAGAAGATGCTCATAAATGAATTAAAGTTTAAACAATATTCAAGTCATGCTGGTAGAAGATGAAAGAAATTCAGCTTCATTGTGACTTAATATTTTTATTAAAAAAAATTGACTTTTCTGAAGAGTGCTATATGTGTGATTAAACACACACATATAAAATATAATGTTCACTAAATAGATACAATGTATAATTGAAGTTGCAAAATCAAAATTAATAACCAAATAAATAAAGGAATTAATTAATGCAGAAATATAAGCAAGATGAAGAACAACAATGAAGAAAGAATAAATTTAGAATATGATAATTAGATTATACTTAATGAGACCAGAATGAAAGGGAGCATATTTAAAGTCATTTCATGACCAGAATCGATGTCTTCTTACTGAAAAAGAAATCCCATGCTGATATAGAAGGATACTGCATGTTATGTTATTTTATTGAAAAAGGCTAATTCTTAGGTCAATCTATCTCCAACAATCAAAAGTAGATTTAGGACATAAGCAAGTCATACTAACATATATTATTATTTATATAAGCCTATAATCTATGAGTGAATTCATTTACAAATATATACCATATTGTAATAAATGAAAGGCACAACCTTAAAATAAGAATAATAATATATGCAGCCTAATGTGACTAAATACTATGATGAATAACTCCATATATCTGGATATATATGGATGCACCAAATATGACAATAAAATGAAATGGCAATTATCTTATGAAAATTCAAAATAAAAAGTTTATTTTTCTACACTTTGGGCATTATTAGACATGTGAACATTCCAGACAAGTGAAAATAATATTGATTTTTTCATTATTTTCAAATATCATATAACTCATGAATATAGTGATGATAATGAAGCCAAATACCATTTTATGTATAAATTAATTGCAGTTCATTTGTCTGATGGTAATAGTTATATTTTTCAGTTATATCATCAACCTATAAACCAGTCTTCTCTTGAATAATAAAGAATTGGCTTTAAAAAAATGGTTTTTAAAAATATTATTGAACCTCTTATGGTAATTTTTTCTTAAATGAAAGCCATCTTTACAGACTTTAACTTTTTTATTAATAAAAAAAAATAGTGTATTTTCTCCTTGTTATTTTTTTTGGTTTGCTGAGTATAAAGTACAGCTGTTTGGCATGAATTGCACATATATAACTGTCATTGACTAATTAAATATATACCATAGATGTTTATGCATATTCATAGATACCTGATATAGATATATCATTAAGTTATCAATGGCAAATCTTGATGATTTTCTTTTCTTAGTTAATGATGTATAAAACAGATAGAATAATAATTAAAAATTTCAAATAATTATTCACAATCCCTGATGTAGTTTTTTTGGTTAAATCCATCACATTTTATCTCATTTTACTTTTACCAGACAATTTCACAAGTCAGGTTTGTAACTTAGATTATCATGTCATGCACACTGCAGACTAACAAACCAGGACTTAACATTGTAGGTTTTTATGGCATTCTTTCACCTCCAACAAATTATGTAGCATGAGACATGCTCAGCTTACTTTTAAGAGCTTTTAGCCAAGCTTTGTGAAGCCCACATTAATTTTAATGAGGGATTCTATAACTTAGGTTAAAAAATATATTAAAAAGTTTTTTCCAATATTAACTTGTCTTCTTTTATAAACGTCCAATATCATCTAATAGTTTTATGGTCACTGATATTGGATTTTTTTTAACTTCTGGTTTCAATTGAAATTCAGATCATGGGCTTAGTTTTATTTCAACATTCAATAACAACTAGTCACAATTTTTCAAAAATTGAAAATTGTTTTTCTCCTTTTATACATAAATCTCTTCAAAACAAAAAATAACAACAGCAACATGTTTTTCTTAACTCATATGTTAATTGTTTTTTTTCTGCCTTGGTATTGTTGATAAAAAAATCTTATTAATAAACCCTTTATTTTGCTTATTAAAGGTCTTAATTACATTATTCCATTAAAACAATATATAGATTAGTTTACAAAAAATTTGTTTTCTTTCATGCTTAACCATAGTTTTGACAAAAATATGCATTTTAAGCATTTTTGCATTTAACATAATTTTTAATAGTTTATAATGTCATTTGGGATTTCAATATTACAAATGAACTCTTTGATTTGTATGCTTGAAACTTGGGTAATTACACAAATTAAACTTTATTTCACGTAATGAACTTCTTATTTTTCAACTTATCTATAATCAAACTGCTATATTTTTGATACAGCAGTATTTGAGAGTATATATTTAAAATATATATATTTAAAGTAAAAGAAATTTCATACAACCATGAATAAACAGTACTTAAACCATTTTTTTGTCTCAGACTTAGATTTTAATTAACACTATGGTTGTACACTTATATACAAGATATATATTATGGATTGCCTACATTTATCTTATTTATTTTATTTTAACTCTTTTTAATTAATAGTATGTTATCACAACATTGTCTTTAATTTTTTCTTTTTTTTTTTTTACTAAACTTTACTGATTTACCTAATCTAATGCCATTTTGTGTGTGTTTTTTATACATGAACGTTGTGACTTTAAGTCATATTATAATATATGAATTATCGATTATGCATAAAATTATTATTAAATTTATTACTGCAACTCTATCTATAAAAATGACATCAGTATATATGCTTATGCTGTATTTAATTTAATATCTATGAGACAATTATTTGGATTATATAAAGATAATCAAAATACAGCTTTGCCCTGGACAATGAAGGTAATTGATTTGCCAAAATAGTTCATAAATCAAAAATCTTATATACAAATATAAGCAAAAAATTATTATAATAATAATAAACTTATACTACAGGTTCAAAATATATAAAACTTAAAATTAAAAAAACAAAACAAAATCATTTACTAAATGTAACTATTAATATATAAAAAAGGACAAATCAGTTTGTAAATATGTATTTTTTTTTTTAAATAGTAAAACATCATTTTGATATTATTATCCTAGATAAATCTGATATCAGTTAAATCATGTTTCTTTAATTAAAAAGCAGCATATATAAAAGAATTGATATAAAATATATTTTCTAGTTTAGTGGGGATAGGGGGATTTTTATGTTGTCGGTGGTTTTGTTTTTGTAACTATCTACTGAATTAAACTTTGAAGTAAAAAAAAAATTTTTAAAAAAATCAATGGTTTATCTTTTGTTGTTGTTGTTGTGGTTTGTTTATTAATAAAAAAAATACATTAAGATTACTATAGTTTTAATAAAATAAATAAATAAATCTCTTCTTTATGCTGGTATTTAAAGACAGATATTTTTGTTTGGGGTGGGGTATAAAAAAAATTATTGGCACAAGAATGTTAGTCCTTCAAGTGTTATACAAAGACAATATATTGCAATATATATATATATATCTGGTTGCATTATTGAAATGAATAAATCTTATTTTCTTGTATTTTTACATTTTTCATTCTACACATGAATTCAATAAATAAAATTAGTCTAAAAGATAAAATATTAACTTTGCAAAAAAAAAAAACCCCAAGACTTTATTTTATTCTGTTGACTGCAAAAATGTTTTAGAACAAATAAATCATGATTTTTATATATAGGGTATATGAGCACAGACTTTCACATGACCCACCACTCTCCACACTATCTCATAACACTGATACACTCGAACACACTTATGTTGAAAAGATAAATAATCACCAATATACGTATTTCATTCTAAACCAGCAATCATCAGTTGATCCAGATTACCAGCTCTACACATATATGCTATAAGTGTTCAGATATATATTAAGAAAGCCAAACCTCATACTTTAATGGACAGGCTTCAATCTACTCCACACTCCAATTCTTCAACCGTCCATCCAATTGAAAATCTGATGATGGAATACTCAAAGGCCACCCTGAGACCGAGATTCTTATCACACCCATGTTGACCTAAGGTCATTCTGATTTTCTAAAATTTAATATTTTTTCCATAGATATCTTGCCTAAACATAATTTCAAACAATAAATACTCTCTTTAAAATTTTTTAAATAGACTAGAGATTATTCACTCAATGAATAATATTTCTGTAGTGTAATTTTCACTGTACCATTCATGCAAGATAGAGATTGTTTTCTATTTGCTTTTAGTATCTAGTGAAGAGATGTAATCATAAACATATGACCAAAGACATGTATTTTGGGGATGATACATCTTTTTCACGTCTTTGGTCATATATTTGTGATTTCATCCATCAATAGATAAATACAAATCCCTACTTTGTGTGAGAGTGATGTAGTGGAAAATATACTACAGAATTATAATTTATTAATTGGAAGAATAGTTTTGACATCTGTTGAGAGGAGGCAATTTTATTTTACTTTATTTAGTCTCTGATGTCTGTAAAAATTACAAAAAGTTTAATGAATTGGAAATAAAGTATCACCTATATATAAATAAAAATTTAACTTTTTATCAAAATTGAATATGACATCACATTTAGATTGGTGTCACATTAATTACTTCAGTGTAAAATCAATCTCTTGCCAATTTTGTATTTATTTGATCAGTAAAAACTGGAACTAAAGTATATATTGTTTTTTAAATTAAAAAAAAAATAATGATGTCAATATCATGCAAAAACCTAATTATACAAATAAGTCAAAAATATTGCTGATTTATTTAAAAAATGAAAATCATACTTTTTTATAGTTTTTAGATATATTTATGATTATATTTGCAAAATATGTATTTTGGTCAATAATACTGTTATCAAACTTAGATTTTATTCAGAAATATTTATTTATAAAAGAAGTGCAAGTCAAGAGAGATCCTAATAATGTAAAGCAGAAAGTCATAATTGTCAGGAAAAAGAATGTCATTTATTATCATTTTTTTATAATTATAATGGACTTTTAAATTTCAAAACATAATTTCATTGTTTTATGTGCTTTTGCTAAATTATTTTTGGTCTTTACATATGGAATTAAAATAAATTTTATATTCTAAATGCATTTTTATTGACAATCATGAAATAACAAAAGCTATTGTTTTAATTATGCATTTTAGTTTATTACTTTTTTCTATAGTTGCAAAATTGAAATATTATTTCTAACAATGTTTTTCATTTGTAAACTTATATCTAATAAACAACTTAAAAATTAAGGGATTATAAAATAAAGGTTTAATCATTAAAATAAAAATGTGGAAATATAACCTAAATGAATGCTAGGGCTTTCAAAAACAATATACACAATTAAAGGGGTTAACTTTTACACAGTCCCTTGCATAATCCCTGATTTTGGATCTGCCATGTTTTCTATTTGCCATTAGGGTTAATGTGTAGCAGAAATCTGTTTCCAATTTATATCAGTAAAAATTTTAAGCAAAAATGAGTGTTTGTGAATTTTTAGTTCTAACTACAATATCTAGATATTCAGGAGTTAGTGGAGGTAAAAATATTCTAATTAAAGAATGTGTCTTCAATCAATGGAACTTAAAAAAAATAGAAGCATTATCTTTTGTTCATAGTGTTAAAACAGAAAAATAAGTTTATATAAAGTCTACTTATCTTTTTATTATTTACTTTTTATAACACTATCAAGTAAAAATTAATTAAATAAATTGTAATTAATAATTTGTAAAGCACATACTCATTACATAAGTAATATATATTAAGGCTATAATCTTAAGACTATGCATCTAAAATGTGACAGTAGGGACCTCTATAAATTTAAACACAAAATTAACAACTTTAATCTTGTGTTTAGATTTGTAGAGGTCCTTATTGTCGCATTTTAGGTGCATAGTCTTAAGGTTATAGCCTTATTAAATAAATTGTATAAAAGATAATGGATACATTATTTTATTTATTTTTAGTGCATTGTTATTTTATATTTAATGAAAATTTATTTTTAATTATATTCTAAATAAAATGTATAGTTTGTGTGTGTGAAACTTGTTTACATTTGTGGTATAAAAAAATTTGTCATGCTTGTATCAGAAATTCTAATGCAGATATTAATTAATACAAAAAAAAAATTTAGATCAAGTTTGTTTTTAATCACATAATAAATAGATCTCCTGCAATACTTTTTCTCAAGAATCTCACTAACATCAATAACCTGTAACATTAAGTCTTATATTTAAATGGTTGATCATTTTTAAAAAAAGTTCGATATTTTTAATGATCGTTATAGTGATGATTGTTAAAGTAATGGATACAAATTAATGATGATCACTATAATACAATCCCATTTAAAGATTTCATAAGCACAATGCAGATTATACTGATATTAGCTATTGATAAAATGAATAGCAATCAGCGACTTCAATTTGCTTAATTAAATAAATGTGTTTAGTTCCAAATTCTCAGCAGTTGTAAGCATAATGACAATATTAGAATAATTAACAATTAAGTTTTAATGATTCTAATCTTTAATTCATTAGTAAAAATTTAAATAAATACTTTTAATTATAATGAATTTATTCCCATAGATGCTCACAACAAGCCTATGTCTATATATGTCTGTAATAATATATATGTTTATACATAGAACATTTGTATAAATCCTTAAAACAATTCTAGAGGTCTGATTCTGCCTTGCTTTAATTTCAGTATTTTATTAGATTTTCACACACACAAAAAGTCTTGCATTTAATATTTTGTAAATGACTTCAGAAAATATGACACTAATCCTGTTGGTATTTTATTTTTAATGATAATAATACTTTTTTAAATTTTATTTTGAAAGATTATATAATTTTAAATAAGTTAATAAAATATTCAAGTATTTTTAAAATAAGTTAATAAAATATTCAATTGTTTTCTTTGTTTTGCTTTTGAATGTAATATTTTATAAAAAATTTGAAAAATTAAACAATGCAATCTAAATTTACAATTAAAAAAAAAAAAATACAAGGAAACTGAAATGTTTTATTTTATTTAAAAAGTTGATACTTTTAAAGAAATTCTACTATAGAACTATCATTCAAAAGCTGTTAACATTTTAATTGTGCCACTTTTGAAAAACATTTTAAATATCTTACTATAGCTTATGTGCAATGCCATTCATTAAATGGGGAAAAAAGTATTAGAATAATATTTTCAAATATTTTATTGCAATTTTTTTTTTTACTTACTATTCAATCTAGTCTGGCAACATTGTAAAAAGATAAGTTGCTGTTTATTTTTTAATACATTCACAAACCTAATTTGCTCATTTTTTGTGTGTGTACTTTTCCTTCAATCAGATGTTTTTAATGATAAAAAAGTTATTCTCTATTTTATTGTTACATTCTTTATAAAGTCAGCAAATAAAATAAATAATCAAAACAAAAGATTTTATTTCAATTTCCAATCTAATAAATGTATTTAACAAAAATATTATTCATTAAATCTGCATGTTTAAGACAAATTTTGGTATGGCATATGTTTAAATAATAAAAAAAAAAACATTCTTTGAAATATTAAAAATCAACTTTTAATTTTAGGGAAAAAAACAACAAAAAATAATGAGAAAGTTATTAACAAGTAGGCATTTTCTTAATATCAATAAATTTTCAGTTCATAAAGTTTCTATTAAAAAGCAAATATATTCAAATAAAATCTCAATGTAAATATCAAATACCTATTAAGAAATAAATATTTAACAATTTTACAAATAATACTTAATAAATAAGTAAACAAATTAACTGTAAATTTATTTTTCAGTTTTATTGTCAGCAAAAGCCTATATTGGGCAAGCAGTGTACTATACTTTTTCTTCAACAAAAAATATATATCTAATTGTCTTTTTTAATTACTGATAGCTGTTGACATTTAGATACCTTATTTAGAATTAAAACTTTAATCTATGAAATGAATTCTAATTATTAAATCTCTCAAAGACTTTTTTTAAATTAAAATGTTGATATCAAACACTCACAATGCTATTAAAGTCATTTAAATCTGATTACTTTACTGACAAAAGTAATTTATTTGAACACCTACGTGGTTAAAAACTTTTAGAGTGTTCATTAAAAAGCTTAAATTTTATTGTTTTTCTACAGAGAAAAAAATAAAGAAGACAATTCTTCCTAGAATTATCAAAATGATTAATGATAATGATTTAAGTTAAGAGCAGCTAAATACTTATTTATTTTTTGATAAATGGAAAAGCTTTATGGTGTACTTATAGAGCATCTGCCTGTTGTGTCTATTATTAATTAAATTTCAGCTTGGGTAACATAATATTTTTTTTAAGCTTAAATTTTTTATTGCAAATAGAAACTAATAGTTAATTTTTTAATATTAGTTAATTTATGGGTATTTTGCTACTTTTATCTTGAAAATAAAAATATAGTATGGTAATTGTCAGGTATAATGAATTATAGAGAAAGATATTTGATCTAAAAAGCTATTTAAAAGTTGTTTTACTTCATTGAATGAACATCACATGATCACTTTTTCTTATGCTAGCACATTACTGTTATTAAAACAGGCAAAACTCTCCCCATGTAGTAGTGCCACTCAGTGCCAACCAGAGTAATCAATGGATGCCAGAAGGCTTGTACATAAAATCCCTAACTAGTGCCTATTAGTTAGGTTGCTAGAAATTCTTAAGTTTTAAATTTGTTTTGGATTTGAGGTCAGGAACATGGAGGCAGATAAATTATCATGAACCCCTTTTCATATATTATATTTTTTCCTAAGTAGTATTCATTTCAATTTTGAAACTGAGATTAACATGTATTATTAAAAATTTTGCTGCAATACTGTCAAAATGGCTGACAATTTTATTGAATTAAAATTATTGTGTAATTTTGAAATAATTAAATTTAATATTTTATAGCAGTCATCAACTACTGATTATGATTTCATTTCTTCAGACAAAGATGTTAAAGGGCATTTTATTTTCAAATCATTAATATTAAAATATCAGAATTATAAATTATAAATATAAAAACTGATAAATTTAAGATCACTTTAGAATGATGAATCATTCTGGAATTTAATAATAAAAGTAGGTATTTTTAATGAAGAAAATATGCAAAATGTGGGCTTTTACTGTGCAACATCCTATGTTTATCCTTTAAAAGATGAAGTATTTAAATCCAAATACCGAGAAAGCCTTAGCTTAAAATATGCAATACCCTTATCAGTATTTTGTAGGTAGAATTTTGAAATAATAATTTGTTTTAAAATTATTAAGCATTAAATATACTGATTACGTCATTATACTACAAAAATAAGATAACATACCATTCATTATAAATCTGCAATTCTGGATAAGAAGAAGATTCTCATTAATTTACCAGAATGGTAAACTGTTTGATTAAATTCTTGAATTAAATTAGAATAAGTATTTGTGAGAGTAATTGTGTAGTAAAAATCATTAAGTTTTTTTTTTTGTTGTTGGCCTGGTCATCTAACTTTTTTCTTAATGCTGGTTTAATAATAAAACTTTACTTACTATTTTATTTAAATGTCTAAAATAATTTTTAATGCAATTTTTTATTTTTGGAAAATTACAATTATTTAAAACTTGTATGTATATATAAATCACATGATAATAGTCCAGCCTTATCTACACCAATGATCTTCAATCTATTGTCATAGCAATTTCAATAAATAAAAGATGGAAATGTATCTTTCACTCTTTAAGGTATTAATAGAGACAAGAGAATTGATATTTTTTATTACTCTTAATTTTAAAATTTTAGATTGACATCATTAAGATTGATAATGGTTGATGATGATGCTGATGATGATGATAGTAATATAAATAAATGTACTCTAATTACAAATAAAAAAATAAAAATTATGTATATTAGACTTATTCAACTACAGTATCTTTTATGGCACTGACTATAAATATTGATAATATTATTTCTACTAAAAAAAGGATTTCCAGTGCTTTTTAAAAAATATTAAAATTCATAAACCACAAGTAGTAGATAGATGAAAAGTACAATATTAACTTCTAGGGTAGTGTTATTTGTATGAATACTATGTGAAAATATTTTTTTAAATGAACGGATAATTTATTTCCATACAATTAAGTTTGCCATGGAAGATTTATCTTTATAAATTTGATGTCTTTTATTCCACTTGCTGAGAGTTTTTGAAAATGCTTAATCTGTCATTTCTGTACAAAATCTAAATTGGACTTGATTTCTTTTTAATTTAATTTTATAAATGAATAATATTCTTAAAAATTACATTTGACTTTTTTAAATACTTAAAAACTTACTTGTAAATCAGGTCAATGGAAATTAAACACCATCTATGATATTTATCTAAACACTTTCAAAAAAATAAATGAATTTTTTTTTTAAGCTTTTTTTTTTAATGTGAACTAACAAATGTTGATGTGGGATAAATTTATTAAATTCTGTTTTAAAATTCAATATTTACTTTATAATTATTATAATATTTGAAAAAATTCTAACACTGTCAATTTTGATAGATGGTAACATTCACATGAAGCATTGTCAAGAAGAAAAAAACACCTTATAAAATCTTTCCTTAGATATCATAAGAGTAATGTCTTGAATATTAGCCATTGTTCATAGGATGCTGACCTCTTCAGATTTTTTTCAATTAAAAAAACAATAAAAGCATTATGGTAAAAATCTGATACCCCCTCCCCATGTTAATATTACTTATAATAATCTTAAAATTGTAGTCATTCCCAATGAATATAAAAGTTATCAAGTTAAATGTAATTAAATTGAGTCTTGAATTGTTTTTGATCTGAATTGAGTTTGTAGCAAAATAAATTGTTGTTATTGTTATTATTATTGTTATTGTTATTATTTAAAATGTTTTCAAAATTAGAAAAAAATATGAAATTTTTTTTAAATGTAAAAAAAAATATTAAAATTATATTAAGAAAATTAAAAAATATTCGTGGCAGCACATTTGTCCTATTTGCATTATGGTGTACTAGATGTACTTTTTTATATAACAACAACCCAAGAAGGCACCCAAATACCTTTTGGAATAAACTTGAAAGCATTAAAGAAAGAGACAAGAAACTTGTCTCTGACTCTATATATAATACAACATGGAACCTATTAAATCTTCAATGAACTACACGCAGACTGTGATCAGATCTCAATGGAATATTTAAACACTGTTTCTCCCATTGTCACCATAGAACATTGATAAAGATCTATTGTTTTTGAACTAAATGGTTATCACAAACTCTAATATCTAAATCTGTAATCTAAATGTTTGTAATGCATGACATTTAATTGCATAAACTGTACATCTTTTATAATGTAAATATGAAACTATGTATGCCTAATGTAAAACTGTAAACAGATGTAACTTTTCAGTTAATAAAGTTCTTTTGAAAGTAATATTAGGGGTTAAAAGGTTTTGTTTTACACATAGGTTTACCATACTTTAAAAATTATTAATAATTACAAAAATAAGATATATTATATTATTAAAAGTATCATTTAAAAAAATTTAGTTTTGGAAAAAGATAAATAGAAAACTTATTTTTATGAACATAATGTTAAAAATTTCTATTGGACTGAGGAAAAAAATCATACATTTAGAACTATTCTTATCCCTTGACTATATCTATCATCTAGGAAAAAAAACATTGAAAATTTATTATTATTGAGACATCATCAAATAGCACAAAGCATTATATAGACAAGTGTCTAATACAATGTAATGTCATTGCAGACTTAATTCATTATAAACTAAATATGGAAGGCAGTATCATTCTGATTCTATATAAGCATGAGTAACCGAATGATCATATTAATTCTAGTTATTGTCTTTTGAATTGCAAATAATCCAGTGGGTATCATTACTTTTATTATCCTATTTAAGGTAATGATTTGAAGATATCCATGTTTCACTATGAAGAATTATAGAAAAAAAAAATAGCCAAAAAATTTGATTGACACTGATATTTTGTGTTCAGTAGCTTAATATTTTTTATATTTATTGAAAATCATTGATTGTTTTCCTCAGAAAAGCATGGTTGTTTTGCTGCTTTCGATCACTGCTTCAACATTACTGATTTTAAAGTAATTTTTTTTTATATCACAACTTCTGCAAGACTGCTTTTATTGGTGTATTAATTCCAAAAAGGCTCAAAGAAGTTAATATTTTATGGACAGTTGGCAAAGATCAATAGTCTTTATTCTATTGTTCTCAAAAGAATGACAGATTTATAATGTCCAATAAAGTATGATTTTTTTTTGCTTGTTTATTAAATATTTTTAATTATTTTAACACACTTATCAATTTATTCTTATTTAAAGCAAAAAGAAATGCCTATGCTTACTTTCAATTTATTCATTTATTTTTTATTTTTAGAAATAATCTTCACATAATATAAATGCAGAAAATCGCTACATCTCACATTATTATTATTATCAGAATTAACCTGGTGTTAAAATCTCTTTAAATATTGTAATAATTATAAACCAAATATCAGATTTTAAAGCAGAATTTGATAGGTATATCATAAATACATATTTATTTGTTTGCATTTAAGAAAAAATGTAAAATAAGAATAAATTTATTTTTTAGAGAGTTTATTTTCATATTGATGTATGAATATGATCATTGTTGATGTACTTATATCCATTGTTGTTCGAATTATATCCTTTTTTTTAATTCTTATTCACATTTAATTTTTTTAATATTTGTAAAATTCAAATTTGATTTTTTTAAATATAAAAATTAAATTAAAACCAAATCAAGTCCAATTTATTGAGTTTTAGTATGAAATAAAGATTTTGTATACAGATGAAAGATAGAATGTTTTCAAAAACTTGTACCAGGTGGAATAATGGGAAAGTTTTTATATGAGAGATACAAAACGAAAATGTTCGATAGATTGCAGTTTATGGATAATAATAGAATAGCCAAAATAGTATTTAATTGGATTATGAATAAAAGGGAAGCAAAAGGATGGGTGAGAAAGGTAGTATGGTATGCCAAAGATTTGGATAAAGAATTTATGTCAGCATAGTTGTAGAAAAGGTGGCATGATTGTATTAGGAGAATTGTTGAGTATTATAGTGGTAAGGAATGGGATAGAAGAGTAAATGCATTAATAAAGAATAGAGAGTTGGAGAGATGAAGAACTAATATGGAGAGTAAAAAGGGGTTAAATAAATATAGAAGTAAACAGAATATTGGGTGTGAGTTAATTTATGATAATAGTAAGGAAAGTAGTTTACTGTTTAAGGTTCGAACAGGATCTTTAGCAACAAAGGAATATACACATAAATGGAAAAATTTGGATAATTTAGTCTGCAAGTTGTATAAGGAAGACATAGAAAATATTAGGCATCTGTTAATTGAATGTAAATGCTTGAAAGAAAAAGGGATATAAATAATGAAGTTGTGGAAGAATAAATATAAACAACGTGATTATACAGAAAGTGGGTTATTGATTGTTATGCTGGGTTTGGGAAAAGATAAGGGGAATTCAGATATAGAAGCTGTGGAGTTGATGAAGATTATGTTGTGGAAATGGGATGGATCAGGATAGAGAAGAATATGGGAAAACTTAGAGCATGGAATGGAAATGGAAGGTAAAGTGGCTAACAGGTTTCTCTGGACATAGTGGCCGAGAATTCCTGACTCTATATAAAAAGTCACAATGCATCACATGTAAAAATTATTTGTACTTAAATAAATGAATCAAATAAGATTAACTGCTGCTAATAAATATTTTTATGTGAAAGATATTGCTTTGTTTTTGTGCGTTAAAAAATATTATACTATTACAAATAATTTTGGGAGAAAAACCAGATAAATTGAACTGCTTTGAAGAATATAACATGATTATAGAAGTATAATACCATTAATCGTATATCCCTGGATTGCAAGACATCATTAGATTAGAAAAGTTGTGAAATTAAGAGTAATTCAACAAAAAACATTTTATTCCTCTCCCTCTCCTTTCTCATTATACATCTTTTATATATTCTGCCATAATATTCTGAAAATTTTAACAACAGCTACAAATCTTAATGTATATTATATATGCATGCATTCTGTATATTTATATATAAAATAATAATAATAGTAATTTACTGATTAATTCCTCCATCCTGTTTTTTTTCTTTGAAATCTATTTAAAATACATAAAATATTGCCAACTTCATCAGCCTAATTTAGATAAAAGTTTTTAGATCTGAAATTTAACTAAAAAGCAATAAAATTAATACAGATCTGCAAACTATGAAAAAACAAATGTAGAGTTTAAGAAGGGCAAATCAAAAGTTAAATACAAAGGAATAAATATATATCATTAGCCTCATTTAAAAAGTTAAAAAGGATTTGGGCTAGATATGTTATTAAGCTATATGATAATCGATGAATATTTGAAAATTCAAATTGAATTTTAAGTGATTGCAAAAGAGTTTAAAGCATGAAGCGAATGAACATAATAATGAAACTTTATGATATGGAGATTTGACTATGGATTGAAAAAGCTTCACCCTATAGTAGACTGGTGATTATTGAAATGATGATGAAGATGTATCTAATTAAAAAGTTTATACTTGCTATAGTATTTAACAAATGAAAACCTTTTTTTTTTTTTAAATAAAGAGAAAGATTCAATTCGTTTATTTTCGAAATAATCATCGGGTAAGAAAACAAACAATATCCAATTTTGATCAGAGAAATGAAATGCTAACTGTGGAATCTTTACCGCGTTAATTCATCTTTTAATATTAAAATTCTTTTTAGAACTTTACCATGAATAGCTAACTACATTATTTCCGTGTAATTTAAAAGAGATTAATAATTGCAGTCAATCTCTTGGCATAAAATTCGAAAGAGTTTTATATTAGTGCATTCACTTTTTATGTAATTAATTATTGTGGAAACTTTTGGTAATACTTTAACTAAGCCATTCTTCCATATGTTGAAATATTAAGTGTTGTTATTGAATAATGGAATGAACTTGTCCTGCATTCCATACATCTGTTTTAATTCTCCTGTAAATCCTGAAATTCTGCCAGTCATTACAGCTGCTACATTAATAAAAGCCCCAACGAATTTTTGGTATTCAAGCTCATTTTCTACAAAAAAAAAAGTTATTCACGTTTTCAAATATACCTCTTCCTTTAGTTGCACTGGAAAGATTTCTACAAAACAAAAGGATTTTATAAATTTGCAAATTATACAAGTATCAGCAAAAAATCCACTAAATTAACAACATTGTATTGTCAGTTGATGAGGCAAATTGTATGGCGAGTATAAAACTTTGCTTGATTCATGGTTAATAATATATATTTTTCTTTAATTATATTATTTGAAATAGGAAATTTTTTAAAAGGGTTTGATATTTCGGAACTGTGGATAGTTTTGCAAATTTCTATTACTACTGGTTAGATGAGATCTTCCCCAATTGTATAAGATTTTTGGATGTTTTAAAGTTGTCATTTAATTTAATAAGTTTTGAAAGTTTGCCATTTTTTCAAAAAATTCAATCGTCTTATTCTATTAAGTTCACTATACACAATATCTAAATGGCGACTAAATTTTCCAGATCTCATACAATCATTTGATAATGACTTCCCTGGTTACGCGCATAGGCTTATATGTATTGTTATATGAAGGCACAAATCCACGTGTCAAATAAGGATTGATTATATTTATGAATTTCTTTACATGGCATTTTTTTGCCATTTATCACCTAGTGTTGTATCTAGCAAAAAAAGAAATATTGTCCCTTGCGATTCGATGTTTAGTGTGTTCGCTGCCTTTGACTGACTGATATTTACAAATATCTTGTGTTTTTATTAGCTATTTACCCATCTCAGTTAAATTTTTAATGAAGAAAAATCAAACGTATTACTTTTTACAAGACGAAACTAATTAAGAATGTTTATAATGCTAACGTAATAAATTGTATAAAATGTAGATTTTCTCATTAAAATTTAAAAAATATATCTATATAAAAATAAATGTAATTATTTACTTCTATTTTTAAATTTTGACATTTATTTTCGGTTTTCCTTAACAAGATCGACAGCCCCCAGTTTGAGAAGCTCTTATTTAGAAAATGAGTACACATAGAAAATGAGATTAAAATTTTAGCATAATTCATAAAAAGATAGAATTTGTTAAACAAAAGTGACACACTTTTAGTCAAGCGATGGTGGCCGAGTGGCTAGCACGGCTACCTTACAAGCAGTTGTCCCGGGGTTCGCGTCCCGGCCGACGCTTTGATACATAAAAAAAGTGACACTATTATATGCTTTTTTTTTAAAAAAAAAAAAAGGTATAGTATATAGCATAGAGTGGGCATTTTCAAAATTATTAATTGGAGAAAAATAAAAAATGATAGTTAAATTTTGAGGACAGAATGTTCAAAGCAGAATGCGTTTAATAATTAAAAAAAAAAGAAGTCAATTTTAGAGCCAAATTTTAAGTGAATGTTTTTAATTTTTCTTTATTGTTTTCACTTCTAACTAAAAATATCTAGATATTTATTTACTGACCAATAATTAGATGGCTATTTGTTTTTAAACAAAAAAAATCCAATTTTTATCCAGGGTGAATTCGAACTCTAGGTTAAGGGGTTGGCATTTGGATGTATTAACCACTTTGTTTCAAGATTCTTGATATAAAAGAGTGCAATGAAATATTAATTGTAAGTTGGATTTATACAATTAATTCGTTGTATTTTATTACACAGTGCAAAGATAAAAATAACGCAAGTATTATAATCAAAAAAGGGGAAGCATAATCATTCTACTATGTAGTAATTGAACATAAGGAAGAGTGTCAATATAATTGAAATATTAAATAATGATTACTGTATATGTAGAATATTGTTGCTGAGATGTCAAATATGAAGCTATTGGCTTGAATTGTAAACTAAATCAGCCACATTTCTCCATTTGTATGTATACTCCCTTGTTGCTAAATAGCCTTAAACAGTAAACTACTTTCCTTGCTATTATAGTAAATTAATTCATATCTAATATTCTGTTTACTTCTATATCTATTTAAACTCTTTTTACTCTCCATCCTAGTTCTCCAATTCTTTTGTTTTTTATTAATGCATCAATTCTTCTACTTTATTCTTTCCTGCTTTAACACTCAACAATACTCCTATCAGGATCATCCCATCTTTTGTACAAATATACTGAAAATCTTTATCTAAATCTTCTGCATTCCATACTACTTTTCTCACCTATCTTGTTGCCTGTCGTTTTCTCATAACCCAATTAAATACTATTTTGACTATTCTCTTACTATCCATAAATTGCAATCTATCGAACATTTTCATTTTGCTTTTTGCAACTCATATAAAAACTTCATCATTCCATTTCTTCTTGAATCGCCTCCTTTTCTATCCACACATCTACATCTAATGCATGTCTTCCTACTTCTCTTTGTATTTTGTCTAAGTAATCTAAGACCCATTTATTAATACATAATGCATCATTACCATAATTACCCGGCTAGTGCTACTCTCTTCCATACAATTCTTGCTACATCATATTTATTATATTAAATCACTGTTAATTTCAGTTTTTTTTTCTTTGCTTTATTTATCAATTTTTCTCGCATTCATCCAAGCAATTTCTCTGATAGTTATATCTATTCACTGCATTTTAACTTTATATTCCCCAATAACCTTTCTCTTTCCCCAGCATTTATCATCATTATTTTTTATTTGTTTTCACTAAATTTAATTCCAATAGGTTTACCCACTTTTGAGCACATCTTCAGCATGACTTCTATATCTTCCCTACTTTCTGTGCTCAAGAAGTTATCAGCAAATAAAACATCTGATAATGTATACACTCCCTTGCCATCTATTAATGGTATCTCTACCTTTCCTCCTAGTCTTTCTATTGCTCTCTCCATTTCTTTCAACTACAACAAAAACAAAATAATAGGACATCCTTGCCTTAGTCCCATCCCATTTTTAACTCTGATTCTTTATTTCCTAATTGATACGTATACTAATTATTTTTATACAACTGAGCAAGTATCCCCCTTGTATCAAAGTTAATCGATTTACAGATGTAAAAAGGATTCTAATTTTGTTTATTTGTCCAAATTCTTATATGGATCATAGATTAAGACAATGATAATTATAAGGTTAAATATACCAGTCAAGTTGTTATTGCAACTTTATTAGAATGGACATATTTAAATTCACAATGTGCATATTTGATAATTGGTGGTTTATTTGCTCAATTATTAAAATGAGTAGAAATCAACTATACCTTGTGGATTTAAACATAAATCAATACAAATAAAATTATAATATCTGGCTGATTAGGTATTTCCCTTATACTTATCATTGTTTTAATTTATAATCTATATGTGCACCTTGACAAAAAAAAATGGATTCATTTTTTGTTTTTAATTCGATTAATATTAATTCTAAGACGTATTAACAGTTCAAGTTTTATTTTGATTTATTAATGTTGTTTTATATTTTTTAAAAATATTAACTTTACTAAAAATAGAATTTTTAATATTTTAAATACAAGTATATTTTACATATTTGGAGTCTAGATGTAATATAGGGGATTTGAACACAAACTTTCATGTTCTCTTCAGGCATTCACTCTATCTCATACAACCAATATACTTGCCCACATACATGTGAAAAAGATAAATGATCTCCAATATATGTATTTCATGCTGAACCAGCACACATCAGTTGGTCCAGATTATCACACGCACCACACACACACACATATATATATATATAATCAGTGCTTGATTTATATTAAGATGGCAAATCGATTTTAATGGACAGGCTTCAATCTCTTTCACCTTCCAATTCTTCAGTCATCCATACTTTTGAAAATCCAATGATGGAGTACCCAAATATCTTATTGTATGTGGGTATGTATTTTGGTTGTATGCCTTAAGCAAACTGAGATTGTTTCAATAGCAGAAATTCATTTATATCACTTGATAATAATATTTACTAAGGCTGTAACCTCAAAAATGCGTAAAAATGCGATAGTAGGGACCTCTACAGGTCTTAACCACAAGCTTACATTTTGGAAGAAAAGATGGGAACATTCTTTACTTCAACCTACTTTCTATATAAATAGGTGAAGCTGAAGTGGTTAGATCTGAGAGCGTGAAGCTATTCAATACTTCACTGATTAAGTCCACATTTCTTATTACACATTAATACTCACGAAGTCTTTCAATGTTCAATGAAATTTAAGTTTTGAATAATTTTTATATCTAAAAAGCATTTAACTGATTAAGATTTTAATTTAAACTATAGTATTTAGATGTCAATCAATATTGGTAATCCAAGGAAGGAAAAATAAAACACTGTTGAATCTCTATTGAAGGTAATATACACTTTTGAGCTTGCACAATGTAGGCTTTTCTTGATTTAATAATCAGAAAATTAATCATTTGAAAATTTTTATGTTACCAAACAGAAAATGCCTTTTTTACCATTATTTATGCTCAATTTGCATTAAAAATTTGAAATAAAGTGATTTATTGATTACAAAAAAAAAATCAGGATTTCTGTAGTACACAGAGTAGTCTACAAAGAAAATTTCAAAGAAAGTCACCTAAAGCTTAGTTGTTTAGTCCTGATTCTTTGATAATGAGTGTTAAGAACTTCCTTTTCTATTCTGTGTAAAAATAAAAAATTAAAATTGTATAATTTCATAATATATTTAAATATTTGTAATTATTTTTACAAAATATTTTCATAATTATTGTTAAAAAAAGAAATGTATTCATATGTACACTTCGATTTTTTTTTATTCTATATTTCAAATTTGAAATAATGTTAAAAGGGAAACAGCAATAACTATGATCCTGACACTGTTTAAGTAACTATCAAACAGTATGGTTCTGAATTTTTGTGATAATTTAATAAATATATATACAATTACAGATTTTAGAAAATAATTTCATAGATTTGTTATGACTATAATTATTGATTCATGTTTAAAAATCGAAATTCATTCAACAAAGATTTTTTCTTTTTACAATAATGTTATGACAAAAAACTATTAACTCAAATTGTTATTGGAACTAGGTAGAAAGACATTGAAATGTGTATTTTAGCGTTGCACAACAGAAGCTTAGCTTAAGTCCACTCTTTTATGGCTTTCGTAGTATCATTTAAGCATTCACCTGATGATAAAAACTGGAACTAAAATTTACTTGATTTATTATTTTTAAAAATCTTTAAATATCAGTGTTGTTCAGAGAACCTAATACAAAATGCCCTGATTGGTCTTTTTTTTTTTATTCTCAAAATAATCAATACACTTTCAAGAACATATATTCTGTTTAAATCTTAAAAATTAAAGTCTTATATATTTATGACTTTTTTTAAAAAATATTTGTGAAACATTAATTTTTTTGCTAAAAAATATAATGATTAGATTCACATTTTATTTGAAAATATTTGTTGTGGGTTTTTTTTTTAAGAATATAAATCAAGAGAAATGTAACAATGTAAAACAGACATTGTAATTGACTGAAAACAAATGCCTCTTTAATCAGTATAGCTATGGTTTTTTTTTTGTCTTTTTTTTAAAAAAAAACATTATTTCATTGCTTTATGGATCTTTACAAAAATCCATTTGCATATTCGAAATAGTATTCAATGTAAATTGCTATTTAATTTTTAAGTACAGTATTCCATATGTAATTTTCTTCAGAAAAGAAATACACCCTACACACATGCTTTATTGTTTTTAATAATTCAAAATGATGTTTTATGATACTCTCAAACTAAGTCACAAAATAGAGACTTTGATAAAATAAGAAAGGCTCTCATATCAAGTTGCTTTAGATTGACTTATATACATGAATTTAGGTACAAAGATAAGACAGCCATTCTTATCTTCTCAAAGTCACTATCGTGTGGCTTGGTTTAAGAATATCCTTCATTCCTCAGCAAAATATCATTGAATTATTATAAACAATAAAGACATATGTATAGGATGTAATTCCCTTCTGATGAAAATTAAATAACATTCAAATAAATTTTATTTTGTTTCAAATACATTTTATCAACAATATTAAATAACAAAAACCATTGTTTTAAATATATACACCCTGGGTCTCATTTTATGCGGTAGATAGGTTCTACAGAAAACACATTAAAAAAATTGCACAAAAATAGATTTAACTTACCTTGAAAAATGTGGGATAGGTTCCAAAATTTTCAAAATTTACATAAAAGCAAAGCAACAACATAAAATTACTTTAAAATTTGCATTAAAAAAAAAGGGAATAAAGTATGACTAATAAAATTTTTTATATATTTGGGGAAAAAAATGATACAAGACAAACTTTTTTTACTGTTTTTATTAACTATTTAATTTTATTCAAAACAATGTTTTTATGTATAATTTATTTTACATTTCTTTCATACATATTTTAATCATTATCGCTATTTGACAATATGCCTTTGTTTGTGAACTGGTAAGATATCAGATTCAGCACAAGAGGAAATACAATTAGCACCAACTTCACTCTTGTGCTGTGTTAATGGTTTTTTGTTGGTGTAATCGGTAATTAAACTTTGAGATGATGATTTTACTAATTGTTTATGAAGCTCATAATATTCAGAGTGCTATGTCTAGCTGTTAGAGAATGCACTTCCATGAGTGCAACTATATATATAACATGCTTCCACGAGTGTGTTAATAATGACTAATGGTTAAATTTTCTTTTATACACATGTAGAAACTTTTAGACAGAAAAAATTACAAGTAAAAATATTTAAAAACTTTTAAAGATATATTCTTTTTAAAGTATAAATTAAAAGTTGTTAAATATTTTTAAGTAGAAATTAAAAGTTCTTGACTATTTTAATTTTTTTATATATTCTTACTTGTAATTTTTTTCTGTCTACAAGTTTCTCTATGTATATATGTGTATAAAAGAAAATATAAACATATTCATACATAATACAGACATACAATTATTTAGTTCTTGTTGAAATTTAGTTCATAAGTCATGTCATTAGCAAGAAAATGATTTTCCAATTGATTAGAAAGTTGAAGATTTTCTTGAATTATTTTTGCTGTGAAATGAACAGATTCCAATTTTGTTTAATTATCTTTTTCTAAATCTTTTACGGTATCTAAATTTATTGCCAAATGTTTCCAACAGACATTTAAAGTATGTAAAATTTAATGCATGTATATATAATGGGGAAATCTCGATTTTAAATGAAGTATGAACTTCTTTGTAGCATAAAAGAAAGCTACATAAAAAGTTATTAAGAAGAAACATGAATCGCATTAAAAAATCCACATAAAATGAGACCCAGGTGTATTTCAGTTTATTATTGACAAGCTCCAAGAATAGGTGGATTGATTCTATTCTTGATCCTTTGTTCAACACTTAGAGTTGTTTTAATTCACAGCTTGGGGGTAAAGTGATTTACAGCATTTGTTTACATATACATTGAGCTATGTTTTCTTTAAAGTTTATATATATAATATTCAAATATAACTATATTGTTTATACTTAACGTAATGTAATTAGAAGGGATTTGAACTCAGACTTTTGAGCTCCCTACAGTTATGCACTCCATCTTATACAATTGATACACATGACCACTTAAAAAAGATACATGATCTCCACATATTTTATACAGAACCATCCCTCATCAGTTGATCCATATCATTATCTCCCACACATATATATAATATATACTCAGTTTATATTAAGATAGCCAATTTTCAAACTTTAATGGACAAGCTTCAATCTTCTCCATCCTTCAGCCATTCCTATCATTGAAAATCCAATGATAGAACATTCAAAGCTCTTGTTGATGCCAATATTTCTAATCCCTCATATATAGGACCTTAATATAGTCATTTAAATTTACAGAAGAGGGATACGCAGAATACAGGCTAAATATGTAATATTCAAATATAAGTATATTGTCTGTACTAAACTTAATGTAATTAAAAGGGAATATGTGCAGGAGATGGTGACTGGATCAACTGATGAGTGTTGGTCTGGCACAAAATATGTATATTGAAGATCATTTATCTTTTTCATATATATATATGGTCATGTGTATCAGTTGTATCAGATGGACTGCATAGTTGTAGGGAGCTTGAAAGTCTGAGTTAATGCCTCTTCTAATTACATCAAGTTTAGTATAGAGAATATATTTATATTTGAATATTACATATTCAGTCTGTATTCTGCCCATCTTTTTTCTATGCATTTAAATGGACATATTAAGGTCCTAATGTGAAGGATCAGAGTGACTTAAAATGAACATGGGTATGACAATAATATTGGCATCAACAAGAGCTTTGAGTGCTCCATCATCGGATTTTCAATGATATGGATGGTGAAGAATTGGAGCTTGTCCATTAAAGTTTGAAGATTTGCTATCTTAATATAAACTGAGAACTGACTGTATATATCTGTGGGAGATTGTGATCTGGACCAACTGGTGAGTGCTGGTTCTGCATGAAATACTATATTGGGGATCATTTATTTTTTTCACATGTATGTGTCCATGTGTATCGGTTGTTTGAGATCATTTATCTTTTTTACATGTATATGTTTGTGTGTATCGTTTGTATAAGATGGAGTGCATAGCTGTAGGACCTTAAAAATCTCAGTTCAAGTCTCTTATATATATATATATATAATATTTCAACTTTGCATATATATATATATATATATATATATTTGCAAAGTTGAAATATTATTTTTAAAATTGGAAGATAAAAGAAAGATTAAAAGGTTAATTTATTAAAATAAAAAGTTGGAAATATAATCTAAACTGCCTTTAAGTGCTATTAAAAAACAAATCGTTTTTCATAATAATGCTGTTAAGGTGATTAAAAGAAAATTTATTCTATATTGAAATTAAAAGGTTTAAAAACTTGGTCAATTAAACAAAAGTTAAATGGGCTAAATATTAATTTAAAAAGAGACACTTTATGTATAATAATTGGAATGAAAAAAAAGTAGAAAATAACTTTGTCTATCTCTTATATATTCCTAACATAAATAATTAAGTCATAGAAATAACTTTTTTCCTGTACGAAGCAACTTTGATATTGCAAATGCTTTCAAACAACCACATGAAATTGCTGCCTTTCAAAAAGAAAGAATGAAGCTTGATATAATTTTCATTAATAAAATTCATAAAAATAAAAAATGCTTTATTGGAAATTTCAAGTTTAACATTATTTCGGTTTTCAAATGAAAGAATAAAACTAATAATGGAATTTAGTATATATTTTTGGATTGAATAAAAAGGAAGAAAATAGTCGACTTTTTTTTAAATTTTACCTGTCTTCTTTTTTTTTTTCCAGTGATGAAAGTTTATTTATAAAAAAATACAGTTACAAATACAGTTTAAAAAAATGTTTACAAAGAAGTGATTACATGGTAAAAATGAAATCTAGGAGCAATGTGGTGGAAGGGGAAGGATACATAAAAAGGGAAAGGGATGTGGAAATAAAATGTTTTACAAGGTAAATATTGATTTACATAGTGTAATATGGAGATTTGAAATGACTCAGAATTTTTGTGTCCATAGCATTTCCAGAAATTGATCAAACTCAAAGCATTAATCCACGAGAAGATTAACCGTTAAAGACAAATGAATGTTACAATTAGGAATTATTTGTAAAGTCTAGAGTTTAAATATGGATAGCATTTTAGGAGTACAATATTGCGATGAATAAGTTAAGAATAGGAAAATACTTGAAGATAACATTGGAAATAATAAATTTAAATAGGGTGAATCACTTGCAATTAAAATCATTAGGCCAAACTGCAGCTTACTTTGCAATAATACTTGGATAAAATCGTTTATAACAATAACGCTAAAAAACCGCTATGAATACCGTTTTTCCTTTCTTATTTATTTTTTCCTTTCTTGTGAATGAGAAAATCAATGTTGGCAACGACCCCCACAGCACTCTTATCCAAGCTCCCCCCCCCCCAAAGAACCAGGATTTAGATCTCTGGGGTTCTTCCCAGCAATCAGACTCTCTCATTCAATCAGACAAATTGAGTGCAATGAAAATTTTAATTAAAAGGTACAACTAGGTATTATTTGTAAAGTTTAGAATTCAAATATGAATAGTGGTTTAGGAGTACAATATTGAAAAATCCAATTTGCAGGAAGGTAAGTTGAAAAATAGAAAAACATTTGAAGATAATATAAAATACTCTGTTCAGTTCTTCCTAATGGCCTAGAATATTCTCACAAGAGAGCAATCCCAAATACTTTGGAAAAATTATTGGAAAAACTATGGAAAACAGTGGGAAAAAATCCAAGCTTCAAAATGTCTCTGCTGAAAATCATTTTAATCCATCATGAAAATCACATGAACAGCAAAAGGCCAGCCCTATCAATAACATTGGAAGTAATAAAATTAAATAAGGTGAATCACTTGCAATTAGATTTATGATGACAAACTGCAACTTAATTTGCTATATAATACATGGATAAAATCATTCATGGCGATAACGTTAAAAAACTGCCATAAATAACATTATTTTTCCTATTTTGTGAATAAGAAAAACCAATGTAGGTAACGACCACCACTGCACAATTATCCCAGCCCTCTCCCACAAAAGAATTAGGATTTAGGCCCCTGGGGGATCTCCCAACAATCAGATTTTCTTATTCATTTAACAAAATTAAGTGAAATGAAAATTTTCATTAAAAGATAAAATCTCTGTAGAAATTTTTTGTAATTTCAATGGCTCCCATATATTTATATAACTTTTTATAAAAGTTGAAATTGTTCTTACTTGTGATTACACTGTTGATATAGTTTGTATATGAAAAGAGAGCTAGGAACTCTCCTTTTTAATAGGGATAGTTTTATAGAAATTTAATTCCCTAAACTAAGAAAAAGAGAAGGAAACGGAAAGCCAGAAACAGAGTTAACTGGAGTCCTTAGCTTTCTCTAGTGGACTCTTACTTGTCTTCTTTCATATTGTTTTAATTCTCAATACAATGGAAAACTTATTTTAGAAACCGTTATTTACATTTTTTTTTGCTTTTTATTTGATTTCCAAGCTGAAGCACATTCCCAGAACCATCATTTAAAAATATAAAATACATTTGTTTACTATTTACAATTATTTACGTGATATAATGCTGTTCGTGTTAAATTTTTGTTGAGAGTGACAAAAACTTTCATGGCCTCCATGAAAAATTACTTAGAAAGGGAAGAGAATCCAATCTATTTATTATTACTTCTTCACCATTAAAAAAAATTAACGAAGAGATTCAGAGCTGTTTTAGAGATATTCTGGAAGAGGAGTGATTTATAGATAATATAAAGTAAATAGGAAATGGAATGGGTAAATACAATGAATATTAAAGTGAAATGAATAAATAAAATAAAAAGCGTTAAATTTATATACTCTATATTGAATAAACGTTAAAGAAAGAATTGCGAAAAGTCCATTAATTAACTTTTGTAAAAATCTCTAACGCTACACAAATCTTTGTATTCCTGATTACATATTGATATCATTGTTTCATTTATTTATTATTAAATCGATCATCTTAATTATAAAATTATATACCTAAAATCTATATTAAGGACCATAATCTAATTTTGAAATGAATTTTTTTGAGTTACAGTGCAGTATCCGTTTCTAATTTGTGACTATCATATTAAGCAATGAATTTTAAAAAATCAAAATCTGTAATAATTTTTTTAAAAATTGTCAGAAAACCTCAATAGATAGATGATGCATCAAATCTCAAGCTGTTTAAAATCTAAAATCTGCTTTTCTGATTATTGCTTAACATATGTATTCTACTCTTCTACAACTATGAAAACTTAATATTTATTTTTAATCCGACTTTTTTAAATTTTATTTTAACTGACAGCTTTTGCAAAATTGTGCAGTTCTTAAACATTTTCAAAAAATCTGAAAATATGAATGATTTAATAAAGTAATCTCTATTTTATTTTTTGTTTTCTTACTTCCTACTTTAATCCAATAAACAATTCTCAAAATTTAATTTTACAATTTGCTATCTAATTAATCAGGAGTTTATCATGAGATGAAATCTGTTTTCTAAGTGAAGCCCTTGGTTTCACATGTGAAAATAAAGTACTTGCAAGAATTCATTGTAGGATCTAAATGTTGTTGTCTATCCACTCCAAAATATGGTTAACTACTTGGAAGATCATGATATTCAAGTATCTTGATCAACCATAAAAATTTTATTTAGTGACTGATGTAAAGTATATTAAAAATTTCACTTCCAATCCACACTCTTGAAACATCTGAAAAAGACAAGTGACTCTCAATATTAGTAAGTTTGAAGAATATATATTGGATGGAAGTTTTAAATATATCTTAATAAGATATTTTTATTGTTATTACTCCTATCCCTGAACTAAGAATAGATTCTGGGACCTCTAGCTCTGAGTCAACCACTGTGTTAGGTTGGTTCATAAGCTAAATAAATTAATAAAATTTAATAACTGCTATTTTATTTTAATTAATAGATTTTAGAATTTAACAATATTTTGGGTATACAGTGTGTATATACCAAAGCTTTAAAAATAGTTGAAATGCTTAAAGAAGTGTATACTATTTGAAATCTCCAATCAAATGCAAAATGGAAATTCCTACTTATTAGTTTTCTATAATTCTTACTAATATTGGGATATGATTTAGATTGTAATTACTTTTAAATTTAAATTGTTCCTTTAGTCAGTTTGAATCTAAATTCTTTGTAAACAATTTTAATGATGTAAATAAATATCTTAAATGAAGCACAATAGAAAACTGATATACATCTATAATTCAGTTATCTGACATTTTTATTAACTTTTATTTTAATTGTTGTTTCTTTTCTACCTGATGAAATCTTGTAATTTTCACCCATTTTTCGATTTTTATTGCAGTTAAAACTTTGCTAGCATATTTCCTGATGGCAGTACATTTTTTATGAATTTGCAAACAATTTTAGCAAAAAAAATAATATAAAATTTAAATATTTGATTTTATATGGGATTAGGTATTCTTTACAGTTTTTCCATCTATAGAGAAATACTAAATTGTATCTAAATTTGTATAGGAAATATATTCACACACAAAAAAAAAGCAGTGAAAAGTAAAAAATACATTTTCTTTAGCTTCACAATGTTATTATTAGCAACAAAAATTAAAGCATTTGATACTTATGTTTACAAATATTCTTAAACTACTTCTTAATTTAAATGCAACATGCTTTTATTTTGATAGCATAATATCAAGAATGTTATGGAAGCTGAAGATTTTTTTTTAGTGCATCTCCCCCCCCCTCTCATTTTATTTTTATTTGGTAAAGCATTGCTAACAATTTCTTAACTTTCCTCTGCTTTTGTTTTAAAAATAAAAGACCTCATGGCATCATTGTTAACATATCTAACTCCATGCCCACAACGTGGGATTTGATTTTAAATTTTATTTAAGCTTGGAAATTTTTTTTTTAGATTATTTTAAAGCTAGTTTAAAAGTTTTCTTTCAGGGATAAAAATTTGCCCATTAATGTTTAGCATTGATCCATAAATTTGAAATTACTATTAGAAGTAGAGAGTTAAAATTCAGTCTTGATGAGATAGTAGTATCTGTAAAAAACAAAAAAAAAATGTTAACGATGGACCTTTATCACAAATGGAGGTGATATCCTACTTATACGGGCACTGAGTCCATAATTTATCTTTTAAAATATTTGTAACGATTTCATTATTTCTTGAAAATTTTCCAATCTTCACAAATTTAATCGATATTGTTATTATTGTTTAGGCTATTGTATTTCAAGTTGTTATTTTCAGGCAGTTCTATGTAGATTTTTTTTTTTACAAATTTTATATTCATGTTTTAGTATCTCTTTGGGTTTTTTTATTTATTGCTGAAATAACTATTTTTTATTACCAAGTATTACTATTTTTTGGAACTTTTATTTTCTTCAATAGCTTTTTGTTTTGTATTTAAATTAAATCCTCAGTCTTAATATAGATGGAGCAACTGGAGCAAAAGTTAAGCTTTAATCAGTTATTGTGGTATTTTGCCATTTTAGTTTTAGATTACATCACAAACTTTAATAAGCCCTATACCAAGGCATCATATATGAATTAATGTCAGAAATTAACTATCTGGTTTTTCTTGATTCAAAAATTAAGATGAGATGCAGGTATACACAAACACATTTTTGAGGTCTACACGTTCTTATTCGTGAGTATACAATATAGTAGTAACTTATATATATATTGTGCATAATATGGTCCATAGATCGCAGCTTGGTGATGTCATTTCCGGTGCTTGAATATGATATGACCTGATGACAAATAATTTACATTACATATATATAAAACATTTATTATATGTTTTAAGTTCTGCAATAATTTTAGTTCTAGCTTGTAAAATTGATAATTCTATGTGCATTATAATAAACTTTAAAACAAAAGCGTTATCTGCATTATTAATTGTTTAGATGACATTTCTATTTTAAAATATCTTTGCGAGAGCGCAAGAAAATTAAACTTATGGTATTAAAAATTCCACTTTTAAACTTTATTAGCTATAAGGAATCAATTAATTTATACATCTTAAGGAACTTCTTATTTATATATATATTCTTTAATCAAGTAGCAATAAAAGAGCAAATCAATTTCGAAAGTTGTTATTAATATTGCACGTAATTAGCTAGTTAATCGTAACTGCGATCAAATCATTACTGTCGCGTTAAAGTTTGAATTTCCTATGTAATGAAACTGTTATCAAAGCATCCATGCAAGCTGTTCAGTGATAATAAGAAAGCAAAGGAAATCCTCCAGAAGAGGCGCTAATGGTGGCCCTAGAGTCGTTTCCTGCCAAGGCGGATGCTTATATCACGGAATTTGCAAAGAAATTGTCTTCTATTGATTGATAATTACAATATCTAAACATACAGAAGTGATTTTCTATGACCTTTATATTTTCCTTATTTTAAAATGTAAAAGGATATTTTTAAATTTTTTTTAAATATGACTCTAATAATCACATGGCTTTTAATATTTATTAAGTTTAATTACATATTTATTCGTTTAAATTATAAAATTGAATTTGTATGTGTATATGTGTGTGTATTTATACGCCACACACATATATATAAATGATGTTTTGTACTTAACCATTTGTATTCTTTTAGAAATCTGTACTTATATATCTTGCGCCGAATCAAGTGATTAATTAAAAGTAAATTTATATAACGTAAAATAATCATTTTCACTACAATATTGATTATAAAATAATACTGATTAAATCTAAGTAATATGTAATCTTTAAATATAAAATGTTTCTCCACTGTTTTTTTTTTCCTAATGTAATTTTTTTTTTTAATATATCTAATTTTGCATTTTAAAATATCCCAAAACTCTAAAGTATATGTGTATATGAGAGAAAATATATGTATGTTAAATTTCCTGCCGTAACTATGAAACAAAATACCAAGACCAAGCTACGGCAATGTTATTGTTTGCTACGCAATTTATATTTAATAATGTCTCAATATTAGAGCTACATCATAATTTTTAATTACATCGTTATTCTATTAAGTTACATATAAGATTATGGATAATTTTATCAAACCTTCTTTTTTGGTTTTCATACATTTCGTTATTTTATTCCGAGATATTTTAAAACTTTTTTTGCTCTGGTTTGTATTTGCAACTAAGTATATATATATGCATACAAACGCCATAATTTTTTAAAAATATATATTCCCGTGAACCTGAGTCATCTTTAATCACCGGAATTATTAAATAAAGAATTATTAAACACCAACTTTTTTTAATATGTTCCGCATTGAATTTATGTAGAAATTAATGTGTGCGTGAATTAGCTCATGTATAAGTATCCGAGCAAAGTTTAACCAAAAATTTTAACATAGGTATATCTTTGCCTTATATTTTCAGCCCGATTGTTTTTTTTTTAAAATATGTATATAGGAGAGTTCGCTTGCTGAAAATCTTAATAATATATATATATGTATTAATCTTGGTTTTTAATCATTAATTAATACAAATATTCTTACTTAAATTTTATAACTTTCTAAATATGTTTCGCATTAAATTTATACTATGTAATGAATATAAGTGAGAGAAAAAGGAAGAGAGAGAAAGAACAGAATATTTCTCATTCACGTCTAAAAGGATTTTAATTAATATTTAATTACTAAATCTACTAAAGAAAAATAGTTTGTGTTTCTTTAATCTAATATATATATAACAAAAAACAACTTACTATTTTAAATCTTTATTTAACATTTGTAAAGGGAGAGGGAAAATTCAATATCTAAGTAGTTCAATAATACATTTAAATATAACAAAATAAAACTTCTCTAAAAACCAATATGGAAAACGTAACTGAAATAAAAAAAATATTGATTGATCATATGATTCGTTGTTTGAGAGGCCAAGAGACATTATACTATATTTAAAGAGCTCGACGGTTTATTTTAAGAGTACATGAATTGGAGGGGGGAAGATTTTTGTTGTTGTTGTTATTTTTACTTGCTTCAGTCAAAAATTTATTCAAAAATTTTGTGCTCACCATCCATTACTCTTGTTGACAAATAGCTCACGGGATACTGCAAATATTAAAAAAAAAACTTTTCAAAAATTATTGTTTTCATTACATAATTTACTTTTTTTTTCTTAATAAAATAGTTTCCTATTATATATAAATACGCGCGCATATGTATAGATAAAAATAAAACCGTTTAAATAACTCACTATATATCACGGATCTTTCTTTATATCTCTATAGAAAGACAGGTTACCAGGCTAGTCAAATCTTAATTGAATGTTGTTGTTTTTTTGTTTGTGTGTTTGTTTTATCTTTTATTAAAATGGCTGTAAATCTGGGGGAAAAAATAATTTAAATTCAATCCCCAAATCATGAATATAGTATATGGATGGACAAACCATTTTAAATTATGATTTACATTCTAATTATTATCTTTGCACTATGTCTAAATTAATTGCATTATCATCGGTTAGTTTGTAGATAATCAGGTTTAATGTATTTTTTTTTACATTTTGTGGACAGATTTTAAAAAAAGAAATGCTAGTATTTTTTAGACACAAGTACATTTACTGGATAATTAAAAAAACAGAAATTTTCAAAAAAAAGTTACTGTTTTTTTATTAATAACGTAAAAGGCTAAAACCTTCCGTTTGATGCGCTTTAAAAATGCTTATGTGATAGCCAATCAGATGTAATAATGACTGCTGGTGGAACTCTTAATTCTAAAACACAAGCCAGAACTATGAGAAAAAGATGGGACCCATCTTCTTGTGCTTAAATTTATATATAAATAAGCCAGCCTCAAGCATTTCAAACTAAGAGGTGAAGCTTAAAACACTTTCACATTTAATTCACTAAATATTTACTACAAAGCAATTTTCAAATCTAATGAAATGATAGTAACAAATGTAAATATATTAAATTTATTAAGCCCAAGCAGATGACATAGTAATAATGTGAAAGGCTAAAACTTTCGGCAGATGCATGCTTATGTGACAGCCAATCAGATGTAATAATGACTGCACGTGGAACTCTTAATTCTAAAATACAAGCCATAACTTTATTAACTAAATCTTTGATTCTCTTGCCCATGTTAAATTATAGCATGTTCTCTGAAAAATGGATGCACCACATATTTTATTGTTTTTTAAAGAAATTTTTATCTGGTAATATAAACTACAATTAAAATATTCTGTCTTCTTCATAAGAGATGTTGCACATTGTCACCTTAAATTTCAATTTGCTTGCAGAAAGCCAAATGTAGATTCAGGATGTGAAAAAAAATATTAACAAGCTAAATAAAGATGCTGATATTTCTCCCTCCTCTTGCAGCTTATTAGAAAAATTAGAAATCGGAGTACAAAAATAAAATTATGATTAAATAAAAAAGGACCGAAAATATTGTAAACAAATGTCATTTAATTTTAATTTAGTCTTAGAAGTTTGATGACAGTTTTGCCCCCCCCCCCTGGATCGATCATTAACAAATGATCCAGTAATAAATAGATTCATCACAAACATATCGAGTAGGGTTGCAATGAAAAGTCAAAATAGATCATAAATATTCAAACTATAGTGTTTCCTGTAAATCTATAAATTCTAAAGAAAAAATGCAATACATTTAGAATGTGAGGTTGCTGAAAACATTTGAGAATGTAATGTACAATTGAGAAAATTGCAGACTGTGAGAATAATAAGTATTTGAGATTATCAGTAATAGTTATTTGAAGACAAATAATCAAGTTGAAGTTATTTTATTTTGATCTCATATGAAATAATATGATGTATTAAAAGAATGAAGCAATGAACAAAAGGAAGACTTCCTAAAATGATGTTTTATGGTGAACTTGAGCGTAGTTTTCTTGGATAAAGTAGACACCTATACATTAGAAGGATTAATGCAGTATTGATTGTTTCAATTGGAAAGTTATGACAGAGTACAATATTGAAGTATTTCAGAAAGAAAAGTTTTTTTGTTGTTGTTGAAAAAATTCAAAAACAGCATTTCAAAATACCATATAAATTGAAAAATGGATGAGTTATTTATGTTTCACAGTTTGATTTGCATAGTCATTGCAAAACTTGTTCCTAGAGCAATTTTCTTTTCTTTGAATGATTATATTCGTTTTAGTGGATGCTATATGTATGTATCTCCAATAATAAATTAGATTGATTTCATTATAAGTATAATGATTGGCCATTATAGAAAGTCACTGCCATATTGAGATATCTAATATCATAAACTTACAGACCAAAAAACTCAGTAAATATTATCAATTTAGCTCTAAATATATAATACTAGTATATACATATTACTTTTGAAGCCAATTTCATTGATATCAGATAGAACAGAATTATTATATTAATATTTAAAATATTGAGATTTGTTAATTTTTTGAGAATACAATAATAATTTCCAAAGTTATATATGTATACGTTGATTCCTATATGAAGATTAAATATATATATATAAGTAGTACAATGTCAAAAAAGTCTTGAGTTAGATTTTGAAATAACATTGATTCTAGTTACGACACCAGATTCCAAGTAGCTGTTTATATATCCAGTGATGCTAAAGCCTGGTTTTCTGATTTTTATTTTATTAAATTTATTAAAAATAATTGAAATGTCCATATAAAAAGAAAATGATATATCTTCAAAAGCCAAAGGGTATTGTTATTCTAATATTGGGGAATAATTCCCTAAATATGTTATTAATTAGCACATTTAGGGAAGATTTGGGAACAAGTAATGGCAGCTGTTGGTTAAAATAGGATTGTAAATAAGATTCCATAGTTGTTTTTTTTATTCTCCTCTAGACAAAGAATTAGATAACACCAATATTTGTACTAGCTTTCTTCTATAAAGAAAATGTTAGTAAATGGAGTTTTTAGATATATTTTGTTTTAGAAATTCAAATATTTTAAATTCAGAATTATCATCCAATACTATATGTTCCATTATGTGACTTTTTTTAAAGGAATGGTGGGGGGGAACTAATAGAAAGGGAGTAATCACTTTGGAAACAAAACTGAATAGATCTTTTGCAAATTTACTTTTCATTGGAGATGAAATGACTAAGTGTAACAATAATGAAAGTCCTGTATGGTTTAGTACTAAAACAGGCAAAACTCACTATATATATATATTGCCACACACAGCAAGCTAGAGTAATTAATGGATGCCAGAAAGCTTGTGCATAAAATCCCCATCTAGTGCCTACTCATCCAATATCCCCAGACTAGTTTCTGGCTTATGGCTTCATCAGTGAGGAGCCTTGGATCTGAGAGCACTGTACCTAGATCTTAGATGGGGATTTTATGCACAAGCCTTCTGGCATCCATTGATTACTCTAGCTTGCTGTAGGTGGCAATATATATATGGTGAGTTTTGCCTGTTTTAACAACAGTTATACACAAGCATAAGAGGAGGTGGTCATGTGATGTTTAATAGTTTAGTACTGTAGTAGAATATCAGATTCTGTAATGAAGGATCCCATGATTGATTGCACTTTTGGCATTCAAAATGTTTATGAATTCCTGAGCAATAAAGCCATTCAATTATTTTTTTATATTTATTGCAATGAGAGTTTATAAATTAGATAGAAGACAATAACTCAATAAATTTCACTTGAGTAGAAAACAGATGTAATACATGATAATTATTCTTGGAATGTTTTAGCATTCTATTCTGTATAAGTTTACAGCATCAGGCATTGATTTTTTTTTTAATAAAATAATTTTTATATTAATTATATATAGTGATTTTAGAAAGTAATAAATTATTTAGAAGGGATACTTTTGCATGATTAGAGAGATAGGCTTTTTAAAGAGAGTTTATGGAATTATCTTAGATTAAAAGTTGTGTTTGCATTATATGTCTAAAGGTACTATATGATGAAATAAATAGAAAAGCCTAAGAATTTAAAGGGAAAAGAATTGTAAACGGATTACATTTGTTCTTCTTTATGACTTGATACTTCATATGAATATTTTTTGTTAAAAATAAGAGACTAATTCTTGAAGCAATTTTTCAATATAGAGTTAAGTGAAAGCTGTTTTCTAAAAGAAAGAAAGAAAATCAAGTCATCCATATAAGCAATATTAAAAAGGATAGATATATATACTAGGTAATTTATTTTCCAACTTCTATATCAAGACATTATGTAGGTAATGAAGAATAAAGAACTTAAAGAGGGTTCCTTTAGAGATTGAATTATGAGAATTAAAAAAATGAGACTATCTAACCACTTTAAATAATGTGAATATGTATTCATCACAATAATTTATTGCTTAATTATTTGAATATTCATTGTACTAAATAACTGAGGGAAACCAGAACTTCTAAATACAGTCTTACTGAGTTTGTTTCTCAAATTTCTAGTAGTAAAAATAGAGAAGCTTAAAAAAATATATCTTTTATTTCGTCTTTACACTTTTATACAGGGTTTACCTTGGTAGTATTTATATTATTAATAATGAGTGAAGTACATGGAGATCCATTACCTTTTTGATATTAATTTTCATATTCTTGTTATTTTCTATTATAAAATACAGTAATTAAAAATAATTAATGTTTTATATTTTTATTATTTATTTTTTTCCAAATATATTTTACTTCAGCATATGTTATTCAAAATATATACTTATTATAAAAATTTAAATGAAATAATATAATGAATTCGGCAATAATATAGAACATTTTAGCTTATTCCAACGCTTTTGCCTAACCAAAAGTTTTTATAAATCTACAAATATATACTATTTTCCCCTGAGATTTATTATTCGAATCCTTATTAGTAATAAGCTGATTTAAAAATTTGCCTGTGATAAAATCACCTTTCATTTCCAGCACTAAAAATGAATGTTGGTTTATTTAAAAGTAAGCTTTAAATGTAGGGGACCACCCGTATTTTAAAAATATTTATTGATGGGCAGTGCTGTCTATTTAGCGCATGTGTGAAAGGTAGTTTGTTTCGATCTAAATTAAATATATGCACACTATATATTCTGATCACATAAAAGTTTAACTATTAAATATTTATCTGAAAGCTGTGAAAGATTTATTTCAAGGTCGATTAGCGTTCCATCAGATAACTTAAAACTTATACTGTTTTAAATAATATATATGCAAGAACACATGATTATACTCAGATTCAAATGTGAACTCCATGCACGGAAATGAAAATGCAAAAACAAACTTTTTCTAGCTGAATATATATAAAGTGAATATGTTTTTCATTCTTTGTAATATAATTATTTAAATAGTAATACAAGGAAATAATATGTGACGGAAAAACCTTAGATAACATTTTATTTGGTTTTGCAAAATAAATTTGTGCATTGCGTGCATTATATATATATAAATAAATTAAAAAAACTATATTTAAATGAAAAGATGTGATATTAATTAATATATAATCTCTTCTTGGTTTTGGATAGAAAATTATATAATTTAACTAACATAAATAATAAATGAAAATTAAATTTTAAGATCCATTTAAATGTTAAAAATAGATAACTACTTCGCAAAATCGTATACATATATAATTAAAATGTAAGGCACAAAATTGAAAAGATATTCAATATTTAAAGTATTTAAATTATCAAAGAAATTTATTATTTTATGGTTTAAATCAAAACATCAAATCTCATAGACAAAGAATATACTATTTGAGTGCCATAATTTTAAATTGTTAAACGGATATAGAACAGCGGCAAATTCTATTTTAAAAATATAAAAACCAGGTATTAGTAACATCTTCACTATTACTACATTACATAAGGTTTTGGCTAGTTTGGTGCAATGATAAAATAACAGACCCTGAGCCTCAAGATCCATAAATCGTGGCTCAACTGTCATTTTACGGTTCTGGAACTTCTTTGACACTTCCAGTGTAATAAACCCTTTGATTATATATTCATGTAAGTTCGTTTTGTAATATGCAATTTATTATAAGATGCATATTAATCATAACTTCCCATTGTATATATTTCCTAATGAAGTGCTAATTTGAATCAACAATTGTTATTTATTTATTTACTCTTAAGAATTTAATACCACTACTAAAAACTAATTAAATGTAATAGCCAAATATTACTTCCTATGTTGTGATTTAAAGTTAAACTTTAAAAATTTTAATGATTTATCACTTTATGCGGAAAGCGTGGTTTGCCATGGAGAAACAATTTCGCGCTCTTAGTTTTATAAGCATTATTGTCTCATTTGTTTTTAAATTAATTCTTCCTCTTTCATAAACATTATTTCTACCGGAAATATATTGAAATATTAAATGAAACACAGAACTGATTACATACTTATCAATTTATTACTTCATTAAATTTTATTATATATTAATTTCGAAAAAATAAAGTTTCTGTGATTATCTATGAATAATCCATATAATTTTAATTTAATTGTGCTAAATATATCCAAAATTATTTGCGCTATGTTTTATTGTCTACACACGCAAACTCGCGGCCACACACACACAAATAGCATATATGAAAATTTTAGCTCTCGGAGATTATTATAAGTCTTTAAAGCCATCACTCAAAATTTTAGATAAATTCCAAGGTAATTTTAACAGAGCAAGATGTGTGCTTGACTATATAAATAGCAGAAACGCAAAAAATGATAATTACTGCCATTTACTATATATAGATGGGCTCTTTTTTCTTTTTGCTTGAGTTCTAATTACTTTTGTTAAGGTAAAACATATAAATATATAGATTTGAGTTTTAGGATCTATGCCTGAAGGCAAGTTTTGTGGTTTAGTTGGGTTTTTTTTATGATTAAATACTGTACTAAATAGCGAGTAACTCACACCCACCCTCTCAAACACTATTCTATGTGTGTTGAGGAATACTAGAGGAGTAAGTATAATCACAACTATTCATGAACTGTCTTTGAGTTTTATGAGCTATCTTTATTACCTAGATACCCATTTGCCAACCAGTAATGGATGACTGAAAATGCTGCACTAGTGGTAATATAAAATAGAAATTCATAAAACTTTGCAGTACTAATCAAAACAATAAAATTGTATTAAAATTCGTACAGTACCATGATTTCATCTATTAATAAATAAATCTTCTCAAGTGAAATTCAACTAAACATACAACATATATACAAAACAAAATAGTCTTCCCATCATTTACTTCAAACAATTTTCTTTCATATCTAAAAATGTCTTCATGAGATTGATGGCCCCAGATTCAAAATATGTTATAATCAAAATAACCTCTGCATTGTCAAATAATTTTTTTATGATATGTATTCAGTTCAAGAATATATAAAACTGAGGTTTAATATCTATTTTTAACTCTACTCTTATGAACTTTAACTCTTTCATTGAAAATTAATTTATTCTGACCTATATAAATTTTATGACAACTACAAGATATCTTATAAACTGCCACAGGAATAGATTTGTAATCAATTGACTATTTTGGACTATTTAGTAATGAATTTAAATTCGGGCTTTCTTCCAGGCCACTTTCATACCATCATATATAAAAAAAACTTCTTATAAATCACTTTACAAATTGATGCCACATTTGTACAACCCAATACTCACATAAATTACATTCAATCCCTTTCAATTTCCTTATAGGGCAAAGAAATAAATTCTTATTCACACTATCAATTAAATCTTCATTATTAAGTGATAAATTCATACAGGTTATAAAATATTATTTGACAATGCAAAGGTTATCTTTTATCAAAAAGGTGAATTGAAAAGAAGAGAAAAGAAACTTTGATAATAAAAATTTTTGAATCTGAAGCCATAAATCTCATGAAGACATGTGAAAGAAAATTAATTATTGAAGTGAATGATGGGTCGACTATTTTGTTTTGTATATATGTTGTATGTTTAGTTGAATTTCACTTGAGAAGGTCTATTTATTAATAGATGAAATCATAGTTGTGTAAGAACTTTAGTAAAATTTTATTGTTTTGGCTAGTATTATAATGTTATATGAATTTCTATTTCATTTTTAACTGCTAGTATATAGCATTAGACAGTATTTAATTTTTAGTGTTAATATGTATAAAAAGAAAAAATGGTAAGCTGGTTTCAATAAGTCTAATATTAATAAGATTATATATATATATTTACATGCACATTTTAATATTAATTATTTAAATTTTATACTGATTTTATGTATCAAACTATCTGTTTATATATAGTATATAAAGTTAAACTCAAATTATTAATAAGTTGACTGATGAAAATCTCTCCCACCGGGCATACGGATTAGTGTTATTTCTATGTGTAAATCACACCCAATCTTAGATTTAAAAAAATTTCAAAGAATATGGCACACATACACGGGTATGCATTCTTTGCCAATGAAATTAATTAATTTTAACGAGTAACCTGATCAAGCAACCAGACATGCATATGCAGATGGATACATATGTTCAAAGATGGATAAAAGGATGGACAAATAGATGAATAAATAGATGAATGGATGGATGAGTTGATATTAGGTGTAAAATGAAATGTTAAAATTATGTAAATTTTGATTCAATAGAAGTATTATAACATAAAAATTTGATATATATATATATGCATAATGCTACAAAATATCATCTACAAGATATCTCTACATCTGAAAAATTCATTCATGTTGTTAAAAGTTCGAATCAAAATATTTTCATTTAATGTAATCAGTTGCTTAGAATGTCAAGTGACATTTAAGTATTAAAATGACTGGCTGTATATCATTTCATTTAGTCAACCAAACTTTTTGTTTCCTTAATTGATTTTTTTTAACCTTTGATCCACCATTCTTACCTATGTTAAACGGCTTTTCACCTTGAGATTAAGATGAAATATACTCTGCATCAAAGCATTCTAAAACAAAGACATCCCTACTCAATCATCATAAATGATGACCAACAAGTATGCATTCTTCAGATATCTATTATTTTCTATAGCTATTAAACACACACACACACAGTACTTATCTTTAAAAAAAATATCTCAAGATAATTATTAATTTTAGCTATAGTTATATTTTTTACGGATACCCCCCCCCCCAGGCATGTCTTTATAATTACAATAGGAATACGATTTAATTGATAATTCAACACAGTATCAGAAATAATTAATCTATTCTTTATCCTTGTATAAGTTTTTCTTTGAAATATTTTATCATATATAACTTTTATATAGAATGTTTCATAATTATTTTTTAAATAATATTTATTACATTTATATAAGCAATATTATTTAATAATTTTAATCATGTTGGTAGGCTGAGAATCATTATGTTTAAAATATAATGATTTTATTCTTCTAATTTTTTTTTTAAGTTAGTGACTTTAAATTGCAATTACTAAAGATTTACTTTTAAATCACTCATCATTTAGTAATCATCTTACTTCAATCATTTTTATTTGAGCTTCTATTAAACCGCGTATACACAATAACAACAACAAAATATGTTTGCATTAATCTATAATAATATAACCATGCAAATATAAAATCACTGACAATGTAAAGTTTATTTTTCCTAATAAATTCTATTTAATAGAACTCACTCAAATATCCAAAAAAATATTATTTCTCTTTTCTTATGTTTATTGTAATTTCTATATGTAAACGTTTTGAACGCTTAAACCAAGAAAAGCTAATTTTGGAACGCGAATGAGAGTTAAGTCGCTTGCTCTGAACATGAGGATGGAAAACATAAATTCAAAAAAGCATGAATTCATCACTAACGACTCCACCCTATAAACAAAAAGGAGTCCAGTATTCCTTATCAAAGAAATAAAATATGCAAATATGACATTTCCGTGACGCGCACTCCATTTAAATTTCTCGTAGCTTCCTGTGGCAAAATGTGAGCGCTATATATTCTTACTGTCAACGTCGTTGAAATAAAAGCGGCATTACCTTTTCTTGGTTAAACGTTCAAAACGTTTACATATGAAAGAAATTCAAATATTTATTATAAATAATCATTTTATAGGTGCAAATCAGGATTCAAACCTTTATTAGTTTTATTGGTAATTTGAGACTGGGTTTATAAATCTTAATAACAATTAATATTATAATATTTTTTATTATAATTTTTGTTACTGACTTATTCAGTATCAGGTGACTTTTTTTTTTTTTTTAAGTCGTTTATCATTTATTTATTTACTATGGTGAAGAATTGTGCAAAAGATCATGAAATCCTTGAGTGTAACAAATCAATTCACCTAAGTGCAACAAATTTTCCTCAATTAGAAATTCTCTCGACTAATTTTTTTTAGCTGAGGTGAGATATTCTTTTTAATATTATAGCAGAGATTCTATATTTTGTGGACTTAATGTAAAATATATCAATGAAACATTTTTGTTTGAAAGGTAAAATAAAAATGAAGCGTCAGGTTTTTGTTTGGATTTATAAACTCTTTAGAGGAGAGGAAAAGATTTATTCTGTCATTTTTATTTTGGGGGGGGGGAGCACTTTCCTTCCAGTATCATGACTATTTTGGGACTGATTGGTTGAATTGTCTTTAATAAATAATTTTATCTACTTATTGTAAACATGGGGGAAAAAATGGGGGGGGGGGGGGAAATACGTTTCGTTTAGATATGAATCTTAAGATTTCCTTATGAATCTTTCTGACAAAAAAGGCCAATGAAAAAAAATGTATATAAAATTTTGGAGAAGCCTATGATAGAAAATGATGTAATGAAAAAATCAAATTTGAAAGTGAAATTTAATTGAGCATTGGAAAAGTTTATTGAAACAGATACTGACTATTTGAATTTTAATATTTTTTTTATTTACATTTTTTTTGTTGTTGTTATTTTAGTTTTTTTTTTAGTATAGTGTATAATCGAAGTAATGTATATTAATATAGTTGGAATCATGCTTCATTGTATACTATGACAATTAAAATAGTTTCAAGCAAGATCAATATATATATATCATCATTATCAAACCACTGCAGGATAAAGATCTCTCCAAGTACAAACCATCTTCTATCTTTAGCTTCTCTTCTCCACATCACCCCTGCACACTTTCTTATTTCATCCATCCATCTCACTACAAATATCTAGGTTAGATTATTAATACAGATGGAAACAATGGATGAAATTAATCATTGAATTAAACTTGGTTGGAGTGCTTTTGGTAGAAATAACTTCATACTAAAAGGAAGTATTCCATCCATCCATCTCACTACAAATATCTAGGTTAGATTATTAATACAGATGGAAACAATGGATGAAATTAATCATTGAATTAAACTTGGTTGGAGTGCTTTTGGTAGAAATAACTTCATACTAAAAGGAAGTACGCCTATGTGTTTGAAAAGAAAGGTTTTAATAAATGTGTTTTACCAGTTCTTACCTATGGATCTGAGACTTGGACACTTAATGGAAGAGCAATACAAAGATTTTAAACCACCCAAAGAAGTATGGAGAGATGCATGTTAGGAATAACAAGAAGAGATTGAAAACCCAATATATGGGTAAGAGAACAAACAGATATTATTGATCTCATTGAAAAATTAAGACTGAAATGGAGTTGAGCTGGCCATATTTGTAGAAGAGATGATAATAGATGGACAATTGAAATCTTAAGTTGGATTCCAAGAGATTGTAAAAGACCCAGAAAGAGACCACATGATCAATATATATGTACTTTTTTGTTGTTATTTTTAACACATTGCCATAACTATTTTATTTCATGTATTTTTTTCTATAAATGGATTACTTTTTGGAACTAAATCATTTTCAAGCAAAATCTATGTTTAATATAAATATTTATTATTATTATTACAGATTACTTTATTATTTTTATTGAACACATTTTATTACTGTCAACTAAATTTTTATGGAATATTTTTTGTTCTGATTGTTTTGCTAAAAGGCTGCTGAATAAATTCAATAACAAATATGTACATTTTATTTCATATGGATTAATTTTTCCAAAAATCTTATGTGTGGTACAATCTGGTATGTAGATTATCCATATTACAGATTAAACCCATGTAGTAGTATACCCACATTTTTTTTTTAGACTAACTTTGTATTAAAAATAATAAAAACAGTTATTGGAACAAGTTAGGATGAGATATCTTGATAATATATTTTAATTTAAAATAATATTTGATCATTGGTTAAATAAAAAAAAAACTAAAGAGTGTTTAAGCTCTAACAAGCTTTATAGATAAATGCTGCCAAGAGAAAGCATTCAAAAAATCTCTATCTAAAAATTACTCCTATCCTCAGATCAGTTTCATGCTTTTGGTATTCCTCAGTGAGGCATTGCGATATTTCAAACGAGATCCAAAATACCAATTCAAAGTCAACACTTATCTGATAGCTAACTTTTATGTAGACAATCTGAAATTTTCAAACATCTAGATGTCTTCAAACCCAGCTATCCAACTTTAGAGAATTCTTCAGCCATACCATATATTAATAGTCTTAGTAAACACAAAAGCTATTTCAATAGCTAAAAATAAGTCACACATCACATGCCCTAATTTAATAAACTTGTGATCATAAAAACTAAAGAGCATGCAAGATCTAACAAGCTTTATAAATAATTGATGCTAATAGAAAGCATTCAAAAAATCTCTATCTAGAAATTACCCCTATCCTCAGACTAGTTTCATGCTTTTGACATTCCTCAATGAGGCTCTGAGACATTTCAGACAAGAGATTCAAATACCAAATTAAATCCAGCACTTATCTGATAGTTAACTTTTAAATAGGTAATCTAAAATTTTTAGACACCTAGATGTCTTCAAACCCAGCTATCCAACTTAAATAGCTATATGAGGCTGAGAGTTCTTCAGGCTTACCATGTATTAATAGTCTTAGCAATATAACATTGATTAAGACTTGAAAGCAAAAGCTATTTGTTCATGTGACCTAATAATATATGGTATGGCTGAAAAATTCTCAACCCCACATAGCTATTTAAGATGGATAAATGGGTTTGAAGGTATCTAGGTGTCTGAAAATTTCAGATTGTTTACTTAAAAGTTAACTATCAGATAAGTGTTGGCTTTGAGTTGGTATTTTGAATCTCTTCTCTGAAATATCCCAGTGCCTCACTGGGGAATGCCATAAATATAAAAACAGTCTGAAAATTTGGGTTAATTTCTAAATAGAGATTTTTTGAATGCTTTCTCTTGGCAGCATTTATCTATGAAGCTTGTTAGAGCTTGCACACTCTTTAGTTTTTCATAATCACAAGCTTATTAAATTAGATCACATGATGTGTGATTTATTTTTTAACTATTAAAATAGCTTTTGCATTTAAGTCTTAAGCGATATTATATTGCTAACACTATTAATATATGGTATGGCTGAAGAATTCTTAGCCCCATATAGATATTTAAGTTGGATAGTTGGACTTGACGACACCTAGGTATTTGAAAATTTCAGATTATCTACTTAAAAGTTAATTATCAGATAAGTGCTGGCTTTGAGTTTTTATTTTGGAACTCTTGTCTAAAATATCCCAGCACCTCACTGAGGAATGCCAAAAACATGAAACCAGTCTGAGGATTTTTTGGATGCTTTAGAGCTTGCATATTCTTTAGTTCTTATAATCATAAGTTTATTAAATTAGATCATGTGATGTGTGACTTATTTTTAGTTGATCATTGGATGTTTGGCTGATAATAAATTTCTGTTGTCGTTATCTCTTACTACAATTTTTTGAAACATTTCAAAATTTAATATCCAATTAGTTGGTTAAAACGAGCTTACAGTTCATCAAAAAATCCTGATCACTTCCTTTTAAAAGAATATTGAAAATGAAGGAAATCACAAAGAATCAATATCATAAATGAATAATTATCACTATTACATGATCACCATTTCATATGCTTACACAGGCTGTTAATAGCAGTAATGTGATGTGATGTACTGTAGCTTCTTAAACTAAGTCAAGAATCTCTCAGCAATTATACCAAGAGAAACTCATTAGCTACTTAATTTTACATTCTCCAGTCTAAGTTTTCCCACATTCTGCTCCAGCCCATTTCCACAACATAATCTTTGTCAACTCTATAGCCTTTATATCTAAATCCCGTTATTTTTTTCCAAACCCAGCATAAAAACCAATAATCTATTTTCATATTTATTTTTCCATAACTTCATTATATGTGCTTTTTCTGTTTTCAAGCATTTACATTCAATTAACAAATGCCTAATATGTTCTATTCCTTCCTTACATAATTTAAAACTAAATCATCCATATTTTTCCATTTACATGTATATTCTCTTGTTGCTAAAGATCAAACTCTCCATATAGTAATGCCACCAAGTGCAAGCCTTCATAATCAATGGATGCAGGAAAGTTTATAGTGCCTCCTCATCCAATATCGACTAGTTTCTAGCTGTGCCTTTCATCAGTGAGGAGCCTTAGATTTGAGAGCACTGCACATAGATCTTAGGATATAATGCAACCCTCCATCAAAAGGGCGTTGCTGAAATATCTTCACATCGTGATTACATGTTAAGTATTAGATACAGTTATTTTACTATATAGATCTGAACGAATAATAGAAAAAGAGCAGATATATAACAACAATGAACATAATAGTTTTAACATTCGGTAACAAGGTCTAAAGTAAAAGGGAAATACTGCATTAAATATTATAATATATCAGATGATCGAATCATAAGAAATAACAAAACAGCTTAGTGTTTAGTTAACGACTGACTTGTTTATACATATGATGGCATAATTGAAGTATTTAATATAAAGCCACATGAAATGTTCGTATAACTTTTTTTGAAATTAACTCAAATTATTGACATGTAAAATTCCATAGTTAAGTAAATAAATTTTAATATACTTTAGGTTTAATAACTTTGCTCTAGAGAAGACAATCCATCCACACACATTTAATAGGTAATGGTAAAACGTCCTAAAATATCTCATTAATTAAAATGTGTAGTCTCCTCCAGATCTTTCCAAGAAAAATAGAGAAGACAATATTCAGAAGCCGTCCAACGAATAGCTGATAAAAGTATATAGATGTGCATTTATCTTAATATATATCTAAGCACTTATAGCATGAGTGTGACAAGAATCTCGGCCTCAGGGTGGCCTTCGAGCATTCCATCATCAGATTTTCAATTGGATGGATGGTTGAAGAGTTGGAGTGTGGAGTAGATTGAAGCCTGTCCATTAAAGTATGAGGATTGGCTACCTTAATATATATCTGAGCACTTATAGCATATATGTGTAGAGATGGTAGTCTGGACCAACTGATGATTGCTGTTTTAGCATGAAATATGTATATTCGTGATTATTTATCTTTTCGACATATATGTATGCAAGTGTGTCAGTGTTATGAGATAGTGTGGAGAGTGGTGGGTCATGTGAAAGTCTGTGCTCATATACCCTATATATAACCAATTGCTAGATATGTTATTACTGACCAATAATGAATTAGATGGCTAATTAGATTACCATATTTTATTAGCGTAAACAAAAATCTTCGATGTATATATAATGTGTGTATATATATATTAAGGTCACAGTTAAGGCAGGATATATTTGGATTTTTATGTCAGTAGATTAAATAAAATGATGAAAAAATGTTACTTTTTTTTTTATTCAAATACTTTAACAAGTTCACTGTACATAGTTTAAAGCCAATACTCTGAATAATAGAAGCCAGAATAGAGAACTCCTGTCATAAAGAATTACTGTTGGTGCAAAAATACTTAATTAGTTACATGTGGTTATAATAACACGGAACAAATTAGTAAATTTAATAACCGCTCTGATGTGGACCAACATGCGAATATAATTAAATAATCAATATTAGAATTTAATTAAAATGTTAACTAGCATACTTTTAAATTAAAAGTTTGTTTATGTCTTTTTCAAATGTTATCTGTGTGGTCTTTACAAAATTTAGTTAAAAAATTTTGTTTCAAGTTAAATTATTTTGGCTTTTTTCATCTACCGCCTACTTATATATATATAAAGTTTATTTATTTAATAAATATTATTTTTATTTTACTTCTTTACAAATATAGTCACTCTATATAATATACAAACGTGGTAAATAAACTAATGACTGTTTATTTTACTGCAGCGTTTCTGTAGAGTAAACTCTTTTCTGAGAAAGAGTAAAAACAAAAATGATACCGATTAGCAGGATAAATCAATTTTAATTGAAAGCAATTTTTTTTTCTCATTTCCACTTACTAAACAATAATTGAATGAATTTCTTTAAAAAAGAGAACCAGTAAAATTTTTCATGCTCTACTCAGATTAGAACTTCAAATCGTAGGCACGATAAACAAATGAGTTAACTGAAATATAGGTCCCGAAAATATGTGATAATGTCAAGTTAGTATTTTCAATCATTTTCTTAGACAAGAGTAACTTTCAATTGAGCAAAACTTTTTTTTTGTTTTTTACATTAAGAAACCTTGCTTGAAAGTAGATTAAGAAAATGAAGCAAAAAGTTAAAAAATGTCTTAGTTTAGGTAATTAATATGGAACTATTTATCTTGTTTTCCTACTTTTGGATTTATATCTTACTTGATCTCATTATTAACTGATCTAATATTTATTTTTATTTACTTATAGTTTTGTTATAAAACATTTGCATTTGTATTTATAACGTAGATGCTAAATTGTCATTTTATATTAAATTGAAATCTAAGAAGTATGGACTATTTAACATTAAAAATAAAAAAACATAATCGATAAAATAAATATATAAAAAAATTACATATATAAAATTTACTTTTTTAAAAATATATTTTTAAAAGGATAAATGAAAATAGAAAACACCAAAATATTATATCCTTTAAAAGTATATAAAAATAGATTATCTTAAAAGCTTATAATGCGTAAAAAAAGTGGGCTGAGAGTCTTTTAACACTTTGATATATATATATTATCATCTTTTAGTCAAAAGTTTAAATGACAATTGGAAATTATTAAAAATATATTGAATCCTAGTATAATATTTAAATATCTAGACAGATTGGGGTTTAGAGCAATTATAGTTCTCATGTCATTAGTTTGGATGGCATAATAAGGTAATTAAATTTTCAATCTTTTCTCAAAAAGATTTTCCACTGTAAATGATCAAATAACTAGAAATCATTTAATAAAAGACTGAATGTTGAGTGTGCTCTAAATCACATTTAGTCTTACTTAACATCTGATCTTAAAAATAAGACTTGGTTAAGCGTAGATGTCATTATTGTATAAAAATTATGCTAAAAGGAAAAGATAATATGCACAGATAAATTTTTATATACCTCTAAAGACTGATGGATTTTCATGATTTATAATTTCAGAAGTTAAATAAATTTGGAAATTTCAATTTAACTTTTGTTTCTATTAGTGCCTTGCATTGTTAGGTGTGGTGGTAGAACGGCAGATACTGGAACTTAAAATCCATGAGTTACATCCAGCAGTATCATTTTCGGAGCACTCATTACGTTGTCAATGAATCCTAGTGATTATAAGAATAATATTTCTCCAGAATGACCTATAATCTCATTCTGTTTTGTCCTTCCATCTTACTACTGACCATTTACTTATTGACCATTAATTTTTTTTGATAGATTGACTCCTGATATAATCAAAATAGAACAATTTTAATTACATTATTAGTTCTTCAAATGAGATTTTATATTTAATTTGATCAGGAATTCATTTGTTAATTTTATTTCCTATCTATGTCCTGTCTGGTTTAAATGCAGTGGCAGAATGGAATGTAAAGTCCTCAGATCAATTCCATTGCTAGTATGTTCAGTATTCAAACTTCTTATGATCTCTCAATCAATAAAGCCATTGAATAATTTTTAAAGTTTACTTACTATCTATGCTATTCTCAAAAATCTTCACCACAACAATTCAAAAGCGTCCTACTTTTTTTATCTTGTTCTGACAAGTGAATCTTTTTATTGTTGATTAATGCTAGAAGGAAAAAAAAGTCAAACCATTTCTATATATTTTTTATCAATTTTAAAATCATCTGGCAATTCTGATATCATAATCTCTACAACTTCCATATTTAGTCATAACACCATCTTTCCATTCTGATCTTTAACTTCTTTAATGTGATGTTATTGTAACATCTAAAAGTGTTGACTTTTTTCATCAATTCTTAATGCATCAATTTTCATCTAACTTGGTTTATATATATATATATATATATATATATATAAATGTAAGATATATATATATATATATATATATATATATTACATGTACATATTGAGACATGCTCTACTGTGTCTCAAATCTATATATGTAGAAAAATAGAGGTTTCAGTTTAAAAAATTCTACTTGTAAATTAATTTTAAAATGTTAATTTAATTTTATATCAAATGTGTGTTTTAAAAGTGAAGTCTTATGTATATATGTATACACACCAATCAGTAGAATAATTTTGCTTAATAAAAGTAATATCAATTTTTTTCTCTCAAAAAAGTAAACTTTGTCAATAAATGTCATCTTTTATATAAGATTATTTTTAAAAAATGTATAACAATGCTTAATCTACAAATAAAATTGTAATCTGTTATAATAAAAAGTTAAGCATTGTTCAGATGTACTGAGATTAATTAGCGTGGAATGTAAAAATGTTCGATTTTACACTATTAAAAACCTGGCTATTTTAAGATGTTAATCCAGAAAATTCTAGAAAATTTGTGGGAGAACAATAGACCAAATAGATATACAAGCTTCCCAAAATCTATTGCTTGATGCAAGCTATCATTTATTAATTCCATCTATTCAGATTTAAGCTAGTCATTTATAAAATGAGTGGATTTAGCCAATACATTCTATTAGATCAAGAGTTTTGATATTACCCCCCTGCAGTTGATTTGAACTTTCTAGGAGTCTATAGTTTCAATAAAAAATTTGGGGGTTGATGCAGCAAAAATAGTCCATTTGTTACTGCTATTTGTTTGTCACTTCAAAATATCTATGATTCCAAGAGATACCTGGTTAAAAAGTGAAAATAATTCAAAAAAACTTCTTTGATAAAAGCACATTACATTACAAATTTGCAAACAAAAAGATAAAATGTGTTATTAAAAATCATATGCAAGATTGCATGAAAATACATGTATCATAAACATGTCTGTGCATTGACTTATCAAATGTATCAAAGCAAGTGTGGACATGATAAACCATTGGATGTCTGCATTTGCTTGTGATGGGATGAGATGATATTTGATATTATCAGAATCTATCAGTCTTGTATGGTCATGCTTTCATAAAACATTATAATTCATTTGTTTGAACAAAAATATTTTGTTTCAAGTAAGTATATACTTTATTGTTTTTTTATCACAGAGGTTGTCAAAATTGTTTGTTAATAAAAGTTTTTATTTCTTATGATAATAATATGACTAAACCAAAAAAAATGCAGATAGTGCAGCCTGGACTATTTGAAGATAGGATTTGACATGAAACAACCATTTATCAATATGCCTCATATGTGAAAAAGTCTTTAGCAATGATGCTATGAAACCATTAACACTAGCAGATCACTTGAACAGAATTCACCTTGACAAAAAAGAAAAAAATTGTCATACTTTCAATCATTTAAAGATAAAATTCTGAAGAGAACTATGATAGATAATATGTTTGTTTCATCAAAGCAAAATGATGGATCAAGGGCATTGTACAACATATCCCTACTCATCGCAAATTCTGGCAAGCCTCATACCATAGGGGAAAAACTGATTCTATCATCCATCATGGATGTATTGAACACTGTACACAAACATGCACAAGATGTTATAAAAAGGATTTCTTTGAGCAGTAACACAGTTCAAAGATGTATCAACAAAATGAGCCACGATGTGGAAAACTTTTTGGGTAATCATTTGCAAAAAAAAAAAAAAAACATTTCCCCCTCCAATTGGGTGAGTCAACATTACTCTGTAATGAAGCTTTGTTGTTGGTGTGTGTTCACTTTATTCAAAATCAAGAAGTGCACGGAGAGCTGCTTTTTACCAGAACCTTAGAAACTGACACCAGTGGCAAATCGATTTTTAATTTAATAGAGCTATTTTTCCATGAAAAAAGTGATTCCATTGACAAATATATCTGTTGTGATATATGGAGCACGAGTTATGGCCAGCTGTTAACGTGCTTTTATAAGTTACCTGAAACAACGTATACCTGAAATGCTTGCAATTCACTGCATAATCCATAGGGAATATTAAGTAATCAAAAACCTTAGTGACAAATTGCATCAATTGCTTCAGTTTGTTATTCACAGCTGTGAACAAAATTTGAAGTAATGCTTTGATCACTAAACTGTTCACTCGATTATGCAAAGAAAGTAACAAAGGTTTCTATCAATTGGTTCTCCATATCAAAGTCTTCCGGATTTCAAAAGGTTTATGTTTGGTGAGATTTTTTGCACTTTTTCAATCTATTTTAGAGTTTTTGGAAGATGAGGAGTCCAGTTTGAAAGAAAATTTACTTAAGAGTAAAACAGATATTGCTTTCTTAACTAACTTATTTGGAAAATTTAATGATGTTAATTTACAACTGCAAGGAGACAATTTGAATCTCATCAAAGCAAAATCAGCCATATCAGCTTTTGTTTCCAGATTAATGTTTTTTAAACAAAATATTGCAAGATATGAGCTTTCTCAATTCTCCAACTTATTTAAGATAGACACAATCAAGAAGAAAATATCTTGTTGTATGTCAACCACTTGGAGGCTCTTCACTTAGATTTCAAAATTAGGTTCGAGGATATTCTATCTTTGAAAATACTGTACTGAATAATAAACCCATACATTACTAGTGCAGAAGAAAATATAATTTTGCAAGATGAGTTGATAACTATCAGCACGAATGAGGATTTCAAACAGGATTATCAAAAGTTTTGGTTGCAACAAGATATTTCATTTCTATATCTGGCTCTATTTATTGTTGTACAAAAATACTTGTTAGCATTTCCAGCATTGTATCTGGTAGAGAAAGGTTTCAATGTAGTTTTAAACCTGCTTCAGAACAGACATCGATTGCATGTCACTGAACATGGAGATTTGAGAATGCAACTCCCCAATTTAAAACCAGACATAGATAAATTGTTGACAGATCACCAGGTGCACCCATCTCATTAAATTCAGTTTTCCAAGCTAATTTATTTGGTATTTTTATAATTCTGATTCAAATCTTTCATTGTTGTAATTTGGTTGATGTTTTATTCTTTCTGAATATGTTGAATTTTTCATTTCATTTTTAAAGTGTTTTCAATATTTGTACTTATTTCGAATTTACACATTTATTTCACAAATGTCAAAAATTAAAAAAAAACTCTGCTCGTATTTTTTATTTTAATTTTCATTAGTGCAGATTTCGATATTAAATGTTGCACAAGATAATGCCATACTCCATAGTCCTTTTATCTTTTTCAATCATTAGTTACAAGTAATTAAAATGAAAAGTTTGATAACTAATAAAATATTTAATATTGAGTATTGTACAAATTTATTAATTTGAATAAGTAAAGTAAATGACTAGGTGATTGACGGTTTTAAAATTTTTTGGTAAAGGGGTCTGTGGCCAAAAAAGGTTTGGGAACTCTTGGGTTAGATTCTACTCATCAGATTCATTCAGGACAAGCAGCCTGAAGTAGTAAGATGAACTGACCAATTTTTCTTAGTGGTGTTTTTCAAAATATGCTGGGCTAGGCACCTCACCAAGATAAACTTCATGCTCTAAGTTGAACCTTTATCATTCAGCATGTTATGAAATTATAAATCCTTGGAAAGCTGACTTTCTAAAGCCAACCTACAAAGAAGACTCTCAACTTTTTCAATCAATAGCAGGGAAATTAAAGCAACAACATTGACGGACTTAGTAGTAATATAAATTTTTATATACCATAACAAGCCAGATATATCATAAGTGTTTTCCTTTAGTATATGCACATTATTTTGTTTTGTTTTGCTAACCATAATATTATATTCAAGTATAGGTTTTTATTTTATGCATATATTAATTGATATCACGTATATAAATAAGTCATGTCTGAATGTTTTACTGTTTCTTTTAGAGTATACTTTACTTTAAAATTTATTATGTTGAATATATATATAATTCTGAAAGAAATTCTTTTGTCTTGCATTGAGAGCTTTGACAGTTCTTAATGAAGTTTAAGAAAACAAGTCTAAGGTTTAATCAGTCTGCAAAATCTATTTAAAAAAATTGTAATAATGTTTAAAATTAACCTTTTCTTTTAATTGGTGTTAATCAATTTATTTATATATGTGTGATTTGATTTTAGAGTTACTAAACCCCTTTAACACTTGTATATATCATGCATTATATGTAAGTATTCATCTATTTGTGTGTATAAAGCCATATGTAGACCATTGTTATTTTATCAGGCTTTTCTTTTACTTCACAGGGTAACTAAGTCTCTACCTGGTTGATATTATTAGTATATTTTCTCTGGTTGCCTGAATTATCTTCTGCCTTCATCACATTCTATTTATCCTGGCATGGCCTAGCTTTGGTGTAAGGATACCTTCTTTGTTTGTTAGTATCGTTATATATTGGTGAATTTTTTGGAGCTTCTAACACGAGGTTTTGGTCATGCTCATATTCTTGTAAACCGAGTTACCAATCATTGAATTGTAGGCTGTCTTTTGCATGGTAAGCCTATAATTAGCTTCTCATGCCTTTCTTATGGTGTATAACCCTTCTTAGTTTATGATAATCATTTGGTGGTATTATATTGCCACACACACATTGTTTTTGTCTTTTTTAAGTGTCATAGTATTGGCTGGGACGTGAACCCGCAACCCGGGCAACTGCCTACGAGGCAGTCGCGCTGACCTCTCAACCACCAATGCAAGACGCATCTTTATTGTTGATACATATATGCATAAGCATCCAACAAGATAAAATTGAATATTTTATTTCTTTCTTATTAAAAGTTATTCACATATAGATTATACATCCTAATTTTATAAAAATCACTGCTAAAAATCATTTAAATCTTATTAAAGTAGTTGAATTGGAAAGTAATTTAACTATCAAAGCTGTCAATAATATCATACTCTCTTGAGACATTCATAGATACAATATTAATTAATTTTATGATTGCTTTATTTTCCTTTAATGGTAAGAAACACTGTGTCTGTCTATCAATAGTTTAAATTTAATAATTATGAGTCTCATACTCTAAGCTGAGCTAATGTCAGAAGCAAGTAATTTATTTTATGTCAGGATGTTCATTATCGTTAGTGAATTTTTGGTCATCCCAAATAAATTTTCTTGGTTCATTAAGTAGCTGGTGGCACCTTCAGGTGACCAATGTTCTTAATGCCAGTGTGGATCCAGTACAATATATATACACATACAAGGAATATTAAAAATTTTAATTATGAAATGTTATGTAAACAAAGCAAAAATAAATCCAAGTGCCTTATGAAAATAACATGCAATGGAATTGTTAATACCTAGGACTAATTAAATTTAATTCTAGTTAAAATTGTTAGATTACCTTTCTTCATTAGATCTTAGCCACAAAGAAGAATGAAATTTATTTTTGTTAATATACCCATTGCATCCCTATGAAAGTTTATTAATCTATTGCCATTATTTATGCAGCATTTCAACAATCTTGATTTGTCACTGTAAATGAGACGTTTAAAACACATAACACCCACACAAAATCAATAGTCCAACTTATATATATATATATATTTAAAAATGTTAAGCACAGACTAGGGTCGATATTAGCATGTCATATTACCTAAATAGTAGTTAATTAATTAAAAACCAAAAATTATTATTTTTTTAATTTCATAATTTATACTCATATTTCTTAATCCCGAGCACTTAGCAGTAATGTTTTTCCTTTATGCATGTGGGCAGAAGGCAGAAAGTTATATCCATGCACGAACATATAAATTTATGATTATTATATTTGTAAATATCTCTAATTATAAATCAATTACTAACAAAAATATTTTATTGACATTTTCTTTTTACTAAACATTTTTTTTTTTCTTCTTTAAATACAACAAAAAATCAAATATCAAATCTTGTATTCATAATTAACTGGAGAATTAAGGGCAAATATCAAGAATCTTCTAGGGAAAAAAGGATATCATTTTTGTTTTTTGATGAAAATAAAGATAGCAGAAATTCATTTCTTTGTTTTGGAAAATGCTAAATTATATTATTTTAATAGTAGTACTAATAATGTTTGAAATAAAGTGCTAATTTAAAAATGGATCCAAAAAATAATTCTTCTCTCATGGAAAAACGAATTACCATTATTATTTTTATTCTCAGCAAAAAAAAAAAAAGTCTATAAAAATTGTTATCTGTGAATACAACATATCATTTAAAAGCATATTTGCCAAATGTGAAAGCTATAGAAACAGCAGAAAATTGCAAAATTGGTATTAATGAATTTCACTATAATCATTTTAATCGAAATAAGGAATACCAGTAAAATGTATTTAACTTGTTATTTTACTTATATTATATTAAAAGAAAAATATGTTGGTGAAATTCCATGCTTGTGATAATGCGTTCCAACCAGCAATATTCCAGTATTCATTCAAATAAAAATGGTATATCTTAAGATCACTAAAATCGTTGGAAATAAGTAAAAATAATAAAAACATAAAGGAGCTTTCTAATGGATTATTTTTAAAAATATCTCAACCTAAAAGTTACTGGAATAAAAGCTGTGAAAATATTTAAATAGATTCTCTAGTGGTAGCTATCTATATTGAAAATTGCAACACTCAATGGACTCTTTCATGAAGGCATTAAAGAAGCATTCAAAAATTTGCACCACCACCTACCTACAAGTAATAATATTTTACTTTTGTTGTATAATAATTAAGTATATAATTGTATTTATATTTGCATTAGTATATAAAAAGCAATGCACTAAAGAAAATTCTTTATTATTACTGATATTTTTTAGTTCCCCTATTTGAATTTTCTTTTTAAAAAAAAAGATTGAATGTATGAGGTGAATGTTGGAATACAGTTTACATATATGAGATTTTAATATTGATTTTATTATTCTCTTTTTAAACTAATAATTTATATACATACACAAACTGTAAGTTCATGTATTTATATTATTTATTCAAACAAAAGAAAAGATTAAAATAATTTCTACCATATTATAATTATTATTGGCACTAATTTCTATTATTTTATCTCTGAACTTCATTTATTTAAATTACAGGTATGGAATCATCTGTATATTATTTATTATTTCTTAACCAATTGAATTAATTGTCTATTTAGTATTTGCATATGAAAATAAATTCTCAGTGTCTCTATTGTATGCTTATATCATAAAATTGTCTGAATTTTAATTATTGAAATATTTAATTTCCTATTCAAGTTATATCTCATTCATATTACTAGCATATATTGATCAATGTTTGATTACACTTAGAGTAAATAGTACTACTAAGGAAGATTTAAGATAATTATCATTTATATAATTTTAATTATGAATACTTGAGCGGTAAGATTTATAATTATTATTTATGTGCTTTAGAATTAAATATTTTTACAAAGATAATTTAATAGAATCAGACCACTAAGATTACTCTTAACATTCCTACTACTAAATTTATCTGACTCCATTTATTAAGCATTTGAAGTAGAAAATGCACTCATAAAAAGGATAATTTTTTTAATATATAGAAGTGATTAAAGGATGTATAACGGAGAACAAATAATAAAATCTAAAATTAAGAAAGTTCTAATAAAAGTGTAATTATTAAACAAAAAGTATTAACTTCAGAAAGTATTGAAAAAAAAGATATCATCGTTTGGGATAGTTTACTATTAACTTTTCGCCGAAGGATATAAATGTGACAATTTTAAGTTTGAAAATAGACTTCCATATTACAAGGTCATTTATTTAGATTAGTGGGTGAATTAGTTTAATATTTTATTGATTAATTGGACAAAAAAAAACATTAAAAAATCAATACATTTTATTTATTTAGATCGAAATAATAAACTGGCAAAATAAATGGCAGTTTTTAATAACCTGTATAGTAATTTTAAATTTAATCTTTTGTCTTACAAAAAATATATATATATCCGCTTATTTATAAGTACATTAATAGCAGCATGTAATATGACCTTAAGTAATGATCGCCGAAAAATTAGTCATGTGATATGTCGGCGATTTTCAGTCTTTTATAATTCTTACTATCATAAGACAATATACAGCATCTTCTGCAAATTACAAATTTAATAATTATTGAACAACTAATCGATTTTTAAAAAAAAACTTACGTAATCAAATTAAATTTAAATATTTTGCATGTACTAAAACTATACGTGCAAAAAAAACTTCTGATTAATTTTTCTAGACATATACACATTCATCTATTTTAAATATATAACGTATAGAAGTTTTACTTGATCTGTAGTAACAGGATTCTTTGCAGCAAACTATTTTAATAAATAACTAAGCCAACTTATTATATTATGCATGTGTTCGCATGTAAAGTTCTTTACTTGAAGGCTAGTTCACCAATCAAACCAATAAAAGTGACCAAGCTACTATTATAGTAATCAATGATATATTTTACAATTCGGTTTAACTTCTAGGGTTTAAAGCTGTGTTATAAAATAGACTTTTACATCATTATATGTATATATAATTTTTAAAATATATGTTGATATAAAAAATATTTTTAATTTTAAATACATTTTATAAATCTAATATATATGAATGTATATATATATATTTAAATGAAAATAATATGATTTATACATAGAGTCTAATATTATAACCAAAATTAAAATCGATCGCATTAAATAGATATCATGTTATGAGATCATTATAAGAAAGAATGATAAGGCTGGTTATATATACACTTTTTCTGTAATAAGAAAGAAGACTAATAGAATCTCTAGTTACAATTATGAGATGATAAAAAAAAAAATCTAAAGAATATGGCAGTACACAATTGGAGAAATACATGTGTGAACAGAAAGATACTATCAAATATTGTGAAATCAGTTGCAGAATCTATAAGCTTTGTGATTGCTTAGTAAAATAATAATACTTTTTAAAATTCTTTTATATATATGTGTGTGTGTATGTATGTGTATTAGCTGTAAGTGCGGCTTTACATGCATTATTAGATCAAATGAATGGAAAGTAGCTAATAATTAACATATATTTAAATGATATTTACATGAAATAATTATTAATAGCAGATAAAAATAATTATTATAATGCATTTTTATAAGCAATGTTGTAGATAATTTTTAATTGCCATAGATAACTCGTATATTTTTATTTATGTAAATATTCTTTAAATATATTTTATTCTCAACTATATTACATTGTTTTATTTTATTAACTCGGGCGAAACCGACCCATGACTTCTCACGCTTTAGTAGAATAAAAATAAAAATATATAATGCATTTGATTATTAAAATATATTTCTAATTTATATATATAATAAGATGGTTGTATACTGAGTAGTAGAAATTTTTTAATGTTTTATTATCTTAATTTCATTTTTCATATATTGAATACCAATTAAAAATTCCTTAGCTAATTCTCTCCATTACTTTAGATATCCCATCTTCTTATTTGAAAGTTTGATAATTAAAATATATGTATGTAAAATTTACATGAAATAATTGTCAACTGCATTATAGCAAAAAATATAACTTTTATAAATACAATAAACAATAATTTTAAAATGAACTATTTTATATTCTTATGTGATAATTTTTTTAATGGCTATAAAATTTTGATGTCATAATATATGGAAGTGAGAAATTAAATACATGGTCCAAACGAAGTTCAAATAATTCAATAAAATTTTATCTATACTACCAAAAACTAATACCTCTTCATTTCTCTAGTATAAAGGGAAATGGTAAAAGTTTATCAAATTCATTTTTTCTCTTGCTGTATCTGGGCATTTTAAAATTTACTTTTCATGTGTTAGATATATTTAAACTAACATCCTAAAAGTTTATCAAATTCAGTAGTATTTTTCTTGGTGTATGGTGCCATTTTAAATTTTACTTCAACACATGTTAAATTAAATATATATTTAAACTGAAATACTAAAAGTTTGTCAAATTCATTATTATAACTGATCTAAATTGTCTTTATTCATATGAGAAATTAAATATGTGATTACAAATACAATTTAATTAATTTAAAATATTTTAACAAAATAAAATTTTACCTTGCTTTATCAAAAACTATACTTTTATTTTAAAAAATGTCCAACTTTGTAATCTTTTAATCAGTGTTGCCTCTTTTTTTTTTTTTTTTTTATGATGGCATTCAAAAACAGTTAAATATACTTTTACCCCATTTGAAAAGAGTAATTGGTCCCCAAAATTCATTGTTATGCAATAATATTGCATAAAGAACAAGTTGGTATAATGATTTCCTATGGCAAAAAATATGGCTGGTTACTCCAGCTAAAAATTACATTATAAACTGTGGACAAACAACTTAACTTAGTATTTATAGTAATTAAAAAAACTCCTTAATATACATTATATGTTTGTGCTATCTGTGCTATGTGTATTATGCAAGTATGCACTTAAAATGTGTATATATGTATGATAATACAACTTAAATCTATGTAAAAAATCTTAGTTGTTCTTTCTAGTGATCCATTTAGCAATCATAATTATCTATTTTTTTTTTAATCATGAATTGCTTATTCTAAGGTTCATTGTTGTCTTCTAAATCCTTTGATGATCTCTAGAGAAAAAGCTTAGAATGGATGTTTTGGCATGTTTCTTGGATTTTCTCTGGGGGGAGGGGTGCTATGATTTCATGATTTTGGAAAGTTTGGATACACCTATGATGATTTGAGCACTTTGTTTTTAAAAATAGTGATGGTAAATGTGAATAAACCCATAGAAGAACAAATATCATGATTTTCTTTTCTTTCCATCCACTTAAGTCATCCATTTCTATTTCCAAGGTTATAGATTTTCTTAATTTTTTCATGGTCATATTAGTTGCAGCTATGATTCTAATTAAAAATGTATGTAGCTATAAACTTTTAAATAGAATCACTAGGGGGAAAATGCATCTTTTAGGGTTAGGAGTCCAAAAATACAGCAAAATCGATGACGAGTGAAAGTAAACTAGCAGTTAACAATATTTTGTGTTCTTCCACTCAATTGCTTTTCATTGTGTTAAAAAAAAAATCCATACTGAAGTTTTATTTTTTTCAAATTTGTACTATATTATATTACATACATGAAATTATTTAGAATTAAAACATATTTAATAACAACTTATTAATTGCTCATAAAGGCTTGTTATTTGTCATTAATGTAAGAACAACAAAATGGGCATATTGTACATTGTCAAAAGCTAATCGCTATTAACCTAAACATATATATATATATATACCTGGGTCTCGTTTTATGCAGATTTTTAATGCGATTTTGAAGTTATGCAATTCATGTTTTTTCTTAATATCTTTTCATGCAGGTTCTCTTTTATGTGATAAAGAAGTTCATATTTCATTATATTTATTAGATATCAAGAAATTTGAATTATTAATAACTTATTTTGACTTGAAATACTTTTTTTTTTTCAAAAATATAATGTTATATTAGCAGCTAACGTGAATATAGCCTGAAGTTATTTAGAATCTTATGAGTAAATAATAATAATAGATTTATACTTACAAATATAAAAATATCTTAATAAATATTCCAAAATTTTAAACTTTTAAAACATATTTTGCTAGATATAACAAAAATAAATACTCTTTTAGATTTTTAAAAATAATCAGACATAATGAAGATTTTGATTTTGTAAACTGCAAATAATCTTTCTAGAAATGATAGCATATTGATTGTGATCTAATTTTTTAAATATAGAAACAAAATGTGAACATTAAAAATTCATTTCAGTAGTAAACAAAAATATCTATCAAATGAAGAGAAATTTATTATTTTCTGATAAGTAAAAATTATTTAATCATACATTTTACGTTGATGTGTAGGACAAAGAAAAACATCAGAAAATGCTGAAATCTGGGAGAATTTGCTGCAATGAACAACCTTTTAAATTCCAACAAGAGCTAAATAGTTGTATGTCTGGATATCGTGAGCTTTATAAACAATTAATAAAATTGTCTCAAAGTTTAATCACTGATTACATTGTTGACAGAAAACCATTAACACAGCACAAGACTGACAATGCACTAGTTGTAGTTCCTCTTGTGATGAATCTGATTTCTTACCAGTTCACAAGTGAATGCATATTGTCAAATAGTGATAATGATTAAAATATGTATAAAAAATGTAAAATTAAATACTGTAGTTAATCAAAATAGTAAAAAAAGTTTGTCTTGTATCAATTTTTTTCAAATATTTGAAATTTTTTTATTAGTCATACTTTATTTTCTTTTTTTTATGCGAATTTTAAAGTAATTTTTTCTTGTTCCTTTGCTTTTATGCAATTTCTGAAAATTACAGAACATATCCCCCATTTTTCAAGGTAAGTTAAGTCTATTTTTGTACGATTTTTTTAATGTGGGTTTTCTGCAGAATCTATCTACCAAATAAAATGAGACCCAGGTGTATATTGACATTGTAATCAACATGTAAGACTTTTTTTATAATATGTATTATGCAGATCTAAATAAAGATTACTTTATGTACAAATATGCTAGGTGTAGCAATTTGTTTTGCCATGAGATGTCACATTTTCTTAAGTGTGGTAGACATGTTCTTTCAAATGACTTAAAAAATTTTCAGTTAGTGTAGTTAAACTATTTAAATAAATATTAAAGGTATGAATCTTTTTAACTTTATTTAATGCAATTTTGCATACATTTTTTTAATAGTTTTATGCTGAATAAAATTTTCATTTTTTTTCCAGTTCTACATTTTTATACATGTGTGATAACATTACAAGATGCTTTAAAATTGAGCAAATAGATTGTTTTATTTTAAATTTAGATTTAGTAATTTTTGATCATACAAAGTTCATTATTATGAAATTATCTTTTTTTTTTTTTCAAAATAACAATAACAAAATTATAATACAACAATCATTTTTACCTCAAAAAAAGTACTGTTAGTAAAAAATTTAATCCATAAAAGGGTGCAAATACAGTGTGCAGTTTCTAAACTAATGTACATATTTTAAAATTTAATGATATTAATGTATTTGGTTGTTGTATGTCATTAGAATATGATTTTGATTACGTATTACATTGAATTAAACACTGGGGGGGGGGCTTGTAATCATTAACCCTTTAACCGCTAATTATATTTTTGGTTGTATGAGATAAAAATTAAATCTTTTAATTGGCCAACTCACAAACTGAAGACAAAGCCTATTGTTAAAACATATTCGCCTATAATATTAAATTCAACTCAGATACGTTTATAAAAAGTATATTACTAATTTTTCAGGTTATGAAAGAGAACGAAAGTTCTTACAAAAATAAATTGCTATTTATTTATTATAAAATATATTCAATTTTGGCAAACTTAAAGCGAATGTCTAAACAAAAAAGTGCTGACGCAAACGCTTTTTTTCAATTTTATGTTATGGAAAAGTAAAGATTTCTTTTTGCTAAATCTTAAATATTTTTACTAAAATCTTCAATATTTTTCGAAAATAATTTTGTTTTTTTAGTATATTTTATTAAAAAACTATTTTAATTTCTCAAATTATATTTTTTTAATATTTAAATTGCATTCGAAATGAAAATCTCAGCGTTTTTCTTTATTTTCTTTGATCAGGCGGTTTCTTTGTTCTTTTCAGCCAATCAGAATGTCTTTTTCAGCTGAGAGCCAATCACCGACAAACTTCTTTCTTTGTTTAGTTTTAAATGCAGTTTTTTTGATTTTTTATTTGTAAAATAATTCGGAAGAGGGCACCATCTTACAGAACTTTTAAAAACCTAATCAATAACTGTCAAACGAATATTCTAGCATTAAAACTAGCAGAATTAGAGTGATGTCAGAAGAGGCAGTTAAAGAATTAACAGTGAAAATCTTTACTTTGGATATATCATTAATGAAGAACTAATTGTTTGACAAAGATGCTGGATGAAAATTAAATAAAATACTGTACTGTACATTCATTAATTATATTTTAAGTTTATAATCAAAATATTGTATACAGCACTATTATTGTGTGGTGTATTATGTATTATGAATAAACTCTGTACTGTACTGTTTCAATATGAAAATTGCTGTTTTGCTTTTGAATGACATAGCATTAGTAACTATCCTATGATGTCATCAGTCTTACAAAATGGCCACAAAAAAAAATTTTTTTTAAAACTTTTTTATGACTTAGTGAATAATTGATTGTAAATCAAAATATTGGGTACAAATTAATGATGATCACTATTGTGAATCCTCAGATAAAAGACAAGTACTAAGCAGGTGTATAGATTTTCCATGCATTTTTATATTGCAAGTGGCAAATGTTTTTAAAACAATTAAAGCAAAAAATTATATGTTAATCAAATTCTATACAAAAAAAGAAAGAAAATTGTGCAAGATTCTTCAAGACTGGTGCAATATTTATTGAATTATAAAATCACAAACAAACTTTCACATTTATATAGTAATAATGATATAGATACCCCTCAATTATAATTCCTCTTCTATAATTATATCAAATTAATAACATTTTCTTTTCAAAACTAGTTTTTTTATTTTTATATATTGTATAAACTTTCTTTAACTAAGCTTTTTTTTTTTTTATAAGATCTCACATTTTCCAACATCTTTATTTCAAATTTTTAATGCTTAGATTCATTCATATTAGAATTTTTATCTATTAAATCCTATTTTAATCTAGTTTTCAATTAATTTTTTTATTGTTCCTACATATGAAACATTTACAATCAAAGCAATTTACATCATAAGTGCCATTCATATTTTCAATCCCTTTTTTAAAAAAAAATTATTAATTTATCTAAATTTATCCTCTTTTTATATATTGCAAATTAGCAAAGTTTTAAAAACAATTAAGTACCATAAAGCAAAAATTTATAGCCTATAAAATTCTATGTAAAAAAAAGAAGGAAAATTATTCAAGATTCATCTAGATTGGTACAATATTTGTTGAATAATAATAATAATAATAATAATAATAATTATTATTATTATTATTATTATTATTATTATTATTATTATTATTATTATTATTATTATTATTATTATTATTATTATTATTATTATATAATCCTACATGCTTTACAGTGGTAGAATGTGTTAATAAAAGTAAATTACCTGTTATAAATAACCCTAAGCTGATGATGTCTGAAGAGTTTATATACTGGTTTTCTGAATTGAACGTCTTAGACTGACTGGATAAATTATGAATATTCGCAAACAATAATTTTTTTGTTTACATTAACGTTTTCAAAAGTTTATTTAAGTTTACTGGACTAATTTCGGTGAAATAGAAAATTGGAAGATTATTAAGGAAAGTTCATTATTTCACTTTATTTCATATTAAGAAATAAAATTAAAAATCTCTTATTAATCTATCCAACTTTTTTTTTTTTTCAAGTGTCATAGCATCGGCCGGAACGCGAACTCGCAACCCGGGCAACTGAGTCGCGCTGACCTCTCGACCACCAATGAAAGACATCTATCCAACTTTTAAATATATTTTAAAACAAAAAATCTATTGAAAATGTTACACAAATATATATTGTTTCATTCTAATGATTTAAAAGACTTCACTATTTTAAAATCAAGTTTTTAAAAAAAATCGTTTTTTCCCTTTAATTTATAATGTAATTAAATATATGCTAGGTTAAATTACGTTAGGTTAGAGGCATGCAACATAACACCAATGATCGAATGGGTCATTGGCTTGTAAATGATTTTCTCTACTGCCTTTATTTTTGCATTTGCTTTCAATCTTGACAATTCAACGCACACTCATGTTATATGTGCGAAATTAATATTTTATTTTAATAGGGATTAAAACCTAAATAGTAGCTTCAAAATGCTTATTTTTATTTGCAGTTAGCAAACCTCAAAAGGATTATTAATAGCAAACAAAACATTACTGGGATATGTTAGAAATTAATCCATAAAAATTACTAATTTATAAATTATTCTATCAATTGAGTTTCGTTCACTCTGAAAAAAGATTTTGCAGCAACATTTAAATACAAAAAATCTTTTCAGAATAGATGTTTAAAAAAATTTGAAAAGATTTTTTTAAAAATTGATAGTAGGAAGAATATTGTATTGAGATTAATCAATAGTAAAGTGAGAAACAATAGAATCAATTAACTCTGAGTATATTTTAAGTTTTCTAATCAAGTCGGATTACAAAGTATACTTTTATAGAGTATATGAGCACAGACTTTCACATGACCCACCACTCTATCTTATATGACTGATACACTTGAACACATATATGTTGAAAAGACAAACAATCACCAATATGTGTATTTCATGCTAAACTAGCAATCATCAGATGGATATGCTTCAATCCACTCCACACCCCAACTCTTCAACCGTCCATCCAATTGAAAATCTGAGCCTGTATTTCAATTATTACATAGTAGAGATGTCTGCCCATCCCTTGTATAAATGGATTATGTCCTGTATATGAGGGGTCAGATTGGCTTTAGGTCAACATAAGTGTGACAAGAATCTCAGCCTCAGGGTGGCCTTTGAGCATTCCATCATCAGATTTTTTCAATTGGATGGATGGTTGAAGAGTTGGAGTGTGGAGTAGATTGAAGCCTGTCCATTAAAGTATGAAGATTGGCTATCTTAATATATATTTAATCACTTATTGCATATATGTGTAGAGATGATAATCTGGACCAACTGATGATTGCTGGTTTAGCATGAAATACGATTATTGGTGATTATTTATCTTTTCAACATATATGTGTCCAAGTGTATCGGTCATATGAGATAGAGTGATGAGTGGTGGGTCATGCGAAAGTTTGTGTTCATATACCCTATATATTTCAGTTATTACAAAGTAGACTTTTATAAAATAAGAATCAAAAGCAGGCAGATTTCTATTTGTTTCATTACCAAAATAAAAATATTTTTATGTCTACCTTTTCATCTTTCTACTTCATTATTTATCAAACTATTTTCTTTCTTAGAACAGAATTACAAGCCATTTTGTAATGCAAGCATCATCATCAACCATTATTAATCTACTGCAGGATGAAGATCTCTCCAAGTTCAGTCCATCTCCTATCTTTAGCTTCTCTTCTCCACATCACCCCTGCACACTTTCTTATTTCATCCATCCATCTCACATGTGGTCTCTTTCTGGGTCTTTTACAATATCTAAAGCATAATGGCAACTCATATTCATTTGCCCTTTCTATTACCTATCTCAATTTCTGGATATGGAGTATTATATAACTAATTTTTTTTTTAACAAAAAAACATTGCTTTAAACTAAGAAATATTTGACAATTTAATAGAAACATATTAAAGGATTGAAAGATCAGTCTTTTCTGAAAGATAAATTATAATCAAAAACATAATCTGGTAGAAAAAATAATAGCTATTAAATGTTTAATTCTACTGAACCGGCCGGCCTTTTATATAAAAGATAAAATAAGACTAAAAGAAAAAAAAAATTTTTTTTTTTTTTTTTTTCAAATAATTAAAAGAATTATTTCCATTAGAATTGTGGATAGTCTGGATAGTAAATAAAACAATATTTAAATTAAATTATTTGAAAATGCATTCATTTTATATGTGCATAATACTAGGTAAAACTATAAAATAATTGATGTGTATATATAGATCAATTTATATTAAATTTTTGCCCACCAAATGTTAAAATGCATGCTAAATTAGATTAAATTTGTTTAATGACAATAAAAGTGAATGCTGAAAAACACGCATGCACGCACACAAACACAAAAATGCTTTCTTACTACAATATTTTTTTAATATGAATACAACAAATGATAAGTAAAAAAATTAGCTTAAAACTATACAATTTATATATTGTAAAGCTAATCTCAGCCCATAATATCATTTTGTTGATATTAGATAAATTTAAATTATTTTATATAATAATGAGTGATAGGGATAGCATGTTAATATATTTGTGGTAGTACACAAATTTCAACTACTTATTTCTTCTAATTCTTTAATTTTAATTTTAAAATATTTAAGTATATATTATTTTTATTAATGTCAATTTCAAAACATTTTTATATTAAATAAAATATCCAAATATGGAGAAATATGTATGCAAGTCTCAATAGGGTTTATTCAAAATAGAAAGGTGGAGTTTTCAACTAAACAAGTTAAACCAGAATCTAAAGATATCGTAGCCTTTTCCAGTAATAAGCAATATCTTTCAACAAAGATAGATAACTAAAACCTTTTGAATTATCTATTAACTATTTTAAAAAAAGAACACCAAGGAAAAACCTCCCTTAATATTTTAGTAACCATTTAAAAAAAGTTGCTGAATATTAGTTTGTATTTCAAGCATGAAGAAAACTTCTAAGATCCAGAATATTTACTTGTACTATTATTAGTAAACCATATAGATTGGATAAACTAAATCAACCAAGTATAATAAAAATCTTCAGAATAATAACAAGCAAGAAATTTAAATTTCTTTAATACAGTATATACTAAAAAGAAACTCAGAAAAAAAAAGCAATTTTGATAACATTTTTTCTCTTCTTTTGAACTATTTGTTAACAATATTGAATTAAATTAAACCTATTTAATATTTCTGAAATACATGGCCAAGTATCATTAAATAATTTTTAGGGTCTAATCTTTATCTTTTATTAAATATTTTAATTAATAAGAGAAAGTTTTAATGGTTCTAATAACAGTACTTGTAATTTCTTCTTGAATTTTTATATATTTTAAATCTATGCAGAAAAAAGTTTAACTTCTACATTATTTCCAAACTCCTTATAAATATCTTCTGCAAAACAATTATTTTATCTGGATAAGAGACAAAACTGATTAGCATAGGTATCTAATAGATATATCCAAATAGATGACCTTAATTCCATTACTCCGTAATACTATCTATTCCATATTAATTAGCACGTAAATGGCAAAAACTTGTGGTTGTCTTGATTCTAACTCCTTGATACTATTTAGGAAGTCCTTATGGTGGACTCCATTTTATTCACTTTTTTTCTTTTAAAACTTTTTAATCTTAAATATGAATTATAAGTAAAAAAAATAAGAGTTGAAGATATTGAAGACATAGAACAATTTAAAAATTAAATAAGGCAAAACTCTCTATACAGTAGTGTCACCCTGTCCCAACCAGAGTAATCAATGGATGCCAGAAGGTTTGTGCATAAATTCCCTATCTAGTGCCCACTCATCCAACATCTCCAGACTAGTTTCAATAATGTGCTAGTATAAGAGATGGTGATCATGTGAAATTTTAAAATTCAAGATAACTTATCAGATGTATAAAAGCCTACAAATACTATACATTTATTATCACTTTGATATAAATGGAAAATGGTAAAACTGCAGTAAACAACGATTTTAATCATTGGCTACCTTTTTTTGTGAGCATGTGCATTCATTTTAAATTCTTGCTTTGTGGAATAACTTATTTTGTAATCTTTCAGATCTTGAAGTTTCCAATTCATGAAGTAAGAGAAGACTTTATCATGTTGTTCTGCAATTGTTCAATCATGATCATGCAAAAGCATGAATATGCTGAGTTGTTAAAAAACAATCAACAAAAAAAAAATAATTTGTTTGTAATTAATAAAATAAATTTTGATTATAAAAATAAGCAAAGATTTTGAATCTATTCCTGTTAGCCCAGTTCCACAACTAAAAGGAATTAATTTCTAGAAGAAAAATTATTCGTCAAAATTTACCAACATTGACTACATCCAAAATTATATTTCACCAATAAGGTAATGTGTAGTCTAAATGAAAATTCTTCCATATCTTAAATTAGGATTAAAAGTTTGTATATAATTACTGTTGATATTTGGAAGAAAGTTTGATAATAAGTCAAAATTTGAAAATATTTCCTGAAATTTTACATCTTATACCATCTATTTGTTACACAGGAAAAAGTAGAGGTGTTTAAAGTAGTTCATGGAAAATTTATTCTCTACTTTTCAAAAAGACAAAAATGTTTTATAATCTGCACTGAAATGGAGTGCTATAGTATGAATATTTGGATTTAGTGACTTAATCACTCATTTACGAATGACTCTATGATAAAATCTTTTGCAATGGTAAAATTAAAACCACAAAAAGAAACCAAAAAGTTTATGCATTTTTATTGAGTTTCACTACAGAAAAGAATAGCCGAGAGGTCATCGCAACCGCCTTGCTAGCAAGTAGTTGGTTGCAGATGGTTGTGGGTTCGCGTCCCGGCCGATGCTATGACATATGATAAAATAAAAAAAAAAACAATGGCAGATTATCTGCCATAATGATTTTTATATATACGTGAGCATAAAAAACTTATTGAAGTCATAAAATCTGTTTTCTAGTAAATTGTTTAACAACATATTTAGATAACCACAATACTCAGTATATTGTAAAATGTTTTTTGTTTTGTTTTTAGTATTGTGTATGCATAGTTAATATAAAAATAAAAATGATATACATACATACCCATATACCGGCATTTTTTTAAAATTATTTTTTAATCGTGTAATTTTTAAGACGAGTTTATTACGTAAATAAAATTATATAAATGTGCAGTTAGAGAGTATAAATTCAACTAATTATTTTAATAAAATAGTAATAATTGAATGTGAAATGGTTTCTTGCACGGGACCTCATAAGAAGTTCGAACACTGGAAATGGTAGGTCTAGACCGCTATCCATGAACCTTGAACTCCAGTCTGGTACCCTACTATTGCAATAATCCAAGCAGGGAAGTTGTTTTAATAAACGTAAATAGTATACCGTAGCTTCCGAACTCGTTTATGACTGAGACTTCTTTTTTTAACTTCAGATTTCAGTATTTTTCTTTTTCATTTATAGGTTTGTTAAATCGTTTTGTTAAGACGGAACAAAATTTTCTTTTTAAAAAAATATAATTCCTTTACTCAACTTTTCCTTTTAAAAATTACAAAGCTAATTTATCCTTTGTGTAATTTGATAGCTACTGAATCTATATAAGTATAGGGCGTAAATACTTACAAATGTAAACTTATGTTTTATGATTTTAAAACATTAAATTATTTGTTTTTATTTCGTCATTTTTCTGATAACTACTTGAGTTTAACTACTAATACTTTAGATTTTCACATTTTTTATTTGTTAGGTCACTAATCTAGGCCAATTATGACTGGTTTGTCTTACAAGTGACAGTTTCAACAGTTCCCTAAAAGAAGTTTTATATATTTTTTAACCTTGCTGACAGTTCTTGAATCAACTTGAATGTAACGATCGTCTTAACATATAATAAATCTTATAACCGGATGACGCCAATAAAACGGAAACATATACAAATAGTTTTAAGCAGAATTGTTATTGATTTAGGATATGACAAAAAAAAATTTTGTTAGTTGATTGTTTTAGCTTGATCAAGTATTTTGATAACATCTTCCAATTAAATTATTAATACAGAGGAGTAAAAAATTAAAAATAGATAACAGAAGCTAATATTATCTCAAGGTACAATAATAGGATCTAATCTAAGAGCAGTAAACAATTCGCACAAAGGTTTTTAATTTATATTTTAAAATAATTTGTTCACAGAATAATTTTAATTTCCAGTTTGCTTTGTACCCCCCCCCCACCCTCTTACTGCTGATAACAATATAATGATGTTAGCATTGATAAAACAGCTTCTTAGTTAAATTCTTGCCTGAAATGTTTGCTGTGCTTTTAAATAAAGTGAAATCTAAACTTTGCAGAACTCAGATAATCGGGCAGTATTGGTGAAAATGATGAAAAATATTAATAGAACTACCATTAGATTTGGCACGAACATTTAAAGACCAAGTCTTTGGTAATATCTAGAATTCATAATGATATCCATAATGGTAGGAAATAATTTAATAAAACACATTGGTTGTTTTGAATATTTATGTCAAATAAATATAGAAAGTATGATCTATTGAGAAAAAGGTATACAGAATAATATCAATGAAAAAGTAGGCTTTCTATGATAAGAAATCATTTTTGGCAGCATAGACGTTTTGATATGTGCAATAGAATGAGGAAGTCTTACATTTAAAGGGCAAATTGCCCTGTAAGGAGCAGATATTTGAATTCTTTTAATTATTGAGGAGAGGGTTTTTGAGATGCAGAATGGAGAAATGGAATATATATATAGATAGAGAAAAAAGTCACATGGGGAGATTGCGTGCACAATAAAGAAGAAAAGATTACTTATTTCAAATTAGGACCAACAGTCATACCATAATTTAGTCAGAGAGATAGTAGAAGAGTCAATACCTGGAAAATACTAAAAGGGAAATTCTACTTCATTTTCATAAATCAATCCTGAGGAAGCAGTGACCTTGTAGGGAATTACAAAAAGCAGCAGACATTAGATTATAGATAACTTTTGTTAGAAATTTTAAACAGTATTGAAATGAAGAACTAATGACGAGTATGATAAAAAATATATGAGTTGCAGATTAATCTAGCTATTAATAGAATTTATCAATTTCAGAAGATATCTGTATCTTAATTACAGCAATTAGATATCAAGTCTGTCCATCACAGTGAATAAATATGTCAATGAAATGCCATAGATTCAATTCTATATCATAAAAAATAATTAATGGGCAAAATATTTTTAGGTGTTTTTTTTTTTTTACTGTGATGATGAATCGATTGCTCCTAACTATAGTGACTAATTCAGCAATGAGTAAGTAAATATATATAAATTATTATTATTGGGTCATATTAGAATTCATCTTTTTCAAATAATCCTAAGTCATCATATATGAAATGTTTATTAACAAATTTAAAATAATGAATGCACCGCTATGAATAAGTTTTCTTTGCTACTGATGAATGAAAGATATTTATAAATTTTTTATAAACTTTGTTGTTGAAAATCCACTAACTTAACCAACTATGGTGTAAACCATTTAGGGAAGTAGTTGAAATGCATTATTCATTATAAAATTATATATTCAGTGATGGTATATTTAGCTACAATTGTGCAGCAATTTCTTAATGCCTATGAAAAAGCTATTGCCAGTTACAGTATTGGATTACTACTAACAACAGTAAAATAGTTAATGCAGCTTACTAGGCAAAATAAGTTTGATTTCAGGATCAGCTACAGGATTCCATTATAATCAAATGATACTGCTACTTTGTGATCAATACATATCATAGATTATTATACTTTACTTAGTAGATACTTTCAAAGCTAAGAAAAAACAATTACCTGCAATGGATATTAGAAGTAAACAAATTATAACTAGGGTATATTCATTTGGGATTAAGAGGGGAAGAGTTAAGTTAATCCCATTGTTAAGAAAATTGCACTATCTTTATATAATTATCATTTGACAGATTATTTTGATTAGCATATTTACCTACATGTCAATTTCAGTGACCACAGGAGGTGAAAATAGGAAATAAAAAAATAAGAAAACATAAATTGTATGATAAAAGTGAACAGCCATTTATGAAAAAAATCATTCACCACAAACCTTCATTGATGTTTATATGGATGCCAATACCAACCCTAGAGAAAGAAAATTTGCTTAAAGATCGATTTATTTTAATTAATACATTTCAGAATTTAAATTCACTAAGTGAACTTGTTCAAAATTAAAACACATATGCATTAGAGAATATACTGTCTTTTCTGTGTATGTGTGTGGGGGGGGATCTTCTGATTATTCTTATTATTTCAGTCAAAAGTGCACACTGTGTGATACCATTGTAATGTAAGTAAAATTTCACAATACTGTGACTTCTTGGAGATGGGGAAGAAGATGAAATAATGAGACTTCTTTGAAAATTACCATATTTTGTTAAAATGTTAGTGCTATTGAGTTAATAAGAGGTCACACAAAATAGAAATATTAAACACTTACTATCCTTCAATGAAAGCAGCAGAGTTGATTTTCTATAAATGGTAACCAATATTCTTCCATACAAGATTCTCAACAACTGTCTAACATTTCAAAAAGAAATCTTATTACATAACTAACATTTGAAAGCAGATTATTCCAATTTATTTTTTGGCAGTTTGTAAAAGTATAATGTTACATGAGGATTGTATATATATTTAAAGTAAAATACAATAATTTCATATATATTTTGTATAATAATGCACACAATATTTGATAAGGGGGTAATTCGATTTGAAAGATGGCATGCATTTGAATTATTTCTATTGATTACTGATATATCACTGCATCACTATTAACATACTGAATTACATATAGTTTATAAATTTTGTAATTTTATAGTTAAATAAATAATTCATTTACATGTGGTCAATTTGTGTAATTGATCATAAGATGTTTATGTGCAATGTGTTTATTTTCTGCTTAAAGGCAGTTGAATTTTATTCAGTAATGTTCTAGGACCAAATAGTAGCAATTAATCAGCATTAGTGATAAATTTGTCATTATTTTCTATTCCCTTAGCACAGTTAAGTAAACAATGGAATGATTTATTACTCATAAGTTTATAAGAAGCTTCAGCACTGGCAATGATGAAGCTAGAGATCCAATCTATGGGTTTTGAACTTAAGAGTCCACGATTCTACTACTGCATTAAACAATGCAGATCTTTAACTCAGTTTATTCTATTTATGTATATCAAAAACATGCTTTTTAATTCAAAAGATGATAGATATATTTAGTTAACATTCGAGTCTATATAACATAATGTCAGTACATGGTTCTTGAATAGGTATTAAAGCAAGTGAATAATCTAATAAAATCGTGATATTGGTATTCATATTGATTTATTAAGTAATAAAAAATTAACAAACATTAAAACAAAAAGTAAATATATACTGTATTTAAAAATTAATATATATTTGAAGTATAAACTATGTAATTACAAATTTGGATTTTTATCAAAAAGTGACCCAACAACTTTCATTAATGATTATCAATTAATTTGTTGTATGATCCTAAATCCTGCAGGCAGAAAGCATATACTATTAAGTTAGGAAAAAACTTATTAATCTGTATATGCTAGTTGTTGTTGTTTTGTTTTTGTGTCCAAAAGCAATCATTAAGAAATTTAATGTAAATAAATAATAACAATTGCTTATTCATGGTCTGTAGTATTTGCTCTTGAAATATCATAAATATTTTAGTTATTTCAAAATTAAATATCACGTCTGTATATATTTTTATTGTTGTTGTTTTTCAGTTAATGCCACCCCTTATTTATTTAATCCTTTTATGCCAAGACCCCTTCAAAAAAGAAAAGGTGGACAAGTTCGATTTTCAAACGATCAAACAGTGGAACTGGAAAAAAAGTTTGAATCTCAAAAATATTTATCACCACCAGAAAGAAAAAAACTTGCCAAAGTTCTACAGTTAACAGAAAGACAGGTACAGTCGTTTGTTTGTTTACTTATTTAGATGCTAATTTGTAAATATAAAAGTAATATTACTTTTAAATATCAATAACTCATGCATACACATGTTGAAGTTCCAAATTCCAGAAGGTAACAAAATAATAATAAAAAAACCTATATTACTTTTATTAATATGTAAGTAGAGGGATTTGAACTTAGGATTTTTCAGTTTATATTCATCCTCCATTTCATCTCAAACTACCGATACACATGACCACATACATGTGAAAAAGATAAATGATCCCCAACATAGTATTGCATGCAGACCAGCACTTATCATTTTGAGCCAGATCATAATTTCTCACACATATATACTGGACAGATCCTTCCGACTATTCAACTTACCATCCATTTCATTGAAAAACCAGATGATGAAACACTTAAAGCCCTTATTGGATTTGATATTGTAGTCAGATCCATGGAAGAGTGAAAAGATTGAAATCTGTCTAGTAAAGTTTAAGGAATTGCTATCTTAATATAAATCAAGCACTTATTATATATATATGTGTTGGAGATTATGATCTGGGTCAACTGATGAATGATGGTTCTGCATAAAATGCATTATATTGGAGTTGTGTGTTTTTTTTTGTATGTATATGGTCATGTATATCGCTTGGTTAGATGGAGTGGAGGATAAATATAGACTGAAAAATTCCATGTTCAAATCGTTCTACTTACATATATAAGAAACATTCAGAGTAAGCAAATTTTATTAATATGATATACAATCACTATTTGAATCAGTAACTAATTATAGTCTCCCTAAATTAAAATTGCATAATTTCAAGAATCATATAATTTTACCATATGTAGAAGACTTAAAAAATATATATTTAGCCCTTTCATTGTTATCCAAAAATGGACTAAAGTTGCTCAATAACATAAGAAATGTGTAAATATCTTTTTCAAATTTATATTTGAGTGAGTTGTAGAAATTGGATATTATCACTTCTTAACTCAAGAAATATTGTTTTTATTTTGAATGAATCTGATTAATGCCAGTATAATATGGTAAGCAAGTAACCATAATGAAAGAATGCAATCTGTTGTACTAACAAGAAAAACATATAAACACTCCGAAAAGTTAAAATAAATTATTATATATATTTAAAATTTACTACGATTTCATAATTTGATATCTGCTACTATCCTACTCAGACAAACTTGTTAAGATTTTGGCATCTTGCAATATCTGGTAACAATTAGCTATGATTGCTTGAGTAATCTCATTGGAAGATAAGACTATAGAAGATCTAAAAAATCTAGATATGCTAAAGTAATTATCACATCTTTTTTTATCTTCTAAAGACAAAAATACATTGTAATATTAAAAAGAGTAAATATTTGTATGAAATTATGAGAATTAAGAAATTTTAACCAAAGTAGTTTCGCAACAAAGTTTGTTTTTTGGTAACTGGGAATAATTATGGTTCTGCATCTATAATAATAAGTAAACAAAAAGGAATAATTCTACTAATTATTGAATTATTAAGTATTTTTGGATCATATTTTACTTCAAAGATGAAAGTTGTTGTTTTTTTAATTTTGGAAACTAAAAAATTCTATACTTAAGGAAAGCAGAAAAGAAGTATAGCAAATACCAAGCTATTAAAAAAACAGCTGGACATTTTAATATAATTACAAAATGAAAATCTATATGTCATACTCAAACGAAGATTTTTCTATTTTTCCAATTAGTCAATATTTTTGTTGCCTCTTTAACAATAAAGAAAATTAAGCAATTATTGTCAGGATACGCCTTTTTTTCAAGAAGTTAAATAAATAATAAGACTTCTAAATTTATAGCTTTTGATAATGACTATCTAATTTGCCCACGTTTGAGATTTTATTGCTATAATTTGCTAACTTAACTTTTGAATTAGATAATTATTCAAAATGGCCGAAATCCATTGAATAATTTTTAATTATATTTATCAAATCAGACTTAATCAAAAGAAGTGCATTTTTCATCCTAAAGATTATAATGAATGTAATTTTAGGGAATACAATAAACTTAAATAAGGAGAATGATAAATCTGCACTCAGACGCCCAAATGAGACTTGTATATATTTTTACAAATAATTGAAACGTTTATCCAAAGCTCTTTTTTGTACAGATAAAACAAGTTTCAAAATTTATGACTTTAGGAATAATCTCATATGTTTTTGAAGGGATTATTAAAATAATATTTTTTTTTGTCATTTCAATATCTTGTTCTAAGAAATTCAGTTAAAAATTTGTTTGATGGAAACGTCAGAATTATTTTAAAATTAATACAACTCTTTGGGAAATTTGATTCTATTAAGGTGACTCATATTAATTATTTTCACTATTTTAGCAAAAATATTCAGTATGAAATCAATAAAATGTTTACAAATGTTAAGAATACTTATTTATTAAATAGAAGTACTTTTGAATAGACTTATAAACTAATTTATTTTGGATTATGTGAGAACATTTAGTATTTGCTGAAAGACAATGTCTTGTTATTGTTGCTGTTTCTTATCAATAACTAATTTAATTCTAAATATTATTGTAGTACAGTTATTACAAATAGAAATTATATCATCATAAAAGTGATTCCATAAAAGGTATGTCCATGGAGATACAAATTTAAATTAGTATTCCTATCATTTTTTATGTATCATATATATCTCACAAACTAAGTTGAAAGTCACTGTTAAAATAAATACTGAATCAGTAAAATTCTTCGAATATTTAAAAATAACCACGTGCACACACAGTGTGTGTGATAGTAGCCAAGTATTGATATGAGCAATGGTACCATGAAATCTCTCAATGATCAAACTGAAGAAAATTATAGTAAAAAAAAGAGATAGGAAATTTTATGCACCAAACTGGCAGATTTGCTACTTTTGGACTTCTTCATCCAGAGGTATGATTTGTTAAATTATATTAATACTAATAAAAATATTGCCGTTGTTTTGAAGCCATAAAACGTTTACAATCAATTATTTTTTTCAATATATTTATTAAGATCTAGTTTTAAATTATTATTAAATTTGTTAGACAATTTTGCAAGAAGTAAAAAAATAACTTCAATTTAATACTTTATTTAAAAAAAATACAATTCCAATATGAATATGCATATAAATCACTTCTTCAACAAAAGATAACGTTAGTCCAATTTTTTAAAATACAGTTCCAAATATTGTAATGATATGTAGGAGTAGTCTTATTATCTGAATGAATTTTTTTTTTTTTCGTATGTCATAGCATCGGCCGGGACGCCAACCCACAACCGTCTGCAACCAACTACTTGCTTGCATGGAGGCTGTGATACCTCTCGGCTAACAACGCAAGAATTATCTGAATGAATTGTTGAAATGATTTTACATTTCATATTTTATTTATACCTTTCCAGATAGAAGTTAGATTACTATAGAATATTTTTATTTTCTTTAGATATTGTTGATGAGTGACAGTTAACATGGAGATTGACGTGTCCTTTAGATTTATGAATACTGAATTTAAGGTGGCGCTTTAGTCGCCTACAATACTGAATTTAAGGTGACGCTTTAGTCGCCTAAGCTAAGTAATTCTGAAGGCTACCAATTAAATCTTTATGCTGTATTGTTGCTGATTAGGTTACAACGCAAAGAGAGGAAAGAAAAATATCACTCAAAATATGTCATTGATAATAGTTAAATATATTTGGAAAGGTATAAACTAAATACATTAAAAAAAAAAAACAATTCAACTATAAGGTGGAAATATTCCACCATATGACTACAAGTAAATTGTGATCATCACATATCTTTTGATAAACATATATAACAATAAATGATTGTCTGAAGTTTAGGAATATCATTTTTCCTGTAGTTTATATGTCGGACTATTTCCATCATTTAGTTGAAATGCTGTTGTTTTTTAATTCAAACTTTATTTGCACTTTTCCAAGTACATCGACTGTTCGTAATAACACTTCGTTTGTTGATAATAACACTAACCTATGTGCTATTATCCTCAATTGAATGTATTTAGAAAACTGTGCTATTATTAACTATTGAATATATTTAAAAAAGAATAAAATTTGAAGTTCTCTAAGATCATTTAACAATTCAACTAGATGATGGAAATAATCCAACATATAACCATCAATATATAACAGCTAATTAAAATTATACAAAACAATTTACACACAAAGATATAAAAATAATTCCAGAGAATTGCTTTAATTTGTACATAAATTTGCAGAGTGATGAATAAATAAACATAATGTAAATGAATTATTCTGTTAACTTTCTGCCTTTAAAGATTTATTTAATCTTAATTGTTATGAAATTAAAACTCAATTAAACCAGTCAACTATCGTTTCCCCGAATGTAAATATTGCACTGAGAATTTTACTATTTCCAGGATGTGACTATTGGAGAAAAATCTTTTTTTAGATTACAAATGATTTTTAAAAAAATACATTCAGATATTTCATAAAATATTCATTATCTAGTTAGGCATTCCCTATTAAATTTTACTGAACTAAAAGTTAGCAAACATGCAAGTAGCTAAGACTTAAATTCACATATGTAATTTATTATTCTTACTTATTTATTTTTTGCAAACAAGATGAATTTTTTTTTTTTTTTAATTGCTGCATTTTTTTATAACAATTGAATTGAGGAAAAATTATAAATCTGCTTGTTTATAATTTTCTAGAAAGTTCTGAATGTATTTTGAAATTATGATGCATTCAAACATCCATACTAATTACTATATAAGATAATCACATGATAAAATTGTCCAAATCATAATAGTATCCTAATTACGTTTCAAATTTGAAGGAAAATAGTTTGGCTTGTAGATCCAGTTGACAAATATAAACTCTTATATTGATTTGGATTAACTAAATATTTATTCAACTGATCATAGGCTACTTTTCAATCAGTCAGGGTTTATGTTAATGACACCATTCATATCAAAAACCAATAATCTTAAAATGATAATTAATTCATTAATCTATTTATAAAGTTTATAATGGGTTATTTTAGCAATTATTGAAGTATTTAGAAGAATGTTGATTTTTGCAGTGATTTGTTCTCATGTGTTTTGTATTACCTTTTTTTTTGATTACAAGCTTTTATGAAATTTATGTATCCCTATCGGTACGCAACTGTTTTTGACTGTTCTTATTTCTATTATATTTTAAATAGACAATAGAATAGTAAATAGAATCTTAGCTGATTTCCAGTGTCAATAGAATAGGTGAGCTTTAATATTACTTATTCAGTTAAATTGATGTGTAAAAGAAGTATTAGTATATCTAACTAGTTTTTATCTTTTGGTTTGAAACTTAAATATTTTCATCAAAGATAATTTAACTAAATTTGGGCCATACAAATTATATATTTAAAGTATTATGGAGAGTTATTGCAAAATAAGAGTTTATCCAATACTTCTCTGATACTCGCCATTTCGTCTGTTCTTTTATCTAAATAATTGCAGTTATATTAAATTTCTGCATTAAGCTTAATTTTAATTCAATGATTGAATTTTTTTATTATGCTTTCCATAAACATCTATCAATCTTCGGCTACCTTAAATTAGTTCTCTTGAGCTACGCTAATATTTTCTACTGCGTGCCATACAATAAAGGCATTAGGGTGTTACTTAATATTAGGGTTACATGATCATATAATGTTAAGAAACAAGTGGCTTATCATTTAGTTGTACTATAACAGATATTTCAAACAAGTTAGACTTTAAAAAATTATTTTACTGGGAAAAACTATTGGTAAAAAAAAAAAAAAAGAATTAACTGTTGAATTAAAAGATTTTGATTTCTGATTTTGAAAACCTTTTACCTTTTGATTGCAATCATAAATAAACGTCGTTGTTAGCCGAGAGGTCAGCGCAGCCGCCTTGCAAGCAAGTAGTTGGTTGCAGACGGTTGTTGAGGGTTCACCTCCCGGCCGATGCTATGACATATGAAAAAAAAATCATAAATAAACAATATTCATATTATTCTACCTTTCTGTTATATGTTTTTACCCAAAGAATTTCAATTCAAATGCACTTCAATAACATCTTAAAAATCAATTAGAATTTACAAAGCCCCCCCCCCCCCAATTCCTAACAAACATTTGCTCATATTTTTTTGTGATAGTTATAATTTTTTATTTCTTTTTTTGAATCCAAACAATATGTTTTAAATTAAAAAATAGATCACTGTTAACACTTTTCTTTTAAAACAGTTTGGTTTCCTTAATTAAAACATTACTTCTGTCATGATATTCTAAAGCAATATTTTTTTATTCTTTGCCCTTCGTTTTAATGAGTAACTTGTGTAAATATAATTGCCTACTTTTTTAATTTCAGTTTATTTACGTTTTAAAACTTTTTCAGTTTGCTTAGTTTTAAATAAATCTGATAGTATGCTTATTTTGCAGAGAATTCATTTTCAAAAACTTTTCACTTACTTCTCAATAAAACATTAATAATTTAAAGAAAAACTTTTCAAAGATAGGTGATAAATAAGTAGGTCTATGCTACAAAAAAAAAAATACATTTGCCCGTGATGCCCATCATCTATTTAAATTTGTAACAGGGATAAGCATCTTTTTCAGTTAGTCATAGGCATCTAATATGAGTATTGTGCGTCTTTAGAAAAATTTAACTTTAAGTCAATTTTTTTTAAAGATACACAATACTCAGATTATGGAAATAGTCCAACATGTAGATACAACTAAAACACCATCATCACAAACCTTCAGGGAAAAACTTGAGCTGTTTGTTTGTGTGTAGTTTTTTTTTTTAGATAATAAATCCATATCCAATCCAAAAAAGTTTCTTGCAGAAGCAACGCTCACGAACTGAATATACAGTTTATTTATATGTAACTCAAGAATACGTCTCAAAGTGACTGCTATTTGATCTTTGAACTACCCTCTATCTACAGTATTGGATAATTTATGTAATATAAGTATGATGCCTACTAATGCTGCTATCTATCTATATTGTAATATAGTTGATTATCATTAACAATTTTAGACAGAAGAGTGAATTTTTGCTGGGATCATTATAGCATATAAAGTGGTATTGATGATATGTTAAAACTATAACATTACTATATAGCTATGTCATCAGCAAATCACAATATAAAAAAATTATGTCAGACACCAAAGAACCAGTTGGTTTAATAGAAAAATCTAATTTTCCAGCAGCTTTAAGTTATTCTACCATCCTATTCTCATCTAGCTTTGTTTATTCAAGGCTTGGTTAAGATTTTTTTTTTTTTATGTATGTTGGGGGGAAAATGCATATTAACAATGCAGATTATATCAAATTTCATTGAGGAAATGCTTATTAGACAATATAAAGCAAAAAATAAATGTTATTCAAAAATAAATACTGTGATCTGATGGCCAATTAACAGGCAGATAGCCCTGCAAACAGACTGGCACAGACAGATAGGTAGGTAGGTAGCTAGGTAGATAGATGGATTGATAGATAGATAGATAGATAGATAGATAGATAGATAGATAGATAGATAGATAGATAGATAGATAGATAGATAGATAGATAGATAGATAGATAGATAGATAGATAGATAGATAGATAGATAGATAGATAGATAGATAGATAGATAGATAGATAGATAGATAGATAGATAGATAGATAGATAGATGGATGGATAAGTGAATGGGTCAGCAAATTGGTAGATAAGTAGGTAGATAGATAAATACACGTGCATACACTTTTAATATTTTACGGTTATCATTTATTTATCTTATTTACTGTATATTTACTAAGTTGCATTTTTATTTACTATAAAGGTAAAAACATGGTTTCAAAATCGGAGGGCAAAATGGCGCAGAGTAAAACAGGTAAGTTAGTTCGTTACAGAAATATTTAGTGTAACGTCAATACCTTATTACTTTGTATTTTTTACTATTACATATATATATATGTGTGTGTATCTCGGAATGCTTTTATAGCAAAATAGAAAACACATGTTTTAAAGAGGAGATTAAAAATACAATGTCAATATTATTTTGAAAAGAAAATACATGGACAATTAAAATCAATCTGCTAGCTTTAATCAGAAAATCAGTCAGGATTTCAAAAACTATCTTCTCAAATACTTGGCTTTATCCTAAGGTTACAGATTGCGGAACTTTAATGACATGCTTTGTTTAGTATAAATTCATTCATAAAATCATATCAGAAATATTTGCAGAAATATTTATTTTATTTATTTTAAAATAACTTTATTAGTATAAAACAATTGATTATTTAAGAATATGGGAATACATTGTCTTTCTTGGTAAGAAGTTCTAGGAGATAGATAAATGAGCTCAACATCCCGATTGAGAATCTGTGTTGGATCTAAAGTTTAATCTCCTGGATAATCTCTAATGGAAATGCTAATATCAAATTTTATGTATGATTGTGTACGTTTTAGGTGATTTTTGGTGTTTGAAAGAGTTTCCATGTCTCATTATAGAGGAATTTTGAAGACAGGATAAAGTCTTTACTTTTTAACTTATTAAGATAATCCATAAATATGAGGTCCTGATTTGGAGGTGGGAAGGTGAATATTAGTTTGCAATGGAGCTCCAGAATGTATAAACTAAAAATAATGAAAGTCTAATGAAAGGAAGTTGTCTACTTTGTAAGGAATCTTTCAATGATAGAACTTTGTAAAAGTCAGTGCTCAAGCTTTGAGATATTAGCAATCTAATGCCTACCAGTGGAGGGCATGATTTAATAATATGGTCAAAAGTATCCTCCTGTGTCTTGAAGAGCGGGCATATTGGATCAATATTATTTAAATATGTCTTGAAGTGTAAAAAGTGATTAGTGTGCATGGCATCTTGATTTACCTTAATTAAGAAAGTAAGAAATTTAGGTTCCAATTTAAGAAATTTAAATAAGGAGGTAATTTTGTGATTGTTGATCCCTAAGGACAGTTTTATATTATTGATGATTGGGTGCAAAATTAGATGTGCATCCCATATAGAGATTTTGGATTAAATAAGGAGGTAATTTTGTGATTGTTGATCCCTAAGGACAGTTTTATATTATTGATGATTGGGTTCAAAATTAGACGTGCATCCCATATAGAGATTTTGGAGTTGAAAATGGTATTTGTGATTGTCTGATATTGTTTGAGATGCTGAAGAATAACATCAAACCAGGAGTTGTTGTGAGGTGGTGGTTTGTCAGTTGGGTGTATTACTTCTGAAGTAATAAAGTTGCCATGTTTTAAAACCAAGTTATAAATCAGGGTATGGTATTTCTGGTAGTATAATCAATGACATACCATTCGCTTTACGATGGAGTTGCATCCCCGCCATACTTATGGAATTTATTTTCCCACATTAGTTTAGGAACTTATGGGATATTGTGTTAGTATAGGTAAAAAATAAAAAAATAATAATCATCTGCTGTGCAAATGTCTTTTTAATATTCTTTCAAAAAGAAAAGAAAGTATTCCCTAACCTTTCTAGTTGTTAAGTGGTTAAAGTTTGAGCAGTTTTTTTTCTTGATTCAACTTTTAGCTAAGGATAGTTAGATATTCATTTGTTGATCAATGTTAGATTGTTAACTGGACTGGTAAGGATTTTGTCACTTGGAAGAAAAAAAATCTAAGATTTTTGAATATTGGTATGAAAATATATAAATGTCTTACCAGCATCTTTCTAAAAAAAAATTGATGAATATTGAGAAAGACCAACATAATACACTAAGTAATAAGACTTTTCATAATTTTTATATACTTTTGACTTTCAACTTATGGCTATATAAAAAAAAACATTTTGACCTATCTAAAAAGTTTCTGGCTGTATTCAATGCCTGAACTTTAAGCCTTAAGTACATCAGATTGATGTATCAGTCATCATCTGATCTCAAGGTTAAAGAAGTTTTTTCCATTACCTATAATTTGCAGAATGTCAAGAAACATGCTGTTTCACATTCTCAACTAATAAAATAGCTTTCTGGGTTTAATTCCATTCAACAAGTTGAGTTTGAAGTAAAAGAGAACTGCTTTTAACAATAAACCCCAATAAAAGAGCTACTATAGATAATGGAGAAAACTTATTTAGCATCAGGGAGATTGATAATTAGTACTAATTGATAGTTTTTGGCAACATCAAAGGCAATGGTTATCTCTGTTTACATTGATAGGATCTTATTTCTATTCTTTATTACAATAATAATCCATGAAGTATATTTTATTCAACATATATATATATTGTAACATGATAAAAAATGATGATACTGGAGAGATGATCGATCTAATCTGAATAAAACATGGCCTGATCATTGATCGCCATTTTGTAATGGACTATTGATTATAATATGGGATGATAACATAAAAAAACTTTACTATGTTGCAGAATTGAGACGTCATCCGCAGTAATATAGATCTAGCCTAAATGTGGAATGTCATTTTATAAAAGCCTTAAAGTTGATTTGGCACTTTATAATAATTAACACATGTACATGATCATCATAGGCTAGGATTGGGTAGCTACTTTATCACAATAATAATTGATTTTCTATCTCACTATCTCTATATTTATTCAGTCAACATTTGACATAAAGAAATGCCCTTATGATTTATATTCTTTATCACAGAGCAAAAACATACATAAACAAAACCTGTGTAAAATAATCTAGCTCAGTTATTGATCGCACTAGACAATAACAATATTTCCCATATATAATTATTTAAATTGTCCACTACACTATCATAAAATGCCAACAATCTCTATTAAAATCTAACTTATTCAGATTATATTTAAAATTAAATAAAGCAAACAAGATCATGCCTCAGACATCAATAAATCTATTTACGATTCCAAAGTAAACTGCAATAAGCAGCAAAACCATATATCATTGCCCTAAACAATGGTGCATGCTTAAGACATCTATTTGATTGATAATTGAATAAGACTAAATTCAAATCAATAAACAACTATTTGATTGATAATTGAATAAGACTAAATTTGAATCAATAAACAACTGAATTCCACATACTTTGCTAATCTATAACATTCTGTTTAAATCAATTAGTTTCTAAATAATTATAATTACATTTTGAGAATGTTTTCTAAACTACACAATATTTATAATGTTTAAATGAAATAAACCTTTGCTCAGTTTTACATCTATTTTAATAAAAAGTTAAATATAATATAAATATTTTGTTCATACCCTACATTAGATCGGTATGCAAACCTCAACAAGAATTTATTATCAATAAATACTTTAGGTAGTTTCATATTTCACAATACCCAATCACATTATATAAAATATACCAATCTCTGATATTATTCATCCACTTAAATCTCCAATCAATCGATTATAAAATAGATTTTATAACGATTAAACTATATATAACAATAATTGGCAGTTATCCAAGCCAAAGATAATATTCGGTTCTCTACTAGTTAATAAAATTTAAGATCTTTTGACTAATGATAAAATAAAAATCTATTAAGATTTTGAACCGGACAAGATGTGCAAATAAATAATCAACTCTGAACTAATAAAATTATTTCTACTAGTAATATTGACTTAGATAAGTAAACAAATATTTAAATGCAGTAACAAATATAAAATGTATATGTAATCTGATTTTTTTTAAAAATGATGTATAAAATATATACATTATCTAATTCTATTTCACTTACCAAAATGGGTTTAGTCTTGGACCAAACTTCAAGTATTAAAATTATTTTGAGCATTCAAAAGAAATAATTAGACAGATTCACCGGATTTTAAATCAACTCTAAATTTATTAGTTTGTAATAATAATTTATAACTAATAATAGAAATATAACAGAACAAACAATGAATGTTTGCAATAGACTAAAATCAATAATAAAATCTGTGTATAAAACTCAAAAATAGGTGGCAAGACAATAGTACCAATTGAAACGGAAGGAGAGCTTTTAAATATCTTCCTGAGATTTTAAATGGAATATACAATAATAATAAGAAAAAAGGGATCAAATAAAATTAATCTCTATTTACTCAATAATATAATTTCTTGATAATTAAACAAACATAAAAAGGAAATCTTTATATTCAAACCCTTTTTGATCCGAATCTCCAAGTTAAATCTTGAACATACTAAAAAAAAATTAATTATTTGACATCAGATCGTATTAACTTATATCATCAGATAAGAGTTTAAATAATAAGAATAAAATGAATCTCTCCGACCTTGCATGAATTCTAACCATACCCATATATATATATATATTATTTACTTATGTTTTTGGAATAAAATGTAAACTCTCCTTTTCTTTTAACAAAAAAAAATATATATATGTACAGAAATCATACTACTTAAATGAAAATGTTCATTTTCACTCACTATCATGGATCCATCATAGCTTCTGGTTCTTTATTTTCGATCCTAAGGTGTAAGTAGAGGTGATTTTCCTTTAAGTAGAGAAGATAAACAGGAGTAATAACTAACGCGGATTTGAATCCAATTATTTTCGCATTTAAATTCTGATGTTTTTTTTTTTTCAACATATAAATGTATCCACACATTTAAAATGATAGATACTTACCTGATGCAAAATCACATATCACTGGCTTTATTTTTACTTTCATTAATAATAATGCTTCAAAGAGAATTTTCTTAATGACACAATCCAGTTATAAATCAAGTGAAGAATAATAAATGCTAATTTTTTTTCCCAGATTAAGAAAGTGAAATTTAAACTGCCTAATGTCACTCATAAGTTAATTTAATTGAATTTGTAAAATTCCTTGATCTAAAATATGACATCCATAGATATATAAGGGAGTTTATATCCATCACAAATAGGTGCAATTTTGGATTTTTAACCATGGAATACCTTTATATAGCTGACCTGCAATACAATTCATTTAGATAAGTTTTTTTTTCTTTCACATTGTCATTTTCCCTGGAATTTCATAAGCAAGCTGCCCCATTAAATGGGCAGATAATTAAAATCTTATTTTTCCGTGGTTTTATAAAATAATCACTTAAACAATAAAATTTAATAAATTTTTAAAGACAAATCTAAAACATCCATTGTAGGCAATGATAAAATTACAAGAACTCAAATTACAACTTCTCTCTCTTCTATTCATAATGTACTCTTGATTGTTGTCATAACAACTGATGAATATTGCTCAAATTTGATTCAATGATGAGAAAGTTGTTCAAGAAAATTTTGCCTCCCATTAGTAAGTGAAATGGAAATTTTAAAAAAATTGGATACAGTGAAAATGAAATCCTGTCTTATAAGTTCAATATTATTTTTCCATTTTAAACCAAAATAAAGAATTCCTATTATAATTCTAATACATTTTAATGGATATAAATATTTTTATATATGTTTTTTAATAATAATTTTTATATAGCTAATTTATGAACAACATATATGAAACATAAAACATTTAATTTTACAATAGGTGTTGCTATGGTGATTGTAATAACAGAAATTGAAATGTGTAATACTTAATAATAATAACGATTTTCTTCAAGTAAGCTTTTATGATTCACTTAACTATTTCCAAAATCTATTTATTTATTCACCAGTTTATATTTTTCTCTGAAATTGATCATGACAGATTTATGAATTGATGCTAAATTTTAATAATAAATAAGAATGTTTGAATAGTACAATTGCCATAGTTAGCTGGTTAATATTAATACTTCAACACCTCCATTATCCATAGATCAAGTGAAATAAAAATTAAACAAGATCAACAAACTTCTTTATTTTTTAAATACTGCGACATACACCAATCTAATTACTTACAATATATATATATCATATCATTATCCATGGCTGCAACCTGAAGTTTGAATGTTGAATGGAGACTGACTAATACTTTGAATTTTTTTAAAATTCCAAATAATCTCAGACAGCAAATCCATATCCAATCCCTGTCAATTCATTTATATTTAGTAAATAGATATTTAGTTAGTCTTAACTAGAAATTAATAAAGATGGAATTCTCATAATTCCCTATGTAAAAATATTTATTTAATTGAAAGCATTGCCAACATTTTAAAAACATGAAATATTTTTAAAATGAAAAATTATAATATGGAATTGAACAAATCAAACCAATTTTTCTTTATCTACTATTCTAAGACTAACTATTGTAAGCCTGAGTAATCAGTGTTTACCAATTGGTATTGCAATTTTATCTCCATACTAATCTTCTCTGATAAAACCAAAAGCCACAAATTAGTGTGAGAATGGAGATTAAAATTCCATTACCATTTTATAATCACTGATTATTTAAAGTTGTAATATATCACAGTAGAACATTGGATAGAAAAAAAAAAGTCTAGTTTTTACTACTGTAAGGTGAAAAAAATCAAGTATTGTTATGTTGACATAACATTAAATATAAATTAAAATTTCTTCTACATTTGATTTGATAATTTAACCAAAGCGATATTTCGACTGATAATCAATGAATTGTGAATGGAAGTGAAAGAAATAATTTAAAGAAATCTGACAGAACATCAAATTAGTTAAAATGGATATTAGATAATACAATAATAATTACCAAAAAAAAAAAAACTGAAATTAAAATAAATAAATATATTTTGAAGGAACCCAGAAAATACAAAGCATAAAGAAAAATCTTATAATAAATATTCAAAGACAAAGAAATAAGTTGGAAAAATTAAAAGGTGTCTTTCAATAAATTGTATGATCAGAAAAAAATGTTCAGCTTAAGTAAATGTGCCAAAAAAGTCTAATAAATAGATTATACAGAAGTAACAGAAAAAATGAGATGGAAAAAAGATGCAAGAGTTATACAATTGAATATCAATCAAGAACTTTGTTGTCTGTTGTCGTATTATATTTAGAAAAATCTTCAATAATTGAAAATAAAATCAGATTAGCATATATTTAAATCATTAAAATAAACAATTTTTTTTATTCCTTTATCAAAGAAAACAGTCTTGACAAAACATGAAAACTATTATACAATAAAATCTAACATTCAATAAAGTTAAAAAAAAATTGAGGAACTAGAAACACATTTTTTATATGTGTTATTAATTTAAAAAGCCAATGACCAAACAAATTAAATATAAATGAGCTTTTTGATTACCATAAGATTATTGATTCAGTTGATCATGTTAAATAATAGACTGTTGTTGACAAAACTGAGCATATCAGAATCTTTCATTGTATTTTCCACAGGAGACTAAAAACTATAGTTAAAATAGGCTATAGTATAACATTTGTAAAGGTTAGGCATTTTTTCTACTTAATTTAAACTTCGAATATCTAATGAAGAACATCCAAAATTATTGGGGAAAAAATAACTTTAGATGTACTGAAAACACTACTTATACCTGGAAATAGAAAAAACTCATCAAGACAGTTAAATAGTAAACTGATTAACAATAAGAACATTATGAATACCAAAGAAAATTGAAGCACAAATGATCAGTTGAAATTAGTTTTTTTTGATTAGTTTTTAAGCAGATTTGTTGCTTTAAATAGTTACTGCTAAGGTAAAAGAGATAAACTGTCAATGAAAAAAATAATTTCCATGGTATCAATAGTGGATGAGCCTTTGAACAACCTAAAAACTAAACAGATAATAGATAATTTTGAAGAAATATTTTTTATATATCACTAAATATCGATGCCAACTTGATGCTACTTAATAATAACAATTCTTAAATAATATCTAACATACAGGCTATATATATATATATATATACCTGTACAAACAATGTAATATATAAGGTATTTCGAGCTCAGACTTTTACACGACCCTCAACTCCCCACACTATCTCATACCACTGATACACTTGCCCACATATATGTCTAAAAGATAAATAATCACCAATATAAGTATGACGTGCTAAACCAGCACTCATCAGTTGGTCCAGATTATCATCTCTACACATATATACAGTAAGTGCTCAGATTTATATTAAGATAACCAATCTTCATACTTTAATGGACAGACTTCAATCCATTCCACCTTCCAATTAATTCTTCAGTCATCCATCCTATTGAAAATCTTATGATAGAACGCTCAAAGCCCACACCACTGTCGACATGGGCTTTGAGCATTCCATCATCAGATTTTCAATAGGATCGACGGCTGAAGAGTTAGAAGGTGGAATGGATTGAAGCCTGTCCATTAAAGTATGAAGCTTGGCTATCTTAATATAAATCTGAGCACTTATTGTATATATATATGTGTGTGTGTTTGTGTGTAGAGATTATAATCTGGACCAACTGATGAGTGCTGGTTTAGCACAAAATACGTTTATTGATTATTTATCTTTTAGACATATGTGGTCAAGTGTATCAATAGTATGAGATAGTGTGGAGAGTTGAGGGGCGTGTGAAATTCTTAAATAAGTAAAACTTATCCCTCCCCTCTTTTTTTTCAAATATTTTAAAAGTTAAAAATTTTGAATACAGTTAAAATCGCTGCTAATGAAATCCAAAACTGATTTTATTTTATCAAAATTTTATACGTTTTTAAAAACACAACAGTGAGCTGCTAAATTCTGTGTTCATCTTATATTCTTCTTATAAAAGTAATTACAAAGTTATGATTTTATATGTAAATTGAGAAACCAATATATCACTAAGCAGTATTTTGAGTAATATAATTAATCAATAAATTTTTTAAAAAAAAGGTTGCTTAAAAAAACATTCAATAAATATTGGATATTTTTGAAAATTTATCCGATACCTTGCTGGAATTATGTTTTTCAACCCTCGTAAAAAAAAATAGATTTACGTATGTGTGTATCAATTTATTTCTTCAATATAAATATATTTTTTGCTTATATTGATTGAATAAAATGATATATAAATTCTTATTACTCCATACACATTGGTTCTTAATATTAGGTTTACATAACTATTTCGAAAAAATATTCAACTGTTTCCAACATTCATCTTTTGTCCCCCTCCCCCTGAAAATGAAATGTATAAGTAATTTTGCATATATTTGAAATCCGTGTGACTAAGCTAAGTACTACATTTTGATGTTGTTTTTTATATATCAATATTAGAAATTCAGTGTTTTATATATATATGATAACGCCGAATTTTGTCTGAAAGCTAAGGGTTGATTCAAAAATTAAAATTCCTCAATCCGGAAGACAAGTCTATTTTATGATATTTCCCAATTCTTGAGTAATATATAAAAAATGTTAAAATGACAGTATTTAGCCAATATTTGCACAAGCGCTACAAATTAATCCAAGAATTATAATGTAAAATGCATTCGGTATTTTATATCATCCCAGTCAGATCATCAAATTACATTACATGAGAAACTATCATGAATAGCCTTATATCATTATCTAGGCAATAAAGTAAGAAAAAACCAAAAGCCAGTTTTATATCTCTTGAAGATAATCCAAATAATTCTAACCCATAAACTTTCACAATAAACAACTTTTGTGTTCAGTCTTTTCAATTATAGAGCTTGAAAATGTTTACTAAAGTAAATTATTTTTATTAAAAATATTAGTATATTTATTAATTTGTTTTTTTATTTATAATTTTACAGGAACATCCTACTTCTGATAAACCTCATGAAAATCATTTGGACAGTGACGAAATTGAAAACTCAGATACAGAACTACATGATATACAAGAAAATATTGGAGTTACTAATAGATTGGATGATGAAGAAATAGATGTTGGCAGTTAATCATTAATTTCATAATTTGAATTAAATTATTAATTGTACAGTCTTATAGGCTTAGTTTTTAATTTAAAAAGATCACAGTTCTTTGTGAAGAAATGTTTTGTTTTAAACTTGGTTGTTTATGTAGATAAAAAGCTAAATATACTGTATATACTTATATGCATTAATAAGTAATCAAATTTATAATTTATTATGTTAAAAGATGAAACTTGTAATATATGAATCAGAGATTAATGTAATATTATTTTAAAATATATATAATTGCCAGCTTTTAAATGATAAACTGTGCTAAGACCCATGAACTAGTTTTAAAGAAATCCTTTTTACCAGCTGTGCAAAGTGATTAAGAATTACAACAATAAACCTGAATTTATTTAAAATTATAAACTTTAACATGGATTTATTATTTGAAAGAACCTTATTGTGTCATAATTTACTAGGTAGAAATTTGCCGTTTTATATATATATTAAAAAACAATCAACTTTTAGACAATTCCAATATCAATAACAATCAACAATTTCAAACTGTTGTCATGGCAACCTCCTTTTAACAATAAATATTAATGAAAATTTAAAAAATATGGATAAAAGCACTGCCAAAAAGACTTTTGCATGTAAAATATTGTCTAAAATCAATAAAAGAGGCTATACCAAAATATTAATTTTAATAAATTATATGCATTATTAAAATTAAAATATAATCACTAATATATCATTAAAGTCATATAAACATTGAGCCTTCCAAATAGAATTAATGGGAGGGGGGATTATAAGCTTAATTTTCAAATACAAAGCACTAATATGACTTAAATGAATATAGATCTATTTCAGAAAGTAATTCAGGCCTGTTATTATAACAATGGTCATTTATTTGGTTAAAGTATTAGTATTACTAAAACAATGAATTAACCTACTCTTCGGGCACTTTTTTAACAACCTTGCAGCAACCAATATGCTAACATTTTAAGTTTTTTATTTTAATGAATAAATATTTATTCTTCATCACATTTTTACATATTTGATTTTTTGTTTTACAAATATAAATTTAAAAATGAAAAACATTCTTAAAAATAATAGTTTAATCTTTGCAATATAAAAAACAAATAATAAACTGATATAAATATAATAAAGAAAATACACTAGAATAACTCTACAAAATTAAAAATGCCTATTTAAAATTTAAAAAAGAATTATTTATTTTAATTTTATATAAGCGTTTTTAATTTTTGTAGACATTCTAGTGTATTTTCTTTATTATATATATATATGTTTCTTTGTGACAGAAATGTATTTGGAATTAAATTTAAAAAAACATTTAATTCCATTTCTATCACTAAAATGATTTTTGTAAAAAAAAATATATAAAGTAATAAAATTATATTTTAAAACTTAATTCTTGCTTACTGCATTAGATTTAACTGTTCTCTCTTATTAGATTTTCTGTAAGCTTTTAATTTTTAATTTTAGTATAAAATCATTATTCTATATAAAAATTCGATAAATTGAATTTGATTTGGTAGTAATATACATTTGCAAATGAAAACTCTAAAAATTAATATTTGAACTTTGCATACGTTGAAAAAATGAAATCAAACTGACACCAATAGCTTTCATCATTGAATGGGTAATAGAACCCTTATAAAATCAATAAAATCTTTTCATTTGAAATTTGATCTTAAAATGCTAATGAAAAAATATTAATCTCTGATAAATCTATCAAATTCTGATTTAAAATAATAAAAATTGATTTTTAATTTTTAAAAATATCTCAAATTATCTTAACATAGTATCTGAAATAATATATTAACTATAATTTTCATAAGCTGGTGTGATTAGAATGCTGTAGTTCTCTTTGTTAACATTATGGTAAAAGTTATTACCTTCTATTTTTAAAAATAAAATATATACATATAAAATATCAGTGTAATGGAGTATACTTTTGATAACATTTGTAGTTATTCCTAAAAGATCTTGCAAATAGTGTGAACATCCAATTGCAAAGAAATAAATTAATCAAAGAGAAGAAGGCAGTGATAAAACTTTTACTTTACTGTTATTCAATTATACTGGTCTCTTGATTTTTTTAAAAAATTAAAGCATCAGTATTTTAAAACCATATGAATTTGCAAATTAAAAAAATGCAAAATATCTCAATAGATGACTGTTAAGTGCAATTTTAAAAAAAAAAATATGATTTCAGCATTTTTTATGGATTTCTGTAACAGAAGACCTTTGTGGTGATGTTCTATATACTTAAAATTCTACTTATACATTTTAAAAACATCACAAAATATAATAAATGTGAAGCTTCTCTTCTTTTGCAAATGTTTATTTGAGATTATCACCATTTCATATGCTTACATGTGTTGTTTAATAACAGTAGCAGACTCTTCATACAGTAGTGCCACCAAGTGCAAGCCTTCATAATCAATAGATGCAGGAAGGTTTGTACATAAAATCCCTATCTAGTGCTACTCATCCAATATCCCCAGATTAGTTTCTAACCTGTGGCTCCACTGATGAAAGCCACAGGCTAGAAACTATTTGGAGAATATTAAATGAGTAGGCACTAGTTAGGGATTTTATGCACAAACTAGGGAAACAAAGGAAACACTAACTATTTGGAAGGTTAATGTTGAATATTTATTTATCCATTTTTATTTCATATTTAAATAAATATCTTCATCAGAAAAATCCGTAAAACTGCACAATGCTATTTCTTTAAGTTTATAACAATATTTTTCTCAAGTAATAAAACTATAATAATTTAATAAAATTAATGATAAAAATACAAATCTTTTTTCAACAATGTAATCTCCATTATATGCAAATACAAAATACACGTCAACAAAAATTTGTCATAGCATGCTAAATAAACATCTAAATCGAAATAATTTGAAGAAATAATTAGTCAATTGTTATATATGTAAATAATATGTATTTTTATGGAGGAAAAAAAAATAGACTTCATTCATTTTTTATCATATGTAAATTATACTCATGTATAACCATCTGAACATGTAATATGTTACATAATTTTGAATGCTCAAATACTGTAAATTGATTTCTGTAAAAATTAAAAGCTAAATCAATTATTTTTTAAACTTTATTATAGGGAAATATTTCCAGCTCTGGTAATGGCATAGCTATTATTAAGCAAATGAACGCAAAGCTTACGGATTCTTGGGTCTTACAAGCCTTTTTTGTTTTATGTACATTCAAAACAATATTAAAATATATGCTATATATATATATTAAAAAGGACCTGTTCTTAAATTCTGCATAGAGCCCAGGAAGTCTAATTGCCCACTGGCTTTGTTGTAGTAGCTAAGGCACCGCAGGCAATTTAGAATATTTGTCTTGGACACAATATAAAATAACCAGAAATAAAACATATAATAAAATAACCAGAAATTAAAATTACCACCAAAGATGCAACCAAAACGTGACGTTTTGGGATTTTATCATTGTTGAATGTTTATAATATTGTAAAATATAATATTGTTTATAATATTGTAAAATATTTATGAGAGTTATAGTATGTATATTTTCTGGTACAAAGATTTATTTCTTCGATCTAAAACCTCTGAGTTAGATAACAATAAAATAGTTTTTGTCTACCTTATCTAAAGTTATACCTTTTTCCCTCCTGATATATAAGTATTGTTTGTGTGTATAAGTAATTTTAACAATGCATTTTAAATTTTGTGAATGATTGTATTTATTTACTTTGTAATTTAATTTATTTTTTTTAATTTCTGATTTGAAATTTTATAACGTTCATTAATGTAAGCATAATACATAAATGCAATAAATAGGTATTAGAAAATTCAATAAATTTACTGGTGCGAACAGAAACATAGTAATTAATAACAATAAAAAGTTTAGCGTTTCACTCTAATGAGGAGCGAATGGAATTTGGAATTTGAGCTTTCTTTAAATACAAAAGTAAACTTTGTTTTATTTTTTATTATCTTTATATTTTTCTTATATATATATTTAAAAAAATGACGCATTATAAATAAAATAAAAAAAGTTTACGCGACTCTCAAATGCTCCTTCGTTGTATCATTTCCAAAATTCGCTCAGTGCTAACTAAAAAAAAGACGGTAAAAAAAAAAAAAAAGCGTCTATACATTATCAAGTAATGTTCTAATTTAATATGCGCCAATAAACTTGTATTTCTAGTAATATTTCAATGCATTTAACGTAAATATTGTATATTCACATAAATTATATATAATGTAAATTGAAATTTTTTTTTAACAAGCGTTTCATAATGTTTATAATAAATAAATATATATATTTTTTAAATCTTTTTTTTAATGTTTTTATTTATTTACATTTTAAAGATTTTTACTCCAATGATAGGAAGAAAAAAAATTGCAATTCGCAATAATATTAAGATTCCATTTATCAATATATATTTTCAAGTTTTTTTTTTATCACTGCGTCTTTCACTTAGTTCAGTCATATCTCAACCATTCATCAATACAGAAGTCAGATTAACCTCTCACTATGGATAAATTTTAAAACATTCGCTTCACTTTTTTCAAGTGAATACGACATACACAGCACATGTTATCATTCAACTTCATACATGCATTTTTAAATATAATTAAATTTAACTTCATATATATTAGTTTAGATATAATTCAAACTTCTATTCTCTATTCTAGCACACAGTCCTGAAACATATGACCAAAGATGTAAAAAAATAAATGATCCCCAAGAGGAATATTTTGTGCTGAATCAGTACTCATCACTTTAGCCCGTATCACAATCTCTTACTCCTCCTCAACATTTGTTTAGTATTATATCGATAACAAATTACTATAGTTTGATTACAAAGTAATTATTTATTAAGCAAGAGATTATCCCTAGTTCAAAATATACACTTTAAATCTTACTTAATAAATAATATGTCTGCACTATTATAGAGATATTAACATTTGAGTTTCCTTACCTATGTTGACAGTTTCGATAACTCACTATATCATTCTCAGGCAAAGTAGGCACTGATTTCTATCATATTTTAACACCTTATGGAGAGGTATACAATTTTTTTTTCTTTTATCAGTGCGACTTTCACTTAGCTGAATCATATGCAAACATTCATCTGCATAGAAGTCAGACCAATCTTTCTCACTAAAAAAAAAAATTGCAACTCGCAATAAAGTTAAGATTTCATCTATTAATGTATGTTTAAATAACCAACATCTTTCTAAGAAAAAGTGAATGAAAAATGTGCACAGGTTAAAGAAATTGGGAATGCAAAGTGTAATTTGAACTCAGGCCATGCACTATATACAAGATGACAAATATATAATTTTCAAAAGAAGAATTTAAATTGTGGTCAGATCAGTTTCATTTAGAAAAGAAGGAATAGAAAATAAATAGTTAAAAAACAGGAAAAACATTTTGTTTTTCTTCAATTCTTTACTTCCCTTTTTTAAAAACTACATTCATTACTAATTTAAATAAATTTTAATCTTTAGTGCAATGCTTTTAAAACTTTTTTATTTATAAAAAGGTAAAATAAAGAAACTAATAAAATATATAATTGATAATCTATTCAACTATTATTCTGTGATATTTTAAAAAAAATAATAGATTGAATAATGTATTCTTCAGAAAGATCACATGGCGTTCAAGCACTAGAAGAAATAAGTTGGGTTTGAATTCAAAAATCTTTAAGTCGATTTCATCACTACCACTGCATTAAGTCTGAATAGAGCTTTTGTCAAATAATGTCATTAGTAAGAAATGGGTGTTGTTATAAAGTAATAATAAATATAATGATCAAGGATGATTTAGTTGTACAACCTTAGTTTCCTCAATATGGCATTAAAGAGAACTTAACCTATTGTAGGTAGTAAACTAGTTATGTAGAACTTTTTTTTTATAAAACAATGTTGAATTTTATTTATAAAAGCTTTCACTGTATATGTATGTGCATGTAGGTATTACGTGCACAATAGTTAATTACTAGCGATAATTTACTAAGCAAGTAAATTCATTTATTTCCCAAATCTCACATGTCTTGCAAAAAAATCCAAATAAAAGCATAATAATAAAGTAATGTATGTGTATCTGAATCCAGATAAGAGTATGCATTGATCTAACAGTCTACATAAAAGTGTTCCAAACATTCAACATCAGGACCCCCAAACTATTCAAATTATTATGAAGGATGCATTATCATTTAATAAAATCAATAATTTCACCATTTTTTTCTTAAATAGATTGTGTTTTCCTAAATAATGCAATACAAAAAGAGAAGATAATTTTATAGAGCCCAGAAAAAAATTACAGTATAAGCCAATAGTCAGTTCAATCTGTAAGATTTCTCACTTTTGTAACAGGTCTTTTTAATAACTGAAACGCAAATGGAGGATGAAAATCCTGTATTTAGCCAAAAAACATCATAATCACTATAAATTCCACTTGAGCATAAATATAAAATTTCTAAAGCCAGCTATTAGAATATTCAAATTTCATTGCATGGCTGTTTTAATAATACATTTTCTAAGCAATCATATGATAATCTATCTGCTATTCATGACATTTTATTAAGTGCACAGTTTGAGTGTTTTGTGCATTTGATATAGGCTACCTAAAGCATTGTTAAATTCCTAGATTAACTCAAAGTGCCTATGCAAATATTTACCATTCCAAATTTTTAAAGTTTTTTATTCATTTTTGAGTGGGACCAATACAGAGAAATATGCTTGTTATGAAATTGTAGTATTTCTAATTGGATTGATAGTTTGTAACTTTTGACTTCTTTGATTCTTAATTTATTTTGCAATTTTTCAGAACTTTATAGATGTAAATATTGAAATTATGAGGATTTCCTGTATTTACCTAGAAATATTTCAGTTATGATATCACCAACCAATAAGCATTTGTAATCTAATCTGGAAATAGTTTTTTTTTTTTCTGTCTGACCAGTTTTAGCTAAATTCTCTAAAATATATAAAAATTATAAATCGGACATAAATATTTTATATATATGAAAACTAGAAGAACTTTAACATCTTAAATATTTTTCTCAAGTGAAGAAGACGCTTCTGTAAATAATAATGATTAATGAAATTAGAGTAAGTTAATACAATTTTGAGTTCTATATATGTATTTAGTCATAATTATTGTAACATCACCTGGATCCTGCTTGTGTAATATTGACGACTCTGCAGCAGTTAATGCTGCTAGAATTTCAAACATTGTAATGATAGTATAATCAGCAGCACAAACCAGACAAATTCCAGAAAACAATAATAATCACATATGTGGAAGAATCATAAACTGTATTCTTATTTTTACCTGTAAATTTTTTTTAGTTTATAATGGCAAGAACATTCGATCTTAAATTACATTTTCTTGATGTCTTTGAAAAAAGTTGTTCCAAGGCAAACCATGAAGAAATGAATTTAAGTTCGTTGTAGTTATATAACATTTTTTAAACTAGTATTATATCTATAAAATTTTATTAGTAATCTTATTTACTTCACAAACAGTAGCTGAGGCTGACTTACTCCAAATTAGTCATTTTTAACAACTTATGTGTATGTGAACTTTATAAGTTGCAGAAATACTTGAATAACCTCTACTACCTAACGTTAGTATGATCCAGTAGAAACTTCTGGTGCAATGCTAATATTGACAATTGGTAAATGTATATATGGTAAATCGAAAATATATGATCACATCTTTTATCCTTGAAAAAATATGCACAAGTAAAGTATATGGTCTGGGTTCATCTAAGTATTGTTGACTGGATTGCACCTTCATTATCTGAATGACTAATGTTTTTTTCAATATTTATATATATTGTAATGGGATGGGGTTGTCGGGAATGAACTGGGGTGATGGAAAAACATCATCATCAAACCCAAGTAAATTAAATTTAAAATTTTCAAAAAGTATAATATTTAAGTAAAAAATATTTAAGGAGAGCATGAGATCAAGAGATCTCTGAGAGCATATTTGTAACAGGATTGGGGATCAGGAAGTGGAAAAACAAGTTTGAACTGGGTGATGGAAAATCATCATCACT